>JAABNX020000042.1:8013040-8025477 GCA_015163995.2 Mormyrus lacerda | reverse complement strand
AACCCCCCCCACTGAATTAGTTGTGACTTGTCCCCACCATCCACCCCCAAATCTACGCCTTTGGGTTTGGCCCTTCACATTTTATTTAACAGAGGTTCTTGACGCTCTTTTTTAGTGGAAGCCTGGGGGGGCGTACAGTAAAGCGTCCTGAATGTCTACCTTATAAAAATAAATCATACAGCGCACGACTAGCAATCATATGCTTTAATTTCTGTTTGACAACTGGAGAAGCTTGATGAGCCGCTGGACAAAGCAAATGCAAATAACTCGCTAATTCATACACAATTTAATTCTGCATCTGTCGAGGCAGGAGGTGCTGACCTTAGTTAAAGAGCAAAACCGTTTGAAACAAGAAGCACTGGGCACCACAAATGGTTATTTTAGATTGTAGCTGTGGTTTGTTGTCTTTTTTTCCTTTTTTTTTAAATGTGTTTATTCTTGTTAGTTGCAACCCTGGTAGTGTCACAACTGCTTGAGATATCACAGTATTTTTAAGGTGTAGAAGCTTGGAACTATGAATAATTTCAGTATTCCTGTACATGCGGACAGGGCAGCATTTAAAGACCATCATCTTGTAGAATGTCATGCAGGCCCATAATGCTTTGTAGGTTTTAAGAAGTTACACAGTATGTAACTGTAATATGTGCAGTGAAATGTACTCTGAACATTACAGTGTCATCATAGCCTTGACTTACTATAGTGCTGTTTTTCAGTTTCCCCCTCCTAGGTGGGAAATGATTATTGTTAAAAAAAAAAGAGTTACTATGTGCCCCGTTCAGTAGCATGATGTATGATGAAAATAGAGAAGTGAAAGATCCCATGATAATTGTCTTTTCTTCAGTATATGCAGAGAGATGTCTCTCTGTGCTACTTATGTCCTTCATTTTCAGTTTGTTAGATTCAAATGTGCCTTAGCAATACCGGCACGGTTCAAGTCCATCAGTGCCACTGTTAATCGCTGTTAATCGCTGTTAATCAATTTCCGGGGAACCGGTTTCCACCATCATTTCTTGCCGCTGAATTTTCTTAGGAATACAAAAAATGCCGTGAAAGCAAACCCGAGACAAAATCATAGCCTGTACATCATGCAGTATTTAATTTTAATAAATGTGAAAAAATCACTTGCCCATTTTACAAAAGCAGTTGCTTGAAAACTGCAACCATAGTGACACCCACACATGGGCTGAAACACAACGCAGAAAAACGCCTGGGCATTTAACCGACATGTCAAGCAGAGAACAAGCCCTGAAGGGTTTTATTTTGACTTTGTCTTGTAAGGTTTGATGGCACTTGGTCACTTCACCCTGACATATGCATGTTACACGCTGTTGAGTCACCATGAAGGTTCCTATGGGTTTTTTTTTTTAACAATACCGGCATTAAAAAGAAACAGAAGTTTTAGAAATCTCAACCCAGCTGAAAACACATGAAAAAAACCCCACAGCACTTCAGCTAGCTTGTTTTGATACAGTGAAGTAGCCATTCTTATAATATAATAGAACTTTATTGATCCCTGTGGGGAAATTATTTTTACACCCCCCTCAACTTGCTCATTTTGTAGAGTAAGCTGTCTGTGAAGGGCAGCCACCTGTTGGGGCGCCCAGGGAGCTGGGGGTTAAGGGCCTTACTCAAGGACCCCCCTGGAGCTACCTTAAGAAATCTTGTCTCAGCTAATGGTTTTTTGAGTGCCACCTTAAGCTCAAAGACCATAGATTAGCATGGTGACATAGACCAACCTGTATAGTGTGAGTTTTGTCTCAGTGCACATTTAATGAAGTACAGTTCATGGATAATTTAGTTCAGATGGCTGAACATTTGAAAAGCAATTCAAAGCATTCAGTTACCTGTCATTTCTCGGTAATAAAACTGGTAATGGTAAGCTGTAGGTTAAACACCATGTTTCTCTGGTCTCATAAATTCAATCCACAATTTTAGTCATGCTGGTTTATATGCATAGTATTAGTAACACTCTTCTCTGAGGAATATTATGAAACCCAACAAAAAATGTAATTGGTCTTCAATGAATTCTTTTCATCTTCTCTATGTAAATGTTATTTTCCTTTAGGTGCTTTTTAAATTTATTACCTAGTTAACCGTATAGAAATGTACAAATCACTTCCATTGTGCAAGCTAGCCATACATTTTTTTTGATAAATATGTGGTTTATTTTTCTGTTTTCATTTTATGTTTGGTAAGATGTAACCAGGCATTTTTCCCCCTGAGGATCATTCATTAATTACCCATAACTGCTTAGCCAGTGGCTCTTATACCAGAAGGCAGGGTATATGCTAGCACACTGCGGACATAGCACACTGCGGACATAGCACACTGCGGACATAGCACACCAGTCACACTAGACACTATTCTGCTCACCAAAACTGTGACAGGGAACCAGAAAACTCTGCACGCAGACCAGGAATCCAACCCACAATGTGTGAGTTAGCGGTGCGAACTGCTTAGTCAACTTCTTAGGGTCAAAGTTGGGTGAATGTGAAGCAAAGACACTACACAACCATATCTACACAATCACTAAACCTATTTTCATATGCATTACCTATACAAGCTGGGGATACTGCTTCCATTGAGACCTCTCATGAAAACTGAAATGGGCGTGTATGAAGCTGCAAAGCTGCAGTATATCCTGCGCCTGCAGATATTCCCGTCTACCGTTTCAGTGGCATGCAAAAACATACGCACAACACATCTATCATTCACATGTCTGAGTTTCCCTGGAACCTGGAACCTGGAAATTGTATGAGCCACTGGAAACCCAAAGCAAATGAGTACCCGTGGGGACACAAATAATGTGGTAGTACATTCTTACTTAATGTATTCATTAATCAGAAAGTGTTAGATATATGTTAGATATGCATCCCATTTTCATTCACCATTAATCGATTCTAACGGTTCATGTATTTCCTGAAGTTACCACATTTGCTCATAATTTATACTTGAGTAGTAACTGAGTTACTAAGTTACTTGTGCCCCCTCAAGTAAAGTGTAACCAAGCAAATGTATTTAACCGGCTAATAAATATACTATATAATTCTGCATCTGGTCAGGAGAGGCTGACCTTACTTGAAAGGCAAAATATATTAGAACAAGAATTATTTCACAGAGACCATTGAATGTTATTTTGGATTTTAGCAGTGGTCTGCTTTCCTCAAAGTGGACAGACTCCCTCAGAGTGGACAGACTCCCTCAGAGTGGACAGACTCCCTCAGGCAGGACAGACACCCTCAGAGTGGACAGACTCCCTCAGGCAGGACAGACACCCTCAGAGTGGACAGACTCCCTCAGGCAGGACAGACTCCCTCAGAGTGGACAGACTCCCTCAGGCAGGACAGACTCTCAGGCAGGACAGACTCCCTCAGAGTGGACAGACTCCCTCAGGCAGGACAGACTCCCTCAGGCAGGGACACCAGCTCTGACGAAGGCTGGAGCTGCTTCTGGAGATTCACTCAAGAATATGATTCGCATTTACCTGGAACAGACATTTTCACTTACTGTCCAGGGCTGACTTTCCCGAAACCTCCTTAATGCTGCGTCGTTTGTAAGTTTTATCTTTTAACATAGAACTTATGAACGACATAGCATTAAGAAGGCTTCAGGAAACTCTCCCCAGATAACATTAGGCAGCCAAACAGTATAATCACTTTAAAAACTCCCATTTAAATTGTGGCCCATTAGCTGCCTGTATTTGTGGCATTTTCTGCAGTGGTAGCTCTGCGGTACTCAGAACTACTTCCTTTAAAGGACACGTACAGGTTAAGAAAATCCTGTTTGTCATCTGTCCACTTTGATAAAGTGAGTAGACGCAGCTAATCGTTTGCCAGAATACATTTGATCCTTTGACAATCGATGGCTACCATCAGTGATGGCGGAAGCCCATGAGATGACCCCAGGCAAGCTTCTAAGCCACCCACCAATTTCACTTTGTCTTGGGGGGTCTTGAAGCCCTGGCAGTTTGCTAATTGCCCCTTGGAGAAGATGGCTGCTTAGGCTGACTGGCCCCAGCTGCCATAAATCATGCTACCTTTATGCCACATCGTTTTGGTTTTATATCCTCATCTGAAAAGCTTTAGTTCATGTTCAAGACTCTGTTAATAAAACAGGAGATTAAAATTAAGCTCTTCAACATCTATTCATCATCACAATATATTACAGCCTCTGAAGTCACTCTGCCTGAGCTTCGGGGCAAATTACTGCAAAGTGGGTATAAGCTGAGGGTTTAGCTGCACAGAAAATATGGGCCAACTATCGAGACAACAAACATCAGCTTTCCCTCCCTGAAGCTGCCTTCTACATGCTCTAGGAGGACAGTCTAGGAGTCATGGGTGCATCATCACACCCAAGCATGGTCTCTCACCAAGAGTCAGTCGAGAGAGATGAAATTCCAGCAATGAAATAGCCTCCCTTCCAATTGGCACTAATTTAGCTGTTAAATTTCATTAAAAGGCTTTCAATTTAGCAAAAAATGGACCATCAGGGATAAATCATTTAATTAACATTTATACATACTTACATTTATATTTAGTGTTTCTTCCTCAAGAGTACTGATTAATTTCACATAAATAAATTTTAATATTTGAGAGACTTCAAACAAAAACCTAAAAGCTGAATAATAAACCGGAGACCGATCTAAATATACTTTGTAAATATGCGACCTCTGCTGCAGCATGCATTTGCACTGTCTATTCCGTCCATATTTCTTAAAGCAAACCTGTGACTGGTATTTGCATTTTAGTTTTCTTTCTGATGAGCATTAAGCGGTGTGGGGGGGGGGGTAGAATTGGGAGGCCGATGCTGCAGGAAGCTCCGGACGAGGCACAATGAACCAGGACTGCAGAAGTAGCTGCAGTCGCTTTTCAGATTACAGGTAGATACTGTCAAGGAAGTGATGTGGCGTTTTTGATGTGCTCCAAGATTAAAAAACAAGAGAGCAGTTATGCTGCTGAGGTGGAGCCCCAGGCAAATACACAGTATCTGCACCACTTTCAAAACTATATTGTAATAAGAATAGAATAATTGTATATAATATAAATAATAGCATATTTTTATTAGGGTACAGACCCCCCTTCACATCTATAACCAGAATAAGCAGTTGAAAGAATATAATATAGATTTATATATAATAATTATGTATAACTGGGGTTTTTGTGCATGTCTCATTTGTGTGTGTGTGTGTGTGTGTGTAAATATATATATATATACAAGGTCATATACCATGCCCGTGCAACAATGTGCATATCTGTCAGTGTTCCAGCTAAACAATATTAACTTAACGTACCACCAGTAGTCTACACTTCTGTTTTTCTGTGAACATTTTTAGTATGTATTAGCTGAGGTGCACAGTGTCAGCAATGAATACCCAAGATGTGCAGGAAGTTGAGCAACAGGTGGAATTTAAACAAAGAGCTTGACAGGGCATAAGCAAGTGCAGCGTTATTGACTTGGCTGGCGGGGATGCCCAGTCAGGCACTAGCACACATGTGCTAGCATTTACTGGAGTAAACTGGTTAAAACTGGTTCTATTTTAATAGGCACTCACAGACATGTGGCTATTTCACAGAGGCGCTCACAGACATGTGACTATTTCACAGAGGCTAGGCATAAACCAGTGACCTTCTGCTCACAAACATAGAGGCTTAGCCTACTGAGCCGTATGCCATCCATAGATATGACTACACAGGCTACAATTTGTTGTAAAGTCAAAAACAGCTCATTGAGCAGAACAATTTTTAAGCTACTCAGCATGGATTAATGCCAAATCATTGTAGCAGTTTCTGTTAGCAAATATGAGTGCAAGACCTTATATGAAGTTATGAAAGGGATAAGATTTGGTATGAGAAATTCACACATCGTACAGTAAAGTAATTCACCCAGGAGTAAGAATGTACACTGAGTGGAGAAGTGGAGGCCTTATTCTCGAACATTTGGGAGGTGATGCCTTTATTATATGCCTAGAAGTCCAAGACATTTCCTCAATATGACAAAGTAATAATAATTCTTCATCCAGTGCCCAAGACGGTAACAATCTGAATTAAATCAGAATTAAAAAGAAAAATTACAGGAGTAATTCATATTCACACTGGATTTCTATTCATTGGGTACCATCATAAAAAAATGGCACACTGTTCACATATTCATTCCCAAATGGTCAGTGGTAGGACCTGACAGGCGTCTTGCAAATACAGTTTTATTTTATTAGCTATCGACTGTTAGGCTTCATTTGTCATTAACAATAAGCTGCTGCAATTTTTTCCCTAAATGGCTTCAAAGTAAACATGTATACACAGTGAGAAAGCCCAGGCGAAATACTGATAAATATGTACAGCAGCGATTCTCAACCCTTGGGGGGGTCACGACTGAAAGGGCTAAGAGGCAGAGTTGGAAATGTAAGCATTTTAAAACTTGCAAGCTCCTATGCTGGTCCACGATCAGGTTTCCCATCCCCAATCCTATAATTAAATTAAACAGGTCTTGAGTCTGCAACTGCTTGCACAAAACTGGTGAACACTCAGCCAATCCAAGAAGCCAAACCACAGATGCTTAATTTAAAATTCACTGGCACTTCCAGTCAGATTTGTGCCATAGGAATTGATTAGCGTAAATGGCAGATTGTAGCATTAATGTAAACCTATTCTTAATATAGGGTCGTGACTGAGCTGGCTTGGGGAAAATGGGTAGTAGTGCAAAAAAGGTCGAGAAACGCTGGGTTACAGGATATCGATGGAATATGGAATGCCAAATTTGGACTACCAAACAAAAATGACATCACTTTGAATAACAACCTGCACCTGTCACATAGGAAAACTTGCAGGGAATCACTACGCTACAACTGTGCTGATCCTTCCTTTATATGTTACCAGCATTTGCTCTGAGCAACAGACATGGATGATAAATACTTTTAAGAACAAAGTGTCTCGTCTCTTGCTAAACTAAACTTACACCAAATACTTGACAACACAACACTGCGTAGCTCTGATGCTACTGCAGAGGAAACCACGATGGTGTAAACAGGCTCCACATCATGGCAAATAGAACTTGTTTGTTTGTTGACCTTTACATCTTCATACTCTGGATCCCAACCACCGTCACCGTCCGCATAAACTTTCCGCTGTCTTTATATGAGGGTCCACAGGCTATTAATAACCTGTGTTGTCTCACATTGTAAGAAAAACAGACAAAATATGACGACAGGCCCTTATTATGACTAATCTGTATATATATAATTGTTGTCAGCTACTGACATTATCAGTGGCTCAGCCCTGTGAATTTAGAGTGTAAAAAGTCTGTGGCTTTTAATCCGATAAACAGTAATAATGCACTGTCTGGAAATGAATACAATATTTATATTTCGCATAATGAATACCACAGAGTAAATTTCTAGCAAGAAGGTCCTTGCTGATTATTAAGAACGTAATTCAGATATGTTCAAAGTAGGGTGTCTTACTGTTAACTCTTTTTTTTCATTGTAGTCACCATGTTTGTCACTTGTGTTTGCTGTATGTTTAGCGTTATGGAGTCGCTAGAGGGTCGATTGTGGTGATTTCACTAAAGGACGTTCCAAGTCAGAAAGTTCCACAAGGAGGGCGGTGGGACGGAGAGTGGTCCTTTCCGAAGCACTCTCGTTATTATTTACCGGATATTTCTGATCATATACGCAATGGCACCTTTTTAATTGGAGTTGCCATCACGGGGTGGGCGCAGTTATATTTAGAAGCGAGAGAGAATTGAAAATGATGCTAAGGCAATAATTTATTAATCAGTCCAGGCAGTAAGAACCCCCGACTGGGGAGGGGGCATTCCATAATACTTACCAACTTGAAGATGGGATCAACGCTGTTGAATCAGGGGGGACAGATTTATTGGGGATGTAATCAGTAATGAACAAAACATTAATACACTATAATACCTGATCTAGTTATGCTACAGTTAATGCTACAATAAATCAGCAATTACATCATAATCAATCATTTTCACTTATTAATTTTTTTACCCACAGGGCATTGGAGGGGCGTAGATACCCTGGCAGAATTTCTAGGCCATTCAATTCAACAGAATATGGCTTAATATAATATTAAGATTTAGAATATGAACTCATTTTATATATTCTAATGCGTTACACTAAAACCTTTCAGATTTTACCTGTGTTACATTGTCCATTGTTCTGAACTGTCAGGATTAGAATCAAGAGTAAACCCTTACAGCAATAAACAGCTCAGTGTCCAGCTTTAGATTAGTTACTGTAAAAACAACACAAAACTACAAACTGTCACACTCAGGTAGGAAACCAGAGATGGGACCCAGAATGCAGGAAACACCCGGTTTATTATGGCACCGATAAACTCCAAATCCAAATGGCAGCACTGGAGGCGTAGTTGGGGACGGAGCAAGAAGGGTCGTAAGCCAAGGGGATCGGTCCTACACGATCACACCGGGCACGGGGCAGGGCAGGGCAGGAGGCAGGATGACAGGCGGTCCGGGACGGGCAGGCGGAACAGGCAAGGAGGACAGCGCAGGCAGGATACGCGGGGCAAGAGAGAGAGACGAAAGACGATCAACCGCGTAGAAGGTACATTTAAACAATGACAACAATACTTCGCAAAGTCTGCTGTCCTTTTAACTAAAAGGGGCGGTTCCCTTCCGGGTTGTCCGCTGTTGGGTGTGGTTCCGGTCCCGATGTGACAAGAACAATACAGAATAGTTTTATAGAAGCTTGGCAGAATAGTTACTGTACACATCTGTGGACCCTTAATCCCCAGATCCATCCTGTGTGTCATGGAGAGTGAGATGGAGTAGGTGAAAGGAGAATTCCCCCATGGGGATGAATAACATGTAATTATTATTATTATTATTATTATTATTATTATTATTATTATTATACAAGTCATAGAAACAACAGACTGACTTAATTTCACTACCTGCTTTGATGTTCTTTTATTCTTTGAGTGTTGATTTTTTAATCATCGTTATGGTAATTTTATTCTTTTCTTCCATATAATGTAAAATGTAAAGTCTGAACAAAAATATATATAGTTCTTATAACTACTAATTTTTACCGTTGCTCATAAGAAACATGTGAAGGAGAGCAGGAAAATGTTGAGGGGTAGAGTGTTCCCGAATTATGTAACGCAAAGACACTGAGAGAATCTCGTCACCCTGTGATTTCAGGCACGGAACAAGCAGAATGGAGAAATGGCCGCTCTCAAGATCATCAAGATGGAGCCAGGTTTGTCTCGTTCTCTCACGGACCGCCACAGTACATATCGTAGGCCGACTAGTGAATAATCATATGAATACAATCAGAATATTAGAACATTCAAAAATAAATGTAATCTCAGTGAATGGTTCAGAAATATTGCGAGTATGACATCAAGACAGTGTTCATCTGAATAGTACTTGGGGGTTATTTTCAGATTTTTTCTTCATGTTCAGACAGTTCATTTCTATAGACTCAGTAAGGTATGCATCTGGGCACAAAGGTAAACACAAGGTATGACACATAAAGTATGCATAAGGTATACATGAGGTATACATAAGGTATGCATATTGTATACACAAGGCATACATAAGATATGCATGAGGTATACATGAGGTATACATCAGGTATGCATGAGATATACATGAAGCATACATAAGGTATGCATAAGGTATACATGAGGTATACATAAGGTATACATGAGGCATACATAAGGTATACATAAGGTATACATGAGGTATACATAAGGTATGCATAAGGTATACATGAGGTATACATCAGGTATGCATGAGGTATACATGAAGCATACATAAGGTATGCATAAGGTATACATGAAGCATACATAAGGTATGCATAAGGTATACATGAGGCATACATAAGGTGCCTGCCAGTGGTAAGATGAGATGGTAGAGACTCCTTCTGCGTAAATGGACTTGTTGGACCTTTTAGAAACATTGCAGTTTTGTATTCATTCTCCGAGAATTCATTCAAAGAGAATCAATTTACAAATAAGCTCATGTAGTAACAAGATGGATATCAGGGGTGTATTTTTTCATTGCTTAATTCCTGTAACACATAACAGTGTACTAACCACATTATACATAAAACTGAAAGTACTCATACTGTACTGTAAGGCCCTGAGGCATATGGCTCATCTCAGGCTTAATTCATAGCTTTTGTTAAGCCCAGTCAAACTAACTGAGATGTGCAGCTCAGTCTTTTCTACCCTTACAGTTAGGATTGCTTTTGGGTGTCATAATTATGTCTTTTTTTTTTTTACATTTTCCGATATATCACCTGCAATTCACCCCCATATCACCACAAAAGGGTCCCATACAGGGGTGGAACTAAAGGCCATCGTGTTTTACAATAATAAATTTCAGTGTAAATAACGTCATTTTCAGTATACCATTTATTAATTTTTAGAATTTGCTTATTCACTCTCGCATCCTCATGTATTTTTTAAGTGTACATCAGGACACTTTGGTGAGGGGGGTTGAGTACAAAAATTACGCATTAATTAAGCTTACCAACATCCCTACTAATTCTTCACTCTGAAAAATGAAAAATCTAACATCAAATACTGGTTGGTCAGGCCGTTCAAACTGATTGGTTAACTGGGAAGAGTCTAAAGCTGGGATTGGCCAAAAAGACCCTGTGCATATCATTGCCTAAGAATTTTTAGACAGGCTGTGATATACATTCTATATTTTTGTACTCACCTTTGTACTCCCATATATAAAAAGTAAACAGAAAAAGGCACCAACAAAGTGTCATACATTGGATATGCATGAAGGCCATAGAAAGATAAACATGTTTTGGTTGCAGAAGTGGCGACGTGTTGTATAGTGAAAAGGCTGCATACGAGATTGGTGGATTTTTTAGTTAGGAGCAAAAGGGATTTCCCTGCCATTTATGGTATCAGTGAAACCTGCTGCCTACAAAATACACTTTTGCCCCCACTTTACACCATTCATAACAGGTATGTGTTTTAGCTGTGGGGGAGGGTTAGCGGGGAACAAGTGTGAGTCACAGGATATGATGTGCCCGGGGGGAGGGGGGGGGCACAGAAAATGGGTTAGAATGACATGAAACCAGGTTTCGTGAGGACTTAGAATTACAAAACACCGTGCAGAAGAGAACAAATACACAAAACAAAGTTAAAAACAAGAGAACATGTGTTGAAGTAGTTCCTCAAAATTATCCAAACCATATCTCTGTTCAGTACAGATTGTAATACGTACTACTGCTGCAATGACATTGACGTGGTATAAGTAGGACAAGGAGTGTCATGCTGACGGGAATTTTATACACATCACATAAGAAGCAAGTAAATGAATAAACATCTTCCACATGAGCGATGTAACTGATGAATAACTCGACTGTGCTTCATTACAGCTCATCCATTCATTATTAATTAGGCTAGTTAGGTTGAAGAATCGATTTATTATTTCTATTCTAATGTCATGTTGCTGCAAAATCCCTACAGAGGATGACTTTTCGGTGATCCAGCAGGAAATTGTGATGGTGAAGAGCTGCATGCACCGCAACATCGTAGCTTACTATGGTAGCTATATCTGGTAAGACTCCGCTGATGAGGTGTAGTATACATGAATGTGCCGGTATCAATGAATGTGTGCTGTCCATTGAAGTTCCTCATTCAAAAACAAGAACACCAGAAATTGTAGCAATTGTTATATGCCCTGTTGTTTGCTGTTACACCAAAGATGCAACCAAATGTCTTGCAAATGTTAAATAAATAGACATGGATAAATCATTGAATAACTTTCATTTAATCTTTGCATGTTTACCCACTAGGTCGTTCTAAAAGTCGTTTACTGGGAAAACACTGGATTATATAGTAAAAATTCAGTAATATAGCAAAAAATAAAAATAATGCACTATTTATTTTATAATACAGTAGATTTGTTTTTGTCCCAAGAATCACAATGTCTTCCATCCAGACCACCACAGGGTATGAGGCAGGGATACATCCTGGATGGGATACAAGTCTCTCACACACACACACACACACACACGTTTGTAATTATATCTTTGTGGGGACTCCCCATTCATCTCTATGGGGAAGCCTCTCATCAGAACATCATAACCTTCACCTACCCAGCCCTAATCTTAACCATAAGTAGCCAAACAGAATACAAGACTTTTGGCATTTTTAGATTGATATTGTATTCACAGATTTATATTAAATTGAGGTTATCCTTGTGGGGGCCGATAAAAAATGTCCCTTCAAGGTAAAAAGTTACAGATTTTTATTTCACTGTGGGGATAAAAGCACAGATGTACAGAGATACATTACAAGCAGCTTATGGATACCAGTTCACAGAGACACATTACAAGTAGCTTATGGATACCAGTTCACAGAGACACATTACAAGCAGCTTAGTGATACCAGTTCACAGAGACACATTACAAGCAGCTTATGGATACC
>JAABNX020000042.1:7956149-7967488 GCA_015163995.2 Mormyrus lacerda | reverse complement strand
GGGTTTCTGGGGCGGAGGAAGGAAAGCTGGCCTATATTTGCCGTTGGGAGAAATAAAAGCGGAAAGGACCAGCGATCTTTTTCTCTGCCGAAACGGAAACAAGACCCGTGTAAGAATGAGGTGGTTGGCCTTCTCTCAGCGTTCCTTGTGAGTTTTCCTTGAAACAGATTTGCGGATGAGATCTGTGGAATGTTTTACTGTGATTGAGGCTCAGTGAGGTGTCACTTTTGAAGCTTGTTTGAGATATCAGATTCGGTCTTTAAACGATCGAGCTTTCAGTGCAGTTTTTATGGTGGTTATTGTCATTGTAGAATCTGCTGGGGCGGCGTGATCATGTGGTGGTTCTCTCCCGCCGGCAGGCCGAGCTTGGAGCTGAAGAAGGTGCGCTCTCGTGACGCAGCGCGCTCCCGACGCAGCCAAGAGACGGAGGTTTTTTATCAGCTGGCGCACGCACTTCCCCTCCCACGCCGTGTCGCTTCCCATCTGGACAAGGCTGCCATCATGAGGGTGACGCTCAGCTACCTGCGCCTTCACCACCTCCTGAGCTCCGGTGGGTGCCGACCAGCGCTTGGAGTGTTGAGTGCTGATGGAGTACTCGGTACTCGTGAGTGAGGATGGAGTGCTGATGGAGTACTCGGTACTCGTGAGTGAGGATGGAGTACTCGGTACTCGTGAGTGTGGATGGAGTGAGAGCCTGCCAGCTCACTGGCCTTTGCTTGCACAACAGGCCTGGAGACGAGGGTGAAGAAGGAAGAGGATGAGGCAATGGAGGAAGAAGAGGAGAATGTGACCGACAGACTCTATCCTCGTGCCCTGGCCGGGTTTGTCATGGTGCTAACGGAAGAGGGAGACATGATCTTCCTGTCGGAGAGCGTCAGCAAGTACATTGGCATCGCACAGGTATGAAATCATTGTGAGAAAGGCTTTTTGTAGAATTTCCTCCTGAGGAGACTGTTAACCTTGTGGAATGTTACCCGCATGCTGGCATAATCGCAGCTGAGCGGTACCGCTTTAAAATGGTTTCTGATAGTGGTGACACTGGTTACCAAAGCATGCTGTAAGCATAAACTGAATATTCTTAAGAAAAACAAAATTATTCAGTTTTGAGGCCATATTAAGTAAAACTCCAGAACCGGGTCACACTTTAGAGATAGCATTAGTCCTGGGGTGAGTTTGGCAAGAGCTTTGAAGGGTTAACTAGAGATTGAAGGTTTTGAACAATTTGGAATGGATATCCAAACAGTGGAGATACCTTTACCCTACTCTGTTTATATACACAGCAGCTTTTTTCTGCAGCAAGTCTTTGCAAGAAATCCAAATACAGTATTTGTTGTTAAAGCAGAAATGTACACAAAGTCTGGTACATTTTGTTCTTGCCTTACTGTTAAGCTTTATGTGAGCCAGACACACAACTCCATCAGCCGCCAGGAAGGCAGACATAAGCAAACAAAAGTAAATGTGGCACTTGAAAAGGCAGATGTGTGGGACCAAAGGAGTGTGAACAGAGTAATTGACATGTTAGCAAATGTCCAAAGAAATGTCCAAGAAAATGCAGGCATACTTCTGAAGTATAAAAATACTGAACTTTTCCAAATTTTCCAGCTGGAGCTGCTGGGTCAGAGTCTGTATGACTTTGTCCACCCCTGTGACCACGAGGAGCTGCGGGACATCCTGACCCCAAGAAGACCAGGTGAGGTCACCTGATTTTAGTTCTCTTTCTTGCATGTAGAATAAGCGGCAGACATGATTTGTGAGACTGGGTTATCTCGACTGCTCTGCATAACAAGTGCGATAATCCCTCTCCTGTCCCAGGACCATCCAAGAAGATCCAGTCAGAGATGTGGACGAGACGTGACTTCTTCGTGAGAATGAAGAGTACCCTCGCTAGCAGGGGGAGGACCGTGAACCTCAAATCGGCCTCCTGGAGGGTTTGTGACCCTTAGTTATTTCATCTACTCCCCTTCAGTCCGAAATGCAGATGTCCAGAAGATCTACATGAATCCTGTGATAGTGGCATCAAAAATATTAACATTCAGTCAATAAAGTTACCTGTCTATCTCTGTCCCTCTAATAATAGAATTCACTCTTTCTATTTTGATATCGGTTTCTGTGTTGTGCCAATTAAATATAAATAGTATTAAGCGAGGGGGCCACACAGGCCACGCTGGCACTGTCCCTGTTCACTGGGTGAAGGCAGTGCCTCACTCACTTTGCTACGTGCCCTTTTGTTTACTTGTGTAATTTTCAGTGGCCTGTCTATTGACTTTAGACTCACTCACCCAGTTAACTTGCCTCTTTTCTCTACTTGCTAAGGCTCAGCATAGGATTGAGAATCTGTGTAAACATGTCACTCATGAATGTTGAGTTGTTTCTCAATACAATAATCCTATTCAATATAATTTTGAAATACACTAATGTCCCTTCATGTCCGCAGGTACTGCACTGTACGGGCCGCATGTTGACTTACCACACGGAAGAGAAGGTGGCGGCCTCTGCTGGTAGCTTCCTGACACTGCTGTGTGAGCCGATCCCACACCCCTCCAGTGTGGAGTTTCCGTTGGACTGCAGCACCTTCCTGACCCGTCACACCATGGACCTGCGTTTCACTCACTGTGAGGGCAGGTGAGATGAGAAATGTGGCTGCTTTTCATTTATCTACAGAGAACAGGCTGTTAAAAAGAAAGGCCGGTTTGTCGTTATGGTGGTAAGAAACAGGATCCTTCATACTAAGAAAGAACTAAAAGCTGCACAGGGCTCCGGCCCCCCAGGACTGGAGTTTGACACTCCTGGTTTGTAATAATAGTTTCTAAGTCTTGCTCATTTACAGTATAAAAAATTAGACCTAATGTGCAAGACCTAGTGAAAATATTCTTCTCCTGTACTCCTGTTAGCCGGATCAGGGCATATTGTTTAATAGTGCGTGTTTTTTTTATTTTTCTTTTTCTTTTTCTTTTTTTGTCTGTCGGTGCGAATGGTTGAGATATTTTTGGATTCGGGGCACGCACGTACACACGACTTCTGGAGATCACGTGTAACTGGCGTTGGGGTGACTGCGTGCACTGAGCCCTGTGTAATCTGTAACCAAAACGACCTTTCTGTGGAGAACTTTGAATGTACTGTTACTGCAGCAGTCTTTGGCAGTCTGCCCCGTGCTTTTCCTACTGCGCGGTTTGGCACACGCATACAGGTTACGGCGGCGTCTGGGTGTGCGCGCGCTTGCTGGCCGCAAGCTGTATGTTGTGGATGAGAGCTTTACGGTTGTAGGTGTGTGGTGAGTTCTGTGCCTCGTCGCTGGCGGTTTGCCTGGAATGTGAGGGGAGGAGTTTGAAGGGAAAGAGAACATTCTGTCTGATCCGCCTAACCCCGCAGGGAGGGAGCTGCCAGACAAGCCTCACGTTCGGGATCTGGATAACGAGATTACTCTCTCACAGTGGCGATAGACGTTAAGCGGCATTACATGGAACGCGGCGTTCCTTCCATTCATGTAAATGCTCTGATAGGATGCATGCAAATGAGTTTGAAGTGCATTAAGCTTGGGAAAGATTTTATGCAATGGGAACAATGGAAACCAGGGTTCTGGCTGTTACGTGCAGTTTGTTGTTTACATGGTTTGGGAAACGTTCTCTTGCGTGACTTTGAGGCATCAGTGCACAAGGGGGGGGGGTTACATTTTTAACTTGAAGGCCAAACAACAGTGTTCATTCTCAACCTTCTGTTGTTCTTGGCTTTTTTCCCCTTTTTCTTTGGATTCTCTGGTTTAAATTTAATAGAGAAGCAGCTTTATATGGTTAATTGAGCTTCACATTCTCCGCGTTTGTTCTGCTCTCAGGGTGACTGAGCTCGTGGGATACCAGCCCGACGATCTCATTGGCCGATCGGCCTACGAGTTTCATCACGCCTTGGACTCTGATCACGTGACCAGGAGCTTGCATATCCGTGAGTATTGACCCATGACGTGAGATTACTGCATGCTTTTAAAGTGCGCGGGGAAACCTGAACCCCCAACACACGGGGTCAAAAGCCGTTGTACTATTATACACCACACACAGTGAAATTAGATACAGCACACGCATGCATTATTTTCAACTAAAACAACACAGTAATGGTATAAAACATGTATATGTTTCATTGGGACGCTGTGAAATCCTTAACAAGAAAGTGGAGAAATTGGCTTCTAGAGTACATAACCCTGGACCTCCAAGAGGCATGTTAATGGGGGGCTGTGCCGTGTGCAGCAGGAGCAGACAAGCGTGATGTCATTGCGTGATGTGTCATTGCGGGTGACGTGGCCGGCCTTCGTGTGTCGCCCACAGTGCTCTCGAAAGGCCAGGTGTGTACCAGTCACTACCGCTTCTTGGCTAAGAGAGGGGGCTTCGTGTGGGCTGAGACCCAAGCCACCGTCATCTACAACAGCAGGACCTCGCAGCCCGAGGCTGTCGTCTGTCTCAACTTCATTCTCAGGTACTGCTTCAGGAAATCCCTCCTTCCTCTTTGCCAAGCCCATCTGCTCCATTCCTGCTCAGCTCATTTTCTGTTCTGCCGGCTCGAGTTTATTCTTTCCAGAAATTTTTAAGGCATGTGCCGGTAACAGAGTCCCATGCTGTGGTTACCTATCTCTTCCAGCGGGATCGAGGAAGCAGATATGGTCTTGTCCATGGAGCAGGGCCCATGCCCCGTAATATCCAAAATGGAGTCGGACGCACAGGAAATGTTAGTCGCAGAGGCCTGTAATGACATCTGCGAAAAGAAGAACGTGTTCCAGTCGCCATCGCCAGCAGATGATGTTGTTGACGTGAAAGGTGAGAAACATCCCCACACATGTACTGTACCTAAAATCTGATCTTAGTGCTTAGCTTTAGTGTGTCTAACACTGTTTTGGTATCTTGTGTTTTTTTTTTTCTTTTTTGCAGTGCTTGTGGAAGTAAAAGACTTTTCATTCTGCCAGCCTTCCTGTCCAAACACTGTCCCAGAGTTCCCCCGTGACCTGTGTACCCCTGAGCTCCGCATGCTACTCTCTCCCATTTTCGACAGGCCGGAAGCCACTACCTCGCTGGCCACGGTGAGAGAACTTGCGCAGATCTTCGTCTCTGCTCTTTCCGACCCACAGCTTCCACTCATTTATCGTTTCTTCTGCGTCTCCCTGCTTTCAGTCTCACTCACCTGAAATTTCTTTGCGGGCGTTACAGAGTTCCTCCGATGAATTGCTGATGGACAAAGACGCAGTGGAGAAGTTCTTCACGGTTAGATCAGAGGACAGTACTGACCAGGACAGCCAGTTTGAGGTACCCCTCCCTGATGGAGTAGTTCCTGGCAGAGCCTGACCGTTGTGCTCTCCTAACTACAAACAACTACTCAGTGCTAGATGCTAATGGTTTATTATTCCACACTTTTCAAGGACATGGAGGGCATGGATCTCGACATGTTGGCGCCGTACATCTCTATGGACGACGATTTCCAGCTCACCTTCCTCACACAGCTCCCGGATGCCAGCCTCAGCTCACCAGAATCTCCAGTCTCGGTGACGAGGAAGCGGTAAGTCTGGCCCTTCAGGTCTTTACATTTAGCACTTTATGGGTTATTTGGTCAGGATTTTACAGATGTGGTTACCATAGCAAATTCACTTGCAAACAAGAAAAAGTGAAAATTGATTATTGGAATCGTATATAACCCTTGAAGCGACACATTTTCCAAGACTTCCAACTATGAGATTTTTAGAGGCATAGCAAATGTCTGCAGCTTGGCACTAAAAAGCAGTTGGCTTTTGACCTTTGGGTTGCAGTCTATAATATCACACGGCCGGTGTGTGGCTCAGTGACGGGAAGGTCACCCGCTGAAGTCCGGACCTAGCAGAACAGCCACATGTCAGTGTGTTCCATGACGAAAAGGCCCTTAACCTCCAACACCCACTGAGTAGCTGTGCCCTCGCTGTGACTCCCAAGTGTCTCTGTGACTCAATGGGAGCAAGATGGGATAAAGTGAAAAAAGAATTTCCTCAAAGGGATTAATGAAGTATCACCGTGCGCCATTATATTCTCTTCTTTATTCTAATCTGTGACTTGTAAGCTTATAACAAAAATTCATGCCTGTCGGATAAATATTCTGACACAGGAAGCCCATGACAGCTTCTAAAGTTAGTTTAGTAGTATGAGAACTGCAAAATGAATTATTATGGAACCTGGGCCACGTAAGTCTCTCTCGGAAATCCAAGACTGTTGTTTTGTATCAGATGTACGACGGCCTGTTCTCTAGCTGTTTCCATTTCTGTCACAGTAGCTAATTACTAAAATTACCATTCATTACAGGAGAACAGTAGATCTGAACAAAATGTACCACTAAGCTAATACTTTAAATATCTACTTCTTCCCTTGAGATTAAATAACTATGACCATTAAGTAAATTGATACCTTCACATACCACTAGAGGGCACCCCACATGCTGTTTTGTGGTACATATGCTATGGTGTGTGAACCAGGGGTCTAAAGTAATTGAAATACATTTAACAAACTTCAAATATACTGGTAGATGTGTGCAAGGAGTTAGATTAATAGCCATGTTTTAAAAGTAACTGTTGCAAAGGTAGACTGCCTGGCTGAAATGAATGCTGTAATGCACCCTAAATCCTCTTGCTGCTTTGGGTGTGGCCGGCTGGTTGAGTCTTGAAAATTCCAGCATTTTTGGACTTCCTCAGCCAATCTTACCTCACGTCCCCTGCTCATATTTCTTTCTGATCAGATAGGTTACAGTAGAAAGTGTGTTATTCTCAAATGAGGTCTCCGCACCTGTGATGAAAATTAAGTCACCATAACTGCATTTGCAGTATGTGTGAACCAGCCTTTGGATAACCAGACCAGATCAAACCAGACCAGGACAGTGATGAAAAGCTGTCTATGTGCAAAGTGTACTTCCCTGACAACGGCATTAATCGCCAGTCAGTCACTGCCAGACATGGACACTGAGTTACTTATGTTAGTTGTATGTTAGTCGATTACAGGAAATGTGGTGGTACCGCTCAAGCTTAGTGTGTATATAGCTAATCAGATGCAAGTTCTTTTTCCACTAAACATCAATTCTTGGAAATGTTATAGAGTGTGAAGTTTACTTGTGCTTTTCAGAGATATTATAAGACATACATTCAAAATAAAGTGAAATTAAAGATATTAAGCTTGTTTTCAAAATAATGATATTAACTACTTTGAATGTGTTTAGAATGATTAGAATGACTACAGAACAATAGCACTATTTCCAGGTATTCCTGGACATAGTTTTTTTTTTTTCCCTCTCTTTTCTCTTCCCGAACAGAACACCCATTGTTTCGCAAAATGCATAGTTTTGTGGAGAATGTAGATAAGACTTTTGCTTGAGTTCAGCATTACAAACACCGAATGTTTTTAGATGTAGATTTTAAATTAGATGAAGACAATGAGCTACGGAAGTTTGACTTGCTGACTGGTGCTGGGTTATTGTCAGAGTGTGTGGTTCTGTGTATGAAGGCGTTTCTAAATAGTGCCTGTCTCTCTACGCTGGGCAGGGTTCTGGAAGAGGATGGAGACACGCCCCTGCAGGACATCATGCAGGACAAGAGGCAAAAGCATGCGGAGTCTGAGGAGGACCTTCTGGTGACCGACATGAGGGAGTGGGTGAGTGTCGGCTCTCGGTTTTAATAAGGCGGCGTTTCTCAACCCTGGTCCTCAGGGACCCCTGGACGGTCCATGCTTTCGCTCCCTGCCAGGCAGTCTGCATTTTTGCTTCCTCTCTGTTCCTAATAGGGAGCTGGGAGGGACCAAACATGTGGACTGTCTGGGGGGGTCCACTGAGGACTGGGTTAAGGCACGAAACCTTTACACAAATACTTGTCTGGCATTCATGTAACTGCTGGAACTGGTGTGGAGTTTCTGACATCACTGTGGTTGGTACAGGGCTGTATACAGGATCCTGAGGCTCCTGAAGGGAGGGCCCCCCCGCACTATCGCAGCAAGCTCCTCACCGACAGGGATCCCGTCCTTGGGGGAGCTCGAGGGCCCTGTGACCCCGAAGGTAAAGACATCGCTTGTATTAATGTGCCCACCTGCTTTGTTACACGACTCGGTATCAGGTGCAAAGTTGGGTGTAGAACATTGAGTCAGGTTTCTAAAGCTTAATCTAGGTGTCTTTGATTCCTACAGTATTATTGAGTGCCCTCTTGCCCCGCCCACCTGATCCAATTGGGCAGAAGAAAGGGTGTGTGTCGGCCTTGACCTGAGCCAATGGACGCCTGTACTTCAGCAACTAGGGTTTGGCTGCAAGATGTTGTGGGTTTTTTTTTTTTTTCTCCTTTTTCTTTTTTCATTCAATGGTCAGCCAGCCTCCCATACTGGATGTAAAAGCCTACAGACCTTCAGCACACTGACAGGAAATCGCTCCAGTAAGGCACTTAGCGAGCCTCAGTCCACATCCTGCCACATCTCTCCCATCGTAAGCAGAGATCAGTGCCGTCTGAGCTAAGGAGGGACACTGTTTGGAGGTGGGAGATCGGGTAGACTGGCCCTCATCCATCCAGCAGGCCCTGGACCAGTTCTCAAATCCAGTGCAGTATGGCGGATCCGAGTGCCATTTCGTTCACTTTGTCTTGGCACCAAGTATCACCGTTCGTTAGATATCAGGATCATTTGAAAAGCATAGACCATCGATTACTTAGGTTTAGACACATTTGTCTTCATTTTCCTAAAGCCCAATGTTTTCCAGTTCAGGAACAAGAATGATACAGTAATAATGGTCTTCTGTTCTAGTCACAAGCATGTTCCTAATGTCTATGAAATGATTTTGTTTTAAACATCCTCAGAAAAAATTTATAGAAGTCAATAGACAAATGTTAAAAACTATTTACACTGGCACATGGTATGACAGTCTCTGAAACAAGTTTATTAAAAAGCAGTGAATATTAGTGATTTTCTTTTGGTTGTGTTGTTTAGGAGGCCATGTGTATGCGATTTCCTTTTAGGTGAGCTGATTAGCCTGTTGATGAACGCTCAGGAAATCTTTGGGAGATGAAAAAGAATAGTGGGCGTTCCAGAACGCACCATTTTATAAAATCCAGAGATACTGAAAAGCTGTTGTCTAGGTGAGAAGCTTCTTATAAATTGGTTTATAGCAAACAATATTTATGGGAAAATTTAAAGTATGTTTAGTTTGCGAATTAAAATTTTTCTGCGGGGGGGGGGGGGTTCAATTGAACCATTTATTTCCAAGTTTTTAAAACCAATGAAAGCTCCAGGTGTTAATGTATTAGTTAATTGAGTCTCAACTATAAGCTTAAGTAATATACCAGCATACAGACGTTACCAAGACTCAAGATGGAAATCACTGTATGGACTCAAATGTGATCAAATGGGCTGAAACTTAAGCTGGTCAACAGCTTCAAATTTAACGGCAGTTCATGAAATTTATAATGCAAAATGTTTTGTATACACTGCGTTAAGCCAGTAGGGGCTTAAATTTAAAATGTGACCTAAATATTTCCTGAGCTGAATGTTGGAAAACACTATAGATACTGTTGGGCATATCCAAGCTAACATATTTAGGTTTAACTGAAACCGTAAACCTTGTTTCAGTCAACTGACTTTAGGGTTGTTGTTATAGCATAATTTCATATTGCACATTAGAAAACAAATACAATGAGCAAACAAATGGAAATCGTATGTTTCAATAGAAAATGAAAATGATACAGGTGTTTTTTTTTTCTGTTTTGCAGGAGTGTGGAAGTTGTTTATATTGATTTTGCAGCAGTTGGTGCTGCATTTCATTGTGTTTAAAAAAACGGAGGTATTTTTTAATACTGTTTTGTTACATGTGACTTGAAATGCTTTCATGCTAGAGTATCTCTGTATCAGTTCATGTGGTTAGAGTAAGGAGCTTGGGACGGGGATAGCAGTAAACCGTTATTGTGAAATGAAAATATCTTCACATTGTAAGCTATTGTGTAAGCAATTTCACTTGATTTCAGAACAACTTATGCAAATCATAACCACGCACAGTTAGACAATGCTTGGTCAATGTTAAGATTTATTTTCTGAATTTGTATACATTAATACTAATAAAGACATTTTTACTTATTTCAGTGTGATGCAGTATTTTTAGAACTGCCGCGGTGTGCTGCCACCTAATGGCTAAGAAGGGAAATTTAAGTGTTAAAAAAACTTTGTGTAAACCGTTTGTACGTCGAGCTCATATTGCTGATTTTTTTTTTTTTTTTTTTACGTCCCCATTTTTTTTATCCAACAATATTTGTAGTCAAATTGACCACTTAAATGTTTAATTTGCAACAAGGTTTTTAACCCTGTTAAGACAGCAACATCTTTATAATGCGTGTCAGTGTTGTTTTGAAAGGATTTTTCCTCCATAAATAGGACTTTAACAAATATCCGTCTACTTCAGTGCAGCCTGTGTGTACATCGTTCTGTGTTCCAGAAGTGGAACTGAAATGTGTTTTGAAAGCTTTCTACAGCGTATAGCAAAACCGCCCAACTATACGGATCAGCCATAGCATTAATACCGCTGACAGGTGCGGTGAATAACATTGTATGTTGCAGTTGCACCTGTCGGGGGGGGGGGGGTGGTGGTGTCATATGTCAGGCAAGTGGACAGGCAGTTCTGGAAGTTCATATCTCAGAAGCGGGAAACACGGGCAAGTGCAAGGATCTGAGCAACTTCGATAAGGGTCAAATCTCCAAAATGGTAGGTCTTGTGTGTTGTTGCCAGTATGCAGTGATTAGTGCCAAGGAAAGCCAAGATGGCACCAGATTGTACTGTGGTAAGAAAGCGAGCCATCAGGGCCAGCCTGAAGCTCTGGACAATGTTCTTCTGGGAAACGTCGGGTCCTGGCATTCACATGGATGTGGCTTTGACACCGACCACCTACCTAAACATAGATGCAGACCAAGTACCCCCTCCACGGCAGCGGTATTCCTCTTTCAGCAGAATAATGCGACCTGCCGCACTTCAGAATTAGTTCAGCAGTAGTTTGTGGAACATGAAAAAGCGTTTGAGGTGTTGACTTGGCCTCCAAATGCTCCAGATTTCATTCTGATCAAGCATCTGTGGGATGAGCTGGACAAAGTGTGATCCATGGAGGCCCCACCTTACAAGTTACAGGATTCAAAGGATCAGCTGCTAATGTCTTGATGCCAGATACTACAACACACCTTCAGAGGTCTTGTGGAGGCCATGCTTTGACAGGTTTTGGTGGCAGGTGGGGGACCTACACAATATTAAGCAAGTGGTTTTAATGTTACGGCTGATCAGTGTGTATGACTGTCTTAACTGCATTAATGTTACTCGTCAGTGTGGGGGGGGGGGGGGGGGGG
>JAABNX020000042.1:7942841-7954818 GCA_015163995.2 Mormyrus lacerda | reverse complement strand
TTTTAATGTTACGGCTGATCATTGTGTATGACTGTCTTAACTGCATTAATTTTACTTGTCAGTGTCCCCCCCCCCCCCACCCACATCTTCCATACTGGAACCATTGGAGGGTGCATGCTCACACTACTCGCAACTGGGAGAGCAATTAACTCAACTGCATGTGAGGAATCCTCTGTGAACATGGGAAGAACATGCAAAGTCACTGCAGTGAGGTAACTACCACAGAGCCACCTCGTCACTTTTTGTGATCAGTGATTCTGTTCTACGTTACTATATATATATATTGCTATTTTGCACACCTATTTATGAAATACCACATTCCTCTAAAGGTATTTACATTTTTTAATGTTTTCTTCAATTTAACCAGCTGCTGGTCTTTAGTTGCATGGTTAGAAATACTGCCTTCTCTCCTACCATATTATTTCAGTCTTACCAAAAAAAAAAATATATTTGTCAGATGCTGTAAGGCTGTTTATAATAAAAACCTAAAACAAAGTACCACAATAACACATAACATTTATACATTTTTACTAAATGTAATATTGTGGCAAAGTACACAATGTTAATGTTACTTAAATATATTAATATATATATATTTTTTTTAAAGTCCATTCATTCACTTCACCACCACAGGGCATTTGGCACCTGGCCGTTCATTACACACAGTCAGGTTAAACGGATAAGAAGAAACAAACAGACAGGCTATAGAGGAAACTGGAGAGGAAAATAATATCTTCAAAGTCGCTATGCATTCACGTAATGTGAAACCTGTCACTTTCCATTTCTGGCTGGAGACAAACAGGGGCAAAGGAGCAGGAAGCGTTGGGTTGAGTATAGTGGTAAAGTTGAGAGGTTTGGTGGAACGAAATCACACAGATTCTATCTGGTCTACACAAAGTCCCATCTCCATAAGGGGTACTGCATTTCGGTTTTGCTACCACTCTGTTCCATCTCACTCACTGCTGATGCCGCATTCAGAGAAATACCACCAACATCTGGTTTCCTTCCAGACATATATGAACATCATACTTCCGTCTATAAGTGATGCACCAACAGCAATGCTCGATATCACAGTAAGTACTACCTCCTCTAACTGGCCAAAAGAATGCCTAGTTTCGGTCCCATCACTGACAGGATAGCAATGTTCAAGTTCCCAGCATCTGCTGGAAATACACAGCGATGTTGCCATGAATATATCATTACTTGATCACTATTATGGTCATGTGGTGTAAATCATACGTTTCTTAACCCTCGGGAAAGATTTAAGCCACTTGTTTTTAGTGATATGCAGCTGCTCAAAAGCCATCATCATAAAACAGATGATTAAAATGCATCCTATGCAAACAACATCACCGTCTTTGGCAGTTATAATAATAGGTTGAACAGTTCTTTGTTCAGCACTATCCAAACAATTATCTAAAAACCGTGGCATTAGCTGTCCTTGTCTTGAGAAGGTGCGATTTGTAGTGTTCGGACATCCCCTACAGTCTGATCCCCTGAGGATCTTGACTGTACTTCCTCATATGGTGGTGGTGGGAGCTCTGTGCTCTGATTGGACAGCTGAGAAGACTCATTTATCTCCACCTGTACTTGAGGCAAAAGTGGGCTGTGCCCATTAGTCTCCTGGGCCAATAGGAGTTGGGTCGGTCCATGAGTGGGGGTGAGTCGCTGGCCCCAACTCCCATACACCGCCTCCTCATATGTCGGCAGAGAAACAGGCAGCCCGTCCACCATCAGGTCCATCTGCTCAGGGGTATGCCTACAAGAAATCCACAAGACATGATCTCAAGTCGGAGCTCTCAATTCAAGCAAAATATTGATATTTTTGGTTTAAAATCCAGCAATATCCATCCAAGGTCATGGAAGTAGAGGCCACAGAGCCGGCACACCCCGATTGGAATGCCAGTCCATTTCATGCCTTGTGTGTGGTTTTGGTAATAATATATTGTGGGGACCAAATATGATTAAACCTGTTACTTTTACCTTCTGGGGACATTTTTTCGGTCTCCACAGGTTGAAACTGACTTTTAGAAAAATCTGTGAATGCAATCAAAAAACTAAAAATGCCAAACGACTTGTACTTTGTTTGGTTACTTAGGGTTAGGGTTGGGTTGGGGTAAAGTGGTCATTGCTGGGATTAGGGTCATGCCCATAGAAATGAATAGAGAGTCCCCACAAAGATAGACCTCTAGTGTGCGTATGTGTGTGTGTCAATATAAATACATATTCACCTAAACTTCATGTTTTTCCAACTCTCAGAGGAAAATAGTACCATGCGGAAAACCCCCAACCTTTACAGCTAAGCACCGTGAAAAATCTCTTACCTGGTTGACTGACAGGGGTAGAGGCGGGATTTAATCACCATGCAGGCTGTGGTAGTGAGCAGGAAGATCGATACACCAACTGCTGTTGTGGCAACACTTGGGAGAGATTGGACTTCTCTATCGTCTTTGTAAACGTGCCCCGCTGTGTAAAACAAACACATACACTACAGCAATTAATACTAATTATCAGTAGTGGCTACAATAAAAATGATGTCATATTTTACATTAAGCCCATAGTGATACATAGAACACAGTGAAAGGGTGTAAAGCCCCAGAACAGTTTATAGACAGTCCTAGGTTTATCGGATTGCAAGTTCAATATTTTTCTGAGACATTTTCCCCAGTTTTAATTGCGTAGAGGAACATGGTTAGTTTCTACCTAGCTGACTTCCTGTTCTCACAGTGTATTTCCTGTCTTATTGTGGTTTACAGTGATGGGGAAGGGGGGGCTTAAAATTACTGGTGTCACAATAGTATCACCCAGTTGAATATTTAATTTAATTTCAAGATCTCTAATTTGTGATGTGCCAGGTCATACTAAACAGTGGGACACAAAATGACAGAAAGTGTATACCGTCATTCGAGGAAATGACAAGAAGTCACTGCGATGATGTAACAGTAGTAACAAGCATATTACAACATAGATGGGAACTGCCTGTTCATACAAAAAGCTGAAGTATTTTGAAAGACAGGGAAATGCACGTATTGCCTGATTTACTTATCTTCCCTGACCCTTTGGGAACTGAATCATCCATTCACAAAAGTGACATCTGTAATCAGAAAAGCTATTTTCCTCATTTCATTATATTGGTTTAAAAAGTATAAATTATTATTCAGAGGAAAACAAAGCTATTCATAAAGCTATTTGCACTTGTTTATATATAAACTTGAAAATCTCAGCCTGTTGTGCTAAATTGCTTGCTGTATCTAAAAATAAGTGCAAAATTAGTAATCAGTTTGAAAAATTCCACATGAAGCACCCAGAACGGAAGACACCGTCCATTTTCTTACTTTTGCGAAGAATGCAGGTTGGGATGGGGGGGTCCCAAATTCCTTTGCGACAGTGGGAATAACGACGTCCAGGAATAAAATAGCCGGACTCGCAGATGTAGTGGATGGTGCTCTGGTGTGGGAAACCTTGGCAAGGGGATGATTCACAGCGGAAGGAGACATGTTCTGGCATTATGGGGTGGCTGCAGTTCTTGCCTAGGAAACAATCAGAGAGAGATTATAAACACAATCAGACCAGTTCCGTCTGGTTTTTGCCAGATAATGCTACATTGAATTCAACTTCGCAGCTAGAGGGGATGTATAAACAGGTTAGGGTTAACCAAACCCTAACAGCAAATGGCAAAGTGAGTAAGGATTTCAGCAAGGTTCTTTGCACCAGTACAATTATACTTGTAAAACTAAATTTGAGTGGAACAAAAAACATTATTGTACTTCAAGTGTTATTTGTGAGGTTGTTGACTAGTTTCTGGATACAGCAACAAGTTGCTAGTGTTGGTGGATTCTGGCTATTGGCTTGATCATTTTACCCCAGGGGTTCATGGTAGATAATTCAAGCCGTGCTGGTGCACTTGTGGGGAAATTACCTGCGGCAAAATTCAGCAAGACGACCGCGATGAGGACTACACAGCCTATGGCTGAATGTGCACATTTCTGCAAACCTGGTCCACACGCAGACATCAATACACACGTCTGTCTGGCAAAGGAAATAAAAAAGAAAGATTCAGGGCACAGCAACATTTACTTGTTCTAGTAAATGAATCATGCAAGGAGTGATATTCATGCAGCTCTAATCTTTCAGTACAATATCACAAAATTAATTTTACTCCCCAAGGAAGCCACGGGTATCGTTTTTTATTATTTCAATATTAGTTTGTTTATACATTCACATTAAGTACATTCAGCACAAATACATGTGTGAAAATTGATCTGCTCTCACACCAACTTGTAGTGGTTCAATATAGGGAGTTATAGAGTAGAGACCGACAACTCAAAATGCAACTTACAGCTGCACCTGACCTGTTGTGTTTTTCCATATGAATTCTGTGTAAGGGTCACTGCTCGAGAGGCACTGTCTATCTGCCTGACAGCTGTAGCAGCTCTGACCGCAAAGCTACACCACAACATCCTTTGCGATAATTATGTTTTTATTTTTTGCACTCTGGGCCAGTGCAAGATCGAAAACCTTGCACAAATGTCAAATGAATCTCACTGTGCTTGTGATGTGGTTTTGGTTTCCAGCAGCACCAGTCATTAGTGCAACATTAGTGCATGACTGCATGCTTCTCAGGGTGACCGGCCTCATTTCTACCAGCCCGATATACAAGACATCAATGACAGCTGCGTGATTCTGAAATATAATTCATACATAACTATTTCGAATTCTGATCCAATATGGGGCAGTAGGAACATATGATGTTTCCCTGTTAAAATGCATTTAAAATTATGCTGCAACTAAACATATCGTGCCTGTTATGATATAAAGAAAAAGGTTTTACCCAAGTTAAATGAACTCTTTACTACATCAAACCTACGGTTTTGTAAAGGGCATTACTGATTTCAAGGCGTTAATTGGAAAAGTTAGTAGAGGAATACAAGGGATACAAAAGGCAGCGAGAAACGCAAATGACAGGCAGGCACTGTTGCCAACGCCTCAGCAAGAAAAGTCGCTAGATGACGCCATCGCCTCATTTGCATAATGTGCATGTAATTGTAATGGACGCTGTAGGAGAGAGGAATAATGTCGTGGGAGAGACGAAAAGTGTTTTTCCATAGATACGTTTAGAACTACAAATGAACTTTCTTCTGTCGATTTTTATATGTATTGTATATCACCGGCAAAAGTGACCCCAAAGAGACACTCTAGCAGAGTTGCTTTTTAAAGTTTGCTTAAGTGTACAAGTCACAGTAAACAGTTAACATTTTTAACCATAACATTTTTTGTATAAAATCTACATTAACAACCTAAACGGACCAAAAAAAAACAATTGGAAAAAAAAAAACAGTCAATGGCAATGTGAGAAAATGATTTACATCTCCAGCTCTGACTGCAGCTGGGCGGGGCTGCTGCTCTACGACTGTCCGCCTGTGTGCGTTTTGGGACGGGAGAGGAGCCCGCGGCAGCACCCGCTGCTCAGTGAGCAGAAAAAGAACGATAAGTGCTTTCACGTCAGTGTCCAATAACACCAGAAAAGTCGCTAGATTTGTCGCTAGTCGCTTTTTTGAAAACGAGTCGCTAGAGGGGTCTAAGAGCTCGCTAAATACAGTGACAACGTCGCTAAGTCGACAACAGTGCAGGCAGGCTCGCGCTTATGTACTTTTGCAGAATTGCAGCCGTGCGAAGCAGCTGAGCTCGTGCCAGTTAGCCGACTAATTCTTAAAGGTCACGTCGCAAACTGTCGACCTTTCGTTTGACATGTATGTGTTGATATAATTTTAAAAGCATGTTTTGGCTATCATGAGTGCTGCTCCGTAGATTACACGAAAAATCAGTGATCAGCAGATACAAACACGAATCTGTTTACTCCTGTCGCGGAAAGTCAATCAAAAAGTACAGGACAGTAACTATTTTCTAGAAATTAAAGAAGGAAAAGAGACAATACGTGACCCCAGCTGCAATGTTGGTAAAACGGCAAACTTTTTAAACGTCAGTACGGCATCCCCTCGGGTTTCTGTAGATTGTCATACAACAAACATGCTTCATAAATACTATCAAACATGGCATTTGCTATATTAATTACGAAATATCTAAATTATTGCTAAGGAAGAAGACGAGCATAGAAGCTTAAAATACACGTAACCATAGTAAACTCAATTCTTTGCATAAAAATTAAACAATTAATATACCAAAGAACAGTATCGCCATCTTTACCTTTTGCGTTACGAAGGTCAGATATCAAACTGGCAGTCCTGGTACTTTTGAATATTCCCCTGTGAATGAACGTTTATGGCCACATATGATGGGTGGGTTTCATGCCCGCCGCAGTCCGCCGCGAGCTGCTCAGGCGCCGCTAAATGAAGCGCGAGCTGCGAGACCCCGCCCTTAGCACGCGCCCTCGTTTCTCAGAAGGGTCACGCCCCATTACTCTGTACTTCGCCACATATTTTAATGAGATTGCATACATACAAAACAGACTGACGTGATAATGGTTATTTGACGTGCGTTAATTGAAATTGCAATTTGTAAACATTTCAGAACAATAAACATTAAATATGTGACATAAAGGCCTAGGTAAAGCCCGCAATTACATACATTTGTTTTGGGTTTTGGATGTTTGTATTGTTCTTATTCTCAACAAGCTCAGCAAACAGGAATTGAAACTTTCTACTTATCCACCAAATGAGTAAACTACTGTTTTTTTGTATCAGCAGATTTAACCAGCTGACAGACTTCCTGCATACTAGGTTATCAACAGCTGTGTGCATGAATATAGTTTATTAAGGTAGTAGTAATACAGTACTTAAATTACTGTAACTATCACACAAAAGCAGCGATATATACTTTTCACTGTATACAGCAAAGTTGATAATAGAATAGATTACGTTACGATTTGATTACGTTTGATTTTCATGTCTTCATTGCGTTTGTTTCAAATAGTTTTCCTATGCGCATAATTAATCGAGGTGAGTAATGCAATAAGAGCACAAGGGCTGGGGGCGTCAGCTTCCCCGGCCTTTGCAGGGTTACTAACTTCGGGGTGAGATTTTTAGGTCGAGACCCCATAAGTCTGCCCACGCATTTACATGTACGTAAGTTTTGTTACCTTGCAAATAGTCTGAAGGGTCTGCAATCTGCGCTTTTGCTAATTTTAGGGTTACGATGGAATTATATAGATTTGCCATAAGACTTCTTGGGTGAGCGTGAGAGTCTGGAAACCCTGCGTTTGACTCAATAGAAAGCACTTGGATGAGCCTTCCGAAATGACAGTCAGGCATGTCAAAACTGCTTATTCCAAACTCGTGCAACATCCTGACGTTACAGAACTTGAAGGGATTACAAAAGGTTACGCTTCTGGTAATCTGTTACGTCGGAACAACGCATTTTACCAGCAGATAAACTCATTGTATGTACAATGTACTCGTATATGTTTCAAAAGTAGTGTACTGCAAGTCTTACGGTACGCTGCTTGGGTAATCAGTGACTTACTGTCTTTACTGTTAATGTAGTCGACTAACTCTTAAAAAGCGCTACCATCATTTATCCTAGATACATGAAAAGTTCTTTTAAATAGGTTAAACCTCATACTCTGCAATGTGGCAGATCTATGTTTACGCTTAGGTTTGAAGTTACGACATTAATAGACGATTTTTGAGTTTTACTAGTGAGTGTACAAGGGCGCAGGATACTTTGCTGTCGGGGTGCACATCACCCCCTAATATAGGCTATACACCGCTGACATCTCCTAACGTTTCGTAAAATCAGTGACTTTCAATGCAATATAGTTACTACGATTGATATGGGAAATATATTTTGAAAAGATCTCTGCTGCTGTACCTGAAATATTATTTATGCTTAGGCAAAGTCCTGCAGTAGTTCGTGTAAATTTAATAATGGCGACCCTCAAAATAATTCGTGGAATAATTCCTATATTAAAAAGGCGCATAAACGGAAATAAGGTGGTTAGTCAAAAAAAAGCTGAAGTGGACACAAAAACCTCACCTTTGTAAACATGTATTTGGAAAAAACATCATCTTGCAGGTGTTTTCTTTTTTATGAAATAGATGCATAAACAGTGACCTTTTGGTGAAAGCACTGCATCATCCATTCAGAAATCCTCAATACCCTTAAGTGACAGAGCACACCAAAGCAAAGCACAAATACACCAGTGGGAACACAAAGGACTGACAAAAACTTGTTCTACACATTTAAAAAAAAGACCACAAGAGCCAGTATGTACTGTGGTCATCAGTCACAAATATCTGGTCTTTATGCATATTTTGATCAAGCCCTCATGGTAAAAGTCCATGAGTTCATTAGGCTAAGTACTTGCAGCATAAAACTTTTGACATGTCGTTATGTAAATTTAAAACCATGTTTTGAATTATTGTTGTGAATTCTGAAACTCAAAGTTGAATAGGTGCAACACTAACCATTATACAAATTGCAACAATAAAAAAACATCTTGAGTGTAATATTGTGGAGGGGTAATCATTTTAGTATTTGTAATAAGTATGTTAAATATGTCAACATAAGGCAGGAACATAACTTCACATTTCACGTTGATGTTCTAGACGTTCCTATACTTCCTTACACACACCTATTCAAACCACACAAAGAATGTTTCTCTATTTTAAAATGGCATATTCTTGCATTTTCCTGTCCTAAAAGACAGCTTTATATTTCCATTCAGAAATTCTGAACAAGGGCTGCTTGCAGCCACCCCCACACAAACTCACCCGTGTTCTTACCAGAACTTGCACTGGGTATTTAAAGGCTCACTCTTGAGACAACACTGAGCTGAAGTCTAAACAATGTCAAGCAAAAAGGTGACGGAAAATTGTCTGCATATGACCAAGAGACAATGCTGGGTTCAAGGTAGAGTAACTGTCACTGAGGGAGTAAAAGGCTGCTCGCTCACTAGCTATGCCCACCCCTGAGTTTTTTGTAGTTTTGTTTCTGTATCTCCAGATCAAGAATCTAGCAACTAGTCTAGCATACAATATTGGCAGAAATATGGGAAGTGAGGAACCTCGACATAGTATCCCACTGTGCGTCTGCCCACATCCTGCTGGAGGAAGTCAGCAAATCAGAAAAAGGGAAGGAATCCAGACAGACAACTCCGCTCTCACATCGTCAGTCAGTCACAACAAAAGGAAGATTCCACTCGCCTTCAAATAAAACTACCAATTTTAATTTTCCATTTAAATCAGACACTACACTCATTCTACAAACTTAACCAAATTCCATAAGACTCCTTTTGAAGCATAAATAGAACATTAAAATGGGATAAACAGCTGAGAAATTGTGAACATCCAGTAACAAAAATCTGACAAAGTTGGTACACACATAAAGTTGTATACAAATATACGCATACAATGAATCGCCTTTCAATAAAGCTGAATGGAAAAGACCATTTCTAAGTTAAAACTACTTTTTCTCCTAATTCACACCGGCCTTCGGTCACCATCGTGTGGCCAAATGATCGATATCTGTGCTGATACACGCTGCCTTATCTGTGTTGGTGCAAAGCTACAGATCGCATGCAGCTTAGCTTGCAAGGACACATTCAAAAGAATGAACTTCATGAGAGCTGCTCGTGCGTCTTCATACGACCGCTCTCCTCTGATGCGTTCTCTGAATGCGTGCAGAGAAGGGCTGCGTTCTCGGCCGTTAGCCCTTGCTGGCTCAGACTCCGCCTACATGGTATATTTACATAAACACACGTTTGGACGTATGGGTCCTCCAGGTCGTAGTTCAGGCCACTACCAACAGCTCAAACACGCCCACTTATGCTCTCATGTGCACATTAATCTTTTAATAAGCCCTTGCATGGATTCTCCATGGCCCAGTTATATATTCATGTAGACTGATTTCTTCACTCCTAGAAATATCCTAAAAAGCCAGCTGGCCAGCTATAGCAGCCGGCCTGTGGTGGTGATCCAGCACAATTATGGTCATTCTTCTTAGTCCATGCTTACGGGATCATGGCATTGTATTAGGCTTAAATACCTACAGTGCTACGGTAAGGAAAAATGGAGGAAAAAGTTTTCTTCTTAAAAAAAGGCATAAAATAAATTCAGCCCAAACCCAAACTTATAAAAATTGACAAAGAATTTTCATCCTTTGCAAAAGCATCGGATTTCTTGTGTTGGTAAAGAAAGGGGAAGTAGCCTTATCTCTACACACAGTGCCTCAATCAGCTCACTGTATCCACAGAGTGGGAAAAATATTTCAATATATTTATATTTATACAAAAGTAAAAATTAAACAATTCCAGTGTCTATCTTTGCTTAGCGTTCATAACAGAAAGCTAGAATGTATTCTCATAAAAAAGAAAAAAAAAAAAAAAAAGGTTCATAGTGTCATGAGAATAGTGTGGTCGATCCTTCAGTAGTACTTCTTACTCTTAATTTTTTGTTGTGCACAAATGGAAGGAGGCTTAGGTCCCTCCAGGCTGACCAGTAGTGTGCCAAGATCGTGATATTCCCTAACATGGCTTGAGATGCGCAAAGATTCTATGATCACGTACATTGGCAAGAAAAGTTCTAGACGATTTGTAAATCTTTAGCCCTGTGCAATTAGGCTCGGGTGAGACCTGTCAGATTATAGCGAGTGAGTGGTTACGACCGTGGCGTCTGGCCATGGAGAGGTCTCACGGCACTCCGCAAAGCTTTACAGCCGTACAAGCGGATCAACGGGTCGTCCAGTTCCCTCCTATGGTCCCGGGTGTGGCAGGAATGAAAATAAAACAAGGGAGAGCAAAAGCATTTAAAGGCAATAGTGTTTGAGTACTCATTTTGGGAATAAGCTGACATTCAGCCATCTTAAGTATTTCCATACTTTAAAATGCTTGACCGTAAGAGGAAAGAACATTAGTTTCATCCCAAATGCAGCGCGTCTCTCTGTGGGGCCCAGTTAGTCTGTAAAGTCCTGGGCTTCCCAAACAAAACAAGGAAGCATGAGGCCAGAGGCCTCTGATGCTGCTTCATCTCATGCGATTCTGCCTCATCAGGGGCACGATGCAGGAGGGAGGCCCCCCCTTGCCGAGGAAGGGATGCTTCAGTAGCTCGTTGGCTGTAGCTCTCTGGTCAGGGTCACGCACCAGCATTCGATCCAGGAAGCCCTTGAGAAGAGGAGAAACCTAGAGAGGGCAGGGAGAAGTTTGTAAATGCAGTTGCATTCTTCCCTCTCTGCTTAACAGATCCGGCGGTCAATCAATGGCAGAATGCAGATAAGCATAATTTGAGATTGCATAGCGGTCGTTGGTAAAAGACAGGACTTCAAATGTAAAATAAGCACATGGGGATTTTATTTACACAAGAATGTTCTGAGAGCAGAGAGAAAAATTATTTGAGGTTCAGAGAGATAACCAATCAGATTGTAAAAGAGGTGGGTCCAAGCAACTAGAGGAGGCAGGACCAAACAATCATATCTTGGTCCCGCCTCCTCTAGTAGCTTGGAACCACCTCCTCTACAATGTGATTGGTTCAGAGAGCAAACCAATCATTTTTTGTGCACCTAATACTCCGACGAGGCTAAAATAATTAAAGCCAAAATGGCAACAAATGGAAAGAGTGCCATGCCTTGTGAAGGTTTTTCAGCTTGGGTGGCAGGTTGTCACGAATCATCTTCATTGCTTTGAGAGGAGGTTCATTGAAGTAAGGGGGCTCTCCATCAACCATCTCTATCACCATCACGCCCAAAGACCAGATGTCAACCTGAGCCAAAACCAAAAATGCCATGAAGGTAGAGGAAGATATTCTTGGGAATGAAACGATACACAAGCGTTTCAAAATAAACCGCTGCCTAAAAACCTTTTTATAACTTTCTACATGTCAAAACATTCCCTTGTTTTTTATTTTTGTCATTGTCACATTTTTCAGATTCATGAAAGTGTCAGGGTATGTTCACACTAGGGATGCCAAAAAAACAAAATGAAAAGCAATGTTCACACTAGGGATGCCAAAAAACAAAATGAAAAGCA
>JAABNX020000042.1:7916922-7928176 GCA_015163995.2 Mormyrus lacerda | reverse complement strand
CAAGGCTCTTCTGACAGAGGCGGTCTCTGCCTTGCCTTAGTTATACACACACTCCAAGGCTCTTCTGACAGAGGCGGTCTCTGCCTTGCCTTAGTTATACACACACTCCAAGGCTCTTCTGACAGAGGCGGTCTCTGCCTTGCCTTAGTTATACACACACTCCAAGGCTCTTCTGACAGAGGCGGTCTCTGCCTTGCCTTAGTTATACACACACTCCAAGGCTCTTCTCAAATGAGCCAGCATGTAAGATTTTACCAACAACGTAGCCGATTTCAGTATAGCAGAGCTGTACTCTTACCGACGACTGCGTCTTTCCAGTGCTGGTGTAATCTGCACCAGGGTATCAGTGAAATGCATGTTGTTAGTAACAGCCAAGATTTTCACATTGGTACAGCACAAGTTTGAAAGCTCCCTGTGTTGCAGGGCTTCCACCCACAATCCATGCAGTTGGGCTAAATGATGTCAGTAAATTGTCCATAGCGCACATGAGAGTGCTGTAATGCACTGGGAGGCCGAGCCCACAACTCTGTGCACCATAAGCAGCTAGAAAATGGATGAATAACCTTCTGCTTAACTTTCATCTGCAGAATCAAACAATAAACCTCCAAACTTAAACACGACCAGCAGACAGATGTGCCAACCGTGACACCGAATGACCACACAAGTCAGCGGCTCACACAGCCTGCGCTTCAGTACACGCTGCTGATGTTGGCTATTTCATAAAACACTTCACTTGTTTGTTCTTTTTGACAAAATAGCCGTTAAGTGTTTTATGGTGTCTTGCAAAAATATTCTGCGCCTTGATAAAATCACGTTTTACTGGATAATATTGTTTTGTCTTCGACCCCCCATGTGAAATTTGAATTCACTTTACCTTACAAAGCCACCAAATTATTTGAGTGGCCTTTGCCAGTGCAATAGCGGTTCATAATAAATAATCACAGATTTAAAGGGAAACACACGTGTGCATGAGGCCCCATGGGTACTGAAATCTGAAAACATGAAAACCAAAAGACCCAAGTAAAAGGTCAAGTTAACTCCACAGATTAGAAGTGTCCAAAAGCATAAGAAATGGAAGAAGCATTACATAACACAGACACTGTCTGGCTGAGACTGTCCCAACAAACTTAGTAAAAACAATCTTTAAAAAAAAAAAAAAAAAAAAAAACTTTGAGAGGTGGAAGTAGTGTTTAGTAGAAGATCCCACAAAACAAAGTGCACGCGATTGTGCAAAACAACGCAAGTAATATGGGAAAAAGCAGTGGATCGCTTGGGCTGTTTTGCGCACTCGCAATAGCTTGTGATGCAGGAGGGGCTGCCATCGCAAAGAAGTGTAACGCTGTTGCCAGTGGAAGAAAAATTGTCGGACATTCTAAGCATTCACCACTAGTGTATACCCACTAGGAAGATAATGAAATTGAACTGCAAATGCTTCAAAAAATGCTTAAAACAAGATGTACAAATGAGGTTGCATCTTCAATTAGGCTACTAGAAACATTGGCACTTTTTCCCCCATTTGTATTCACTAGTTTAAAAAGAGCTCTGGTATCAAATCAGTACTCATATCGCCAGATACCCTCTGTTCAAGTATCGAGATCGTATTGGCCATGAAAAAGTGGGATCAGTGCACCTCTATTTGCAACAAAAAATGAGTGATCCAGTGAAAAATGGCTGGGTTAGATTATTTAATATATATATATATATTTAATTATGTTTGGCAAGATCACATCACCTAGGAAAGACAGCACGGTGACTGAGAGATAATGCTATGGAGCATCAAATGAAATACAGGCAAATATTACAGGAAAGCCTGTTTGTCTCCAGAAGAGTATTTACCAGTGTGTCTTGGAAGACAAAGTAACATTCGCCCCATCATTTTACTGCAGAATGATATTTTCCATACAGCCTGTAGCTACAAAGTTTTATGTGACTGCACACAGAGCCAACTCAGTTATTCATCTTCAATTCCACTTATCCAGATGAGGGCTGTGAATGCATAACTAACAGTCAGAATAATGAGTGTTTTACTTCTGGATCTCTTGCATCTGTGTCTTAGCCCAATGAAAAAACCAGCACTCAAAAATGTACACAGAGATCTGCCCTATCACTGTTCCTCCTCAATCCTAACACCACCAAAATGTCACAGCCACAGACATTTTCATCTAGCTTGAGCTTTGATAAGCTTATTCCTTGACCAAATATTGCACTGTATACACAACTGTAATGTATTGAGACATGTTAAATACAGAGCAAACTGTGGGACCAGGGACCAATGAGAGACTGCAAGTAAAACCAGCACTCCTTATCGCAGTAGTCTGTTATTTACTTAAGTCACAAACCATTTATGAAGGCAGCCCCTGGTAGCCCTCAGACCCACAGATGGTCAAGAGACCTGAGAGCAACTGTAGTAACTGATTAAGTTCCAGTGTCCAGTTATACAGTGCTCCTTAGTGCAGCTTCGCGGGTATGGAGGCATGGTGCAATATATAAACAAAAGAAAAGACAGCCTTGCACGGCTGCAGATGACAGGCACTTTCATAAAGAGATTTCATTAGCATGGAAATTATCCACTGCTACAAAGGAGCCATCATTGAAGGCAGTGCTTGACACGACGACGTGTCTATATATCTAGTCAACATTAACATGCCATCAAGAAGTCTGATTTGGCCTTTAATACATCTGTATGTCTAAGAAACCAGTTTTTTTTTAAAAAATAAACAAAGAAAGAAAATAAAGCCTGAAATTAAAAATACTACAATGCTGCAAAGTGGTTCTCACATATGTGTAACCCATCAGAACAGCTTTAAAAGAGCTTTAGAATCATAAACTGGAGGCAGGGATGTCTCCACTTGGTCAGAACAAAATTACTAGTCATACTTAAACCACAGATAAAGAGTATGTTTAAATAAACGTGAAATGAAGAAAAACGAGTACAGAATGAAAGCCAGATGTTTTACTAAATGACGTTGTGGAGAAAAAACAGTACTTCGTAAATAGTTTCAAATAAAACACAACAGGAAGATAAGAACAGATGATGCATCACAAAAAAATCAAGTAAACGTTGGGACATTAAATTATTTTACCGTCCGACTCATTCTAAAAACTAAGTTCTGGGTTTAGTAAAGCGACGACAGAAGGGAATGTAGGTACACCAGCAAGTAAGTATGTATGTATGTATGATGATCGTCACTTCTCACCACTCACCTCAATCTTGGCTAAAACAGGCAATAAATCCTGCTTCATTTAAATACCACAACAGAGGGAAAAAAAGTCCCATACGGCCTTGTCTTTCAAAGAAACCGATTCTTCAATTAACCACGAAAGGACTGAAACATTTCTGTCGTTAATTAAATCGTCCAACATATTCCTGGGACCGTACCGACGACTCCTCCCGGCGGGCCGGAATATAAAGTTCGGTTGGTGCGAAAAGTTCCAGTGCAGCAGTTCGGACTGCGATCGGCGTTCTCACATTCCTGTAGTTTCAGCGGAGCGGCCCAGTATCGTGACGTCACCCGCGCAACAGGGCTGCGGGGGAGGCGGGGAGTCACGCCCGGCCGCGCGCCGGAGCGCGAGTGCCAGCGACACGCCAGGAGCGTGAAACAGCCATGAATCACTACCGCTGGTATCCAGCATCAGATCTTCGAGTCACCTTACTTCACGTAATTTATATTTAAAAAGTTCAAGAAAGATTATTCTTTGCTAGTCTACTGCGACTGACAACTAGTTGGAACAGAGCGTCCCATTAGTACATGAAGGAGTGCGACTCGAGGTTCACTCATGCTTGGTCCAACTAGGAAATTATCTATATTTAGGCAATTACCTCACGGAATACTCACACGGAAAGGGGGCCTAATCATCTTAGAGTTCAAATAATCGATTGTTAGCATTAATAAGATCACGAAATACAGAACCGAATAAATCAAACGGAATACGACCAACATTCATTAATTGCAGATAAAAGGATATTATAAGAATACATGGAAAAGAACATTTAGAGACAGATTAAAGTTGTGGCTTGGACCTTAAAGTTTAAAGTTTTTAAACAAAGCACTAACCCCCGCAGCCAATCAGAGCAGTTTCCCAGGACAGGAGGTGGAACCTACAAAGGTCAAATAGTGCCGAGGTCAACGCCTCCACAATAGATACAGTCACAACACGTAATTTCCCCATTACTGTACAACACAGTAATGTTCAAAGGAAACTAGTCAGAGGGATAATTTTACATCGGTCTCTTAATGTGTTGGTGACTTGCTCTACAAAGAGCAAGTTGAGGGAGGCATAAAAAAGAATTTCCCCAAAAAAGGAATTTCCCCACGGGGACCAATAAAAGTTGTGATTATTATTGTTATTATTATGCACGCCAGAGGCTCACTGGAATACATTAAAACGAAAAACGTTTCATTTTTGTGCCAAAATCTTCAGAACACCTTTTCCATCGCTCTAGAGAATTTTAGAAAATCCAGAACTCCAGAATCAAATGTGGGATTAGGGATGTGGACTGAACTTACTGACTGTCATTAAAAAGCAACACACAACATCTGGTTCTCAACCAGAGAACACTCAAGGCTGCAGTAGCTATGTAAAAAAAATACATAATACAAGATCTGAATGAAGGTTCCACAAAAAGAAGGGCTTTTCAAAGCTTTGGAGAGGATCCTACAGTACACAGCTATACACATTTTCAGTAAGGGGACAGAGACAAGAATCATCATATCCTAAGCATAACATAAAACTATTTTTTTTCATATTTTTGGACATTGGGAAGCACAAACGTTTGCAGGAGTTAAAACTAGAGGGCAGCAGATATATACTAAACATACTGAAGCAAAACGTTTGCGATATAAAATTCCTAAAATCAGCTACCTGAAAAATAAAAGTGATTTGCATACACATCTATTTTTGCCCATTAATGCTTTAACTTCACCGTGAGCTGCACTTCACCACCAAAGCACAATCGTTTCAGATTATTCTCCAACTAGAAAAATACTTCAGAGTAAAGACATGGGGCATGTGAAAAATGGACAGATAGAAAGGGAGGTTAAATAAGGGTGAGAAGCAGATAACGACTGGGAGGCGAAGGATGTGTGAACACACTGCAGAAGGACACAGCTGAACTGAGCGTGCACAGGCATAACGGAGCCTTGGCGCAGGGGCTTGGGCCACACTCACTAGATCCTACGGCCATATGCCCATTTGCGTGAAAATTCGATAAATGGAAATACAGTTCTACACCAATTTCAATTTTCTTCCAGCTAAAACTATGAATCAATTGTGTCCAGGAGTCTTGGCTTCAGAATCAGGTTACAGTAGGCATGCACTATCAGTCAAAAAAAAGTTTTTGCATTTTACATCTGGATTTCTGTGACTTTGCATTTTGTACATTTGCATGATACCCACTTAACGTTTGCCAAAAATATACTCAATATTCTTTGCTAACAAATAAATTTACAGTATGTTCATTTCAGCACTTTCATTGGCAAGAAAATATATCTTTGATTCAAAGTAACCTCTTCTAGAAGTTATAAAAGCAGAGGAAAAAAACAAGGCATTCATTATACACGGGACATTAAACACTGCTCTGTTTCATAAGATATAACTTTAAATGCACCAGTTAACTGTTTTAAGGACAGCCTAGACAGAAACTGCCATCAGCACATAACCAGTTAACTGCATGCCAGACGTGGACTATTACATATGTTACGATGATATGAAGGAAACTTGTTTTGACAATTTTATTTATAGTCGTTCACTCAACTTTCCAATGCTTAAGAATGAAAAAAAAATCAGCAGTTTATGAATTTAACTGAAAAGTGGTAAAACTCTCTGCCTGGCAGTGTATCTTAGCAGGAATCCCACACCGATGGGTGGTATCACGATTGAAAGTTATCAGTCAGCAGTAATGTTGATGGACGGCATTGCCAAGGTTGCCAAATGAGGAAGAGAGAGAGAGATGCCTTTATTTCCCTTCCCATGGCCGAGAAAAACCTGCTCAGCAAACACAACAGAAAAAGCTTGATTTCCCAGAATATGTACATGTTGAGAGCAGGAGGGGAAAGTGGATCTCATACTTGAATCAGAGTTCATGTCAGAGCAGAGGGGAGGGGGAAAAGCATTTATTTAAGGTACTGAAGGGCTCCCTTTGATGGTGTACTTTTCACCAGGGGAGGCAAGCGGGGCGTGGAGGTGTTGATGGTGAAACTTGCTGAGCCTGCCGGCATAGACTAGGGGGATGATGTCACATCATTTGTAGTCTGTGAGAAACAATATAATGATCTGAGGGGCAGATTTAATACTGAATTAAGATGGTACTTTGACATCGATTTTAAGTAGTGAATGAGCTGATAAAATCCCTCATTCTCTTCTGTGGAAAAGGGCCGATAGCCCAATGCAGTCACCTCCATTATTTTAAGCATCTTTAGCTTTGTTGCTGATAATTTTTGATTTTTAACGGAGATCAGCCAAAATCAATGTTAACCAATAGATTGTGGATCTCTAGTTAGTACGGTTATGTTTCACTGACTGTCAAATAACCGCTGCAAAAAATAAAACAAACTATCGATCGGCTTCAAATATTAAGGGGAGGGAGTCAGTTTAAAAATATTATATATCACTGAATTCTCAGATCTGAAGGGTGTTAATTTTCTATAACCACACATGTAGTGCCACCCAGGTGAATCAGAGCAGTAAATCAATGTGTGACTATAATCTCTAATTCTAGCTAACATTACTTAACAGAAACTACAAGAGCAAAGAAATTGATATGTCACTGAGGGTGTAGTCACACTTGGCCCAGTTGCCTTCTACAATTCCCAATGACGACTGTCCCCTTTGCCCACTCTCTCAATGGTCTATGCTTTAGTTTGTACTCACCCCAGGCGATCTGTAACATGCACAAACAAGTCTGACCCCCAAAATCTAGTTAGTTTGACTAGTGCAATCGCTCCATAGTACACTACACTATGCCTAGGCCCGCTTGAAGAAGTGGGTCCAGACATGGTTCAGTTGGACTTGGGCACGGTACACACCCAGTGGGATCCCAAACCGATACATGAACTGGAACCTGAAGGAACAGACTGGGTCGGCTATATAGATCGAGTGACGATAAAGATTTAAACATTGCAGCAAAGGGATCACTTTACTCTACAGCAGAGGGGCAGCGTTTGCTAGAAATTTGGGCTGATGACAGTATGCAGGATAAACTGAATGCAACACACAAAAACTCCAAGTTATTTGGTAAAAATATGGGCTCTTCTTACACGCGCAGCACGATTAAATGAAAATCAGTGCTGCATACTCAATAAATCAATGAGGGCCGTGTGTCATTGTGCTCAAAATGACTCCAAAAAAGCCATGAAATAAAGACATTCAGAACACCATTGTGCTGTGTGAAGGTGCTTTTCTACTTGTGTTTTCTAGAACACAAAGTCGCACGGTGATGATGAAAGCGTGCTCCGGCCTGGAATGTAAAGCGCAATGTGAGCCCAGACAAGGGGAGGAGTGGGAACAGTCATGCTCAGGCACAGTACGACGCAGGCAGGCCACCTGAAGGTATGCCTTTAAAAAGCAACAGTGCATCAGGCTGAAGACAAAGACCTATGGTCAGTGATTAAATACCAAAAATGATTTACTGATGTAATGCACTTGTAACCCAGTTAAACTTGTAATCCAGTTTACAGTGCTGGGTAACCTGCGCAAAAAAAGATGGTCCGCAATAATTGGCAAACACTAAATAAGCCAGGTTTTTGGATTTTGCTGGCTCATGTCACTTGGAGGTCTCAAAGTACCAGCCTGTGACATGCTGAAATTTCGCTATTATATTTGGCCCACAAATTGATTTTTCATTTTCCACAAAACTTGATTTGGCTAATCTGCACCAACAAGCTCGGCAGGTTTCACTGCTGGCAAATATCCACATTGGTGCAGGATTAGTTAGTGTAAGTGAAAACAGCCAATCAGGTAGCACTGTCTTGAAGTGTTTGCTTTGTTCTATACATTTCAGTAGTTGGCCTTTTTGACAATTTACACTGGTTTGTTCCTCCTGTTACAGAATAACAAATGTAATGCTATGAGATTCCGCTTCCTTTGTATTCCATTAAGAGTGTATTCCATTACCATGGTCAAACATGATTTTTTTCAGAAAGGTTTTTTTTTTTTTTTTTTAAAAGGTTTGTACTTAGGTTCACAAAAAAAGGAAGAAAAACACGAATAATCTAGTTGAAACAGAAATTTCAAAATTCCAATGTATCAAATTGTTCGTAACTGAATCAAATCACCTTGGAACTCACAATTTATACCCCTAGTGTGCGTGTATGTTTTTCTTTTTTTCTTAATGGGACAGTAAAAATGCAATTGCAGAGACTGAAATTTCTTCGTATTTGGTAACGAAAAAAAAATAAAATGTAATAATGCAAAATTGAACTCAAATTCTTCCACTAAAGAATATGTACTGATATTATGATTGCCAGTTTGACATCTACAAGACCATGTCTTTCCAGTGAGCTGGTAACAGCTGTGTAAGCATGCAATAAATTGGATCAATGAGATAAATCAGGCTGTGACCAACCCACACATAAGGTTCTCATTCACAGGTTTGGGCCCTGCAGCCCAAAGCTAAAGCTAGGGGCAACTACCACTGCAAAGTTAATGATGCAGACCACCCTATTTACCTCAACTAAACCATTACTGGTATGCTCTGATTCCACACTGTGGATGAACTTTGTTCTTGATACATAACAGTACTGGCTTATTCACACAATATTCTGCACCAATTCCAACGCAGACAAGAAAAAACTCAGACATTATGCATTTGAACACACTGCCTGTGTTTGAACATTGTTCCTCAAAGTACCAGCTTAATTGTTGGCACCCAATTAAGCAAAATGTACTGAAAGTCTGTTTTTTTAACTGGCATTGACAGTTGATGCAATTTCATATTGGCTTGAACATTATTCCCTTTACAACCAACCCATCTTCAGAACAGCTGTGATCTGTAAGCTGCTTGCCAGGGGAGAACGTTCCGAAACAATACAAAAAACAAATGATAGAAACACCGCGCAGTGCTTTACATCTCTATTATAAGGTCTTTTTAATTGCCATGCTGCATTACCTGCCTCTCAGCAGCCCTGGATTTATGTGGGGGGGGGGGGAAAGAGGTGAACTTAACTGAAGCCTCCTGTATGGAACCAACAAGTCAATAGGTCAAAGAAACTGTAGGATGGTTCTCAAGAACAGACAATCTGAGCCGCATAAAAAAACCATGGCTAACCTCAGTTATCAACAAAAACAAGAAGAAAGATATTAACTAGCGCACATTATCCAGGTGGGACCTACTTGAGGATGAAACGTCATGCTTTTCTTTTTACAGAAATTCCTTTAAATCCCTAGGAGAAATTGGTTTTGGAAATCTGATATTAAGTAAACTATCAACTTTCGTACGTACTGAACCCAGTCAGCATTATCAGTACTTTGTGCATTACAACCCTGCATCCTCGCTCTTCTACTGCAACCAAAACTGCTTGTTAACTAACCATAGTGCCAGGCCATTGTTCCTAGTGAAACCTTGCGATGACCACCAAGAACTCCGGTGTGCTTTAGTAGTATGTCTGAACCTCCTACTTTTATATATATATATAAAATAATAATAATAATTAAAAATAAAAAGGCCCTACCCAAAACAATTCCCACTACCATCACAAGAGGGCACAGTTGGAACTGCAGAGAAAAAGTCATACTCAGTTATTTTCACTATCAGACCTGCTCACCAAGCTGGCTCCATAAAATTTCTTGTGATTAATGTACAGGTTCTCATTACACATTGAGGTCAACTAGAACACTCGAGGGCATCGAGGCATGCCAGGAATGCACAGAGTGCCCAGCACAGGCCGTGCAGCTCAGCAGACACCTCTAAGGGATCAGTCTGGAACATTTATCAGCTGCTGAGTGTCTGGGAAATGAAAAGGGTAGATGGAGAAGGAGAAAGAACGGACTCTGCCCACTGAAACAAAACCACAGCAGACCTGACCTGTTTTTCATTCTTTCAGTGAAACCTTTAGCTCAAAATATACACACAATACAAGTAAAGGTTAACAAGATCCCTTCTTGTTTAAACATTTTCATTGAACATGCAGGTAATTGTTTTAAAATCCGCAAGCTCTTAAGAGTAACAGGAAGAACATCTCGATTACTTTCCAGAGCTTGCGCACAATCATCTTCCTAGAATTAGGTGATCAGTGGTCACTGTTAACACACCACAGCAACAACGAAATGTGTCCTCTGCATTTAACCCATATGTGACTTTCGTGACATAGCTAATTCAGCGCCCAGGGAGCAGTGCTTGGGGATGGTACCTTGCCCGGGGTACCTCAGTGGCGACTTGCTGGTGGGGGATTCGAACCTGAAATCTTTCGATTACTGGTGCACTTCCCTAACCATCAAGCCACCACTGCCCACTATCCTCAAAGGGATATAAATATCCTCAATTCATCGGCATTCATCACTGAGCATAACATACCTCACATTGCATATAGTAGCAGTTCAAAGCATATTTTAAAGATAGAGGATAAATATATTACCTGCATTACATAACCACACTAGTGTTAGACACTGCAGGATTCCACTGACACGGGGAACCTTTGGTATTTTTGTGAATGTTAAATTTACTGCTTGAACCACTTCTCAAGGGGGACAGATGTAACTGATGTTTTCTGGAGTCGCTTCTCTTAGGTCAGCATTTTCATTTGCAAGAGCTCAGTGTATTTGCTATTAAAATAAATCAGAGGAAAGCTGTGATGCAGGCTATTTTCTTAATACAGAACTGTCCCATTTCCCAGTTAGAGTGGTTTAACTAATAATGCACTTGTCTGTACTGGTAGTTTTACAAAACCGAATCAGGACTTGGTACAATCAGATACCTAATCTTAAATTACATGGACTGGAAGCAAAAAAATCTTTATCAGAAAACCACAAACTAATGAAAACGATATTTCTCAAATGTGCCAAAAAAGAATTTAACACCCTGCAGTGTTCCTCTGACTTTCCCAGAGTTAGCATGCTAATGCACTCTAAGACATAAAAGTAATATTTTTACGGGGGTACTCATAAATAACAACCATAGATTAATCGTCTTGTAAATTTCTCCCCACTTGCACTGCCAACTGGATAAACGATATCACTCAGGGATAACAACTGAAGTCAGACAGCCAGTATTAAAAATTACAGGTAGCGGAAAGGGGGGTGGGGGGGGGTCTTTCTCTCC
>JAABNX020000042.1:7872123-7892218 GCA_015163995.2 Mormyrus lacerda | reverse complement strand
CCCAGGACCCCCCCCCCCCCCCCCCCGTGCTGACGACAGGCCTCTCGTAGGCTCTACTTGCTTTGCAATGTCATCATAGGGAGCGAGAAAGAGCGCGCCGCCGTGTCGGGGCAGCCAATCGCGGCGCCCCTGCCGCGCCAGCCGGAGCGCTGTTTCCGGGCAGAAGAAACGGGCGAAAGAAAAACAATCTACTTCGAGTGCGACTCTCTACGTCCGCGCTCCCTTTTCCTGCACGTCGCGTTTGCGCTTTAGTGACAGTACTGCACTTATCAGTCAAATATAGAACTAGTGCTTATTTTAAAATAGTCTCTGACATTTTGAGACCCTTAATGCCAATGCAAAAGCATTCCGCTAAAAAGAAACTTGGTTGAATTAAGTAAAAAAAAAAGTCAGTGTTTTTGTAAACGTTAAATTACTCAAGTACCGTATGTGTGTGAGCGTATCAATACGGGGACCATGAAAAAAAATCTTGTGGTATTATGGTCTTATGAGGGCGCTCTTGTTAGGCAGTTAACACCACTTACGGCTAAGCGAAACACTGGTGGCCTGATAGATCTGTTTCCCGTCTCAAAAGGCCATGCAACCCAACGCCAGGCATAACCTAGTTCATGGAATCAATTACAGACCTTTTGATACGAGGTGATTACATTTTGCTGAATTCTGTTACAGGATGAAATGTCTATCACCTCACCGTTCGATAATCACCTATGATCTAGTCTGACACTAAACTGGGCAGTGTAAGGTTTCACTTTTGTCACAGTTACCTCTCTAGTTGTGTAAACACAGGCATGGGGATGACCTAATTGTTGTGACAGCCCAAGCAAGCAAGTCAGGCTCACTTACATGACAGCCGGTGCTCCGCTCCGATCCAGATGACCCTAACTGACCCCAAGTGATCCTTTTTTACTTGTTCCCTTGGTTCCTTCATTCTTTCCTTCCTTCCTAAATGCCAGAACAAATTATTTTAGCTGAACAAAAAACTCCTCGAAGCTAACACTGTTTTTTGCTCTTTAAATCTAACACAATCTAACATTTTAATGAGTACATCGCTTTTCTAGTTATGTTTGTAAAGTAAGATGCTATATTGACTTAGGGGCCCTGTTTTCTAGCACCAGGATATTAAAATAAGATTTACCTGAGTAGCCAGTCTGTAGAGGGAAACCAGGAAGAAAGGAATTTGAACACTGAGAGGAGATATGTGACCTTATGGATGATATGAAGTGGCTTAATAGCAAAGAAAGGCATTTATAATACTGGCTAGTTGTTGGGTAGAGAAAGTGGGTGTCATTAGGTCCGTTCTATACTTCTGAGTATTTTAAGCTGAGCCCTGAGTATTTTAGCCCAGATGCCAGCCTTCCTTCAAAAACAAAAAAAATTAAGCCCCAGGTGAACTTGACTTAGCCTCTTTTTTCAGTAGCTAAGAATCTCCCCTGGTGGAGAGTTTTGTTGTGCAGTAAAATCCGCAGGATTGAGTCACAGACATTGTGGCTTTGCACTTTTGTCAGACAAAAACTATGTAGTTACAAACCATGGGGCTCTCAGGAATGAGGAGATAGAGAATGTGCTTTGTTCACTAAAGCAGGTTATTTTGAAAGGAAACTTAAAATGTTTCCTTCTGGTAAGTGATGCAACGATCACTGCATACAAAAGAACACATACCGGTTTAAAAAGTCTTTCTGTGTTCAAATCACATGTCGCTAAAGTGACTTTTAGTAATTGAGTCACAACAAATAAACAAAAATCTTGCAATGGTGTCTATACCTGCTGGTTAATGCTACCTAAATGTGTTTATAATGAGGGGAAGTAATCTGTGAATGACTTCACTTTTTAAGAAGTGAGTTGTATGTGAGATTTGTGATTTTAAGGGTTGTGTTAGCTATGGAGCAAGCAGAAGTGAGTGCAATAGTGGCTTATACATCTTAGGTTTCAATCCTGACTCTAAACGTTTCTCTCTGTTTACACAAGTTACCTCCTGGTGTCCGCACAGATGTCGCTAAGCTAACTGGCACCTCGAGGTTGCCCATAGTGTGTGTATCATAGGGGTACATTTTTCAGTCCCCACAAGGGAAAACTTAAATTTTATAAAAATCATTGCTGCGATCAAAAATCTAAAAATGCCAAAGGTCTTGTATTTTGTTTGGTTACTTATGGTCAGGTTAGGGCTGGGTATGGGGTAAGGTTTTGACCATAGAAATGAATGGATGGGATTCACTAAGATATGAATGCAGATATGCATGCATCTGTGTTTGTGTATTAGGCTGTGTTTGTGTATTAGGGTGATAGAGCAAAATATTTTTATCGTGATATATTTTTCATTTCAATCCATATTGATAATTATTATATATGCACTAGCGGCAAAATTGGCCAAACGCTTCCAGGTTTGGAGATTACAGAACTTTATTCCAGTTACTTGTTTTATCATCCAAAGTATTGCATATTCTTTGATTGTTTATAAATATCATGGCCAATATTCGTGTAGTAATTTTTAAAACATGGCATCCAGGGCACCCTGGTCCGGCAGAAATAGGGTCTTCTTTACCCTGAGCAGGATGAGCGGAGGGAAGACAGATCGATGGATTATTTAATTATGGTGATAAACATGAGTGACAAATTACTAATTCATCTGTAGACAGTGGAAGGAAGTAAGAACCATTTAAGAAAGAAGCACATAAAAGAATTTACAAAGGACGTTTGTGAAGACAATGTGCGCAAAGCAGAGAACAACGCAGATATAAAGTGATTGTTGATTATCCTTCATAAAAGAGGAAGATTCTCAAGATGGCTCTGGTAGTTAGGACTCTACAATTTGCTTAAAATTAGTTATTTACTCAGATTTACTTAAAATGCCACGGCTGGCACAGCGATGATACTGTATGGCCCATGAGCTAAGCTCTTATGCCCAGTGGCTGTAAAGCAGGGCTCTACAACTCTGGCCCTCGATTCCAAGTCCAGGCCTTGTTTTCAGTTCTCCCAGACAGTTAGGTTAATAATTACTGATTCTGATTGGTCAGAGGCTTCACACCTGGCTCACAGGTAAAGGAAGGCTGGAAAACCAGCAGGACTCTGAGGACCGTGAGTTGAATAACCCTGTTCTAGGGAATATCGGTATAATGTAATGATTTTTTTTCCTTCTTCATGGATTATAGAACATTAAAATCTTAGCTGAAGTGAAGTTAACACTGAACATTTCAGTGATTTTTCCAGAACCTATAACAGGACTCTTCAAATCTGGCCCTCGATTCCAAGTCCCAGCCTTGTTTTCAGTTCTCCCAGGTAGTTAGTTTAATAATTACTGGCTCTGATTGGCCACAGAAGCTTCACACCTGGCTACCATGTAAAGGAAAGCTGTAAAATTGGCAGGGCTCAGCATTTTGAGGGCCGTGATTTGAATATGCCTGATCTATACAGTCAGGCTGGCATGTGTTTGATAGTTGAGTAAAGTGTGAGTAAAGCTCCTTAGTTTGAAGCTATTACACGGTCATGTGTCTATTCAGAGATGAATCGTGTCTTGACAGTTATGATGAAGATTAAATTATTTGGTTGCAATTTCTAGCAGGGATAATTTGTATAAGACAAAGCAGATTTATTACTACAGGGACTGAATATGGTATTAATAGATGCAGTCAGTGCACATAGAATAAAAGTATCTTTAATTAGGCAACTGGTGCTGTCTGTTTTGATAAAGATAAAGCTTTTGACCTAAATCAAAACAATCAAATAAAGAAACTATCTTAGTCTAAGGGTGTTTGTTCTGTCATACCTGTTTCACGTCATCTTCCATTGCTGAAGACCAGTTACAATATTAAGTACAGAAGTTGATGAGGAAGGTAAACGTCCCAGGATGTCCTTCATGCCTCACCTTGGAATATCAAAGATACATCAGTTGCATCCTCATCAAACAACACAAATCACATGACTCATTGTATCCCAAGTGTGTCTCTGGGAGGCAAGTTAGCAAGACGACTCTTACCAAGACCACAAGTATGAGCTTTGCATTCTTGGTAATGAGAAACACCCCAAATGCCTTTGGGACAAATGCAAAGCTGTGATATAAAGATTAACTATGGCAATGTTACTATCACATATTCATGTAGGAAAAATATTTCAGTCATGGTGGTTGCAATATGTCAGCCAAATGTAGAATGCATGTTGAGATTATTTTATCTGAAACCTCATCATAAAAGAAGAATCTCAAATGACAATGTTCAGGTGAAACTGACGTATGTGTATTTAAATATTTATTAAATTACAGAGTACTGCTGACCGGTGGACATGGCTGCTCTAGACTTACTTTTTTGTTGCGTCATTGTATCGTTCTGATTGTGCTTCCAATCTGTTTACTGCAGGATTATTAGTTTCAGTCCCTTCAATATCTTTGGGCACTTAAATTAAATTTCAGTAGAAATACCCCCATCTGTATATAGGTGTAAAAACTGTCATGTAAACATACCAACATTTAAAACTACCTACAACTGTGTTTGCTTCCCTCAACCTGGAGCGAGAAAACATATTACATTGCTTTAGGTAGAAATACTAGCTTCTTTCAAAATATTGTTTTATACGCAATTAATCAGATTAATCAGGTTACTGTCAAATTCTGACTTTCCATTCAGTCAGCCAGCCGTCCTTAAACTACTTGTAAAATATGCTTTGGGGATTTCCTACCAGCTCTCGTTAAAATATCAAGACTCACTTTTTAGGTTTGCATAGCTTGAGGGGTGATGTCAGAGGACATTTTTGCTTTTACACATTACACGGTTTTTATGTGGCGCAGTGCACAGACAATATAATATAATATAAAAACAATACAATATACAGACAATACAGCACAAGAACCAAAAAAAAGATCATCTATTCACATTTTCTAGATCAAATATATTATGTATCCTGAAATACAAAATATAGAATTTTAAATGTAAACACATTCCATATCAATAATAAAAATATATTTACAAAAGGAAAATTATTTTAACAAGCTGATTGGACCAAGGTATGCTGATTAAGCAAATGACTTGGTAATGAATAAAAATGTTTGGTGAATAAATGTGTTACGATACACCAGTGACATTAAGGAAGGGTGATGCCTGGGCTATTTTTAGCATGAGCCTCAGTGATTAAGACACGTCAGCTTACAGATGTGATGAATCATTATACAGTAAATGAATCATTTCACCTTGCTCTCAAAAGAGTATAGAACCTGTCCAAATAATTATGCCTGGAGTGTGGTAGTCCATCGATTTGATGGCTATGACACTGATGTTATCTACACCTTGACATTCTCAGCTGGTATTTTTGAACCCTACAGAAATATTATGGGATGTCACAAGTGTGTTGTTCTCTGCCACAAGTCAAGCATGAGCTGGTTTTGGTTTCTCCTGGAAGAGCGCTGCACTGAATTTGATAAAGTTATAGCAACATACACCATAAAAACACAAAATGTATTTTCCGATATTTTGATTATAAGACAAGAATTCTTCATGTTAGTACAAGGTTACAGTGCTTATGCAGCAGAGGTTTTGAATAAGTGCAGAATCCATCCCAAGCAGCGCCGGGCACAAGGCATGCATGCCCTCTGTAGATTGACTGGGCTAAGCAGCCTTCTAGTGTGGTTGTTAGCAATGTCGCCTCATACCTCTGGGATCTGGGTTCGAGTGTCTGCTATGGCACTATGAGTGGAGTTTGCATGTTCTTCCTATCTTGTCATGGGGTTTATTCCGGGTGCTCTGGTTCCCTCCTCAGGTGTGAGTGACTGGTGTGTGAGACACCCTGCAATGGGCCGATCTACTATCCCGGGTCATACCCTCTCTTGTGTCCATGGCTTCTGGGACAGGCTCCAAATCCACATGACCCTGAATAGAACAATTGGGTATAGAAGGAAGAGGTATAGAAGATGGATGGATGGATGGGTGTCCAGGACATACATAGAAAGCTCTGAGCCAACATGGTGTAAAAGCTGCACACTCCAACTGACTGGATAAACGGTATTATAGTCGTCTGTGTACTAAATCATAATAATAATGACCCCCAAAGCTTTTAAAAATGCTTATGATGCTACAACTTGTAGAAAAAATAACTTTCAATTTGTTTGGAGAATGTAACATTTTGTTCAGTTCAATTTAAATGACATTAAAGAGGTATTTTTAGATAATGGTTAAAGTGTTGTGCCTTTCTCAGCTGCTGCACTTCAGGGCAAAGAGCCAGTGGAGATGCGTTTTATTAGTGAAGTGGACAACATCCGATGAAAACAAGGCATTGTTCCGTGGTTAGTTGAGAAGAATCACGTGTGAGTACCATGGGAACAGCCAGCCCCATTGCCATGGCTCATTCCCCAACACAGCCCGGCCTGCCGAGCGCAGTGATGAGGTAATTAACTGCTCACACATGCCTCTTGAGCAGTTACTTAGCAAATAAACCTGCAAGTAGAACCTGTCACATTCTATAAGATCGTCCTCTCACTTTCCGATCAAGTGACCTCACGCTATCATTAAGTATTTTATCTTCCAGGGTTTATCTTACAACATAAATGAGCCGCAGTCTTCCTGTATCAAAACTGAGGAGGGAAAAAAACGAAGCAATAGGAAAAGGAAGTTTGAGGTTAATGACTGGCCCCGGAAATGTGGGTTGTAAATTTGATGCTGATTTAAAAACCAGTTCATGGTTTCAATAAATGAAGTTACATATATATATATAATTCAGAACTAATTGTTTTGAAGTTAAGGAAAGAAAAATATGGAGAGATATTAATAAATCTGATTGGGCCCAGCTTCCCCGCGACCCAGATGGATAAAGCGGTATAGATAATGGATGGATGGATGGATTAATAAATTTAATACAATATATATTTATCTCACCGAAAAAAAGTTGTAATTTTGTGTCCCACAATTCATTTCTGTTTTGAATCGATCATATACCATGTAAAGTAGATTCCAGTTTAATGTTCATTATCTTAGTATAAAACTACTAGTACGCATCGGTTGTAATCATGTGATCTGATTTCAATATTTTTTTATTTTTTTTTAACGAAAGTGCCCCAGTGGAAAACTTCTATATCTTTCTTTCAAAGACACAATCATTGCCAGGCTTTCAATACTTATGCGCCATGATAAGACAGCATGTGCTATGTTTTTCTGTGGTGCTATTCAGCCAAAAAAGAGGGCTTAACCAAGGCCACGCCCTTCTGTGGACCGTCACCCTGCTGATTGTTTGCTGTGGCCTGCCTTTCAACACTCTCCCATTATTTAACCAGAAAAGGCAGCTGTGTACTCTACACCACCCACTGTAGGCCCCTTATGATAGTGGCTGTTGAGCAGAAAATTAGTTAGTAGCAAAGAAACCCCATTTGGGAGCAGTAGGAGAAGATAACATAGGCAGCGGTTTCTTTCAGGAGTAGAAGACTGTAGGTGGAGGGCTGACCATGGATGATGTCACTGTGGGGGTCAAAGCTAAGCATTTGTAGGAGCCCTGCTGTCTGCACATTGGCTACACAGATCCAGTCTACAAACCTGGTCTTCTATTGCTATCGCTCCGACCTCAAGATTAACTGTTCTACAATTTCCCAGAAGAGTGGTGCCAAAACCTGGTCACGGAGATCTGTTGTGTGTCTGTATACAGCGATTATTTAATGGTTTAAGGCTCACTTAACCCTTTTGATTTCTGCGGGTACCAACAACAATTGATGGATAATTCTAGCCAAGAAAAAAAAACCAAACAACAATGGAGAGCTTTGCCAGAAAACAACAGGAAGAAGATCTTCTTGGATCAGTCAAATTTCATGGGTAATTTACAAATGCTAATTAGCTTAACTGCATGCCTTTGAAATGGACAAGAGAAGTGAAGTCTTCAGCACAAACCCCCCCAGCGTGTGGAGAAGATGCATAGCAGAGTTGCAACTCGAAACAACCAACCCCTGCAGCTATGGTGCAACAACGGTGCCCACTGATCCATCGCACCACCCATATAGGAAAATACGTGTGATATAAAAATATATTTTCCATTTATGAGTAAACTCATAGCACTATGTGAAATGCGCTTTTTGACATAATGGGTCATGGTGCCCATTGATGATGCACATTCCGGGTAATATAAAAATGTACTACTGCCTTTCTAAGCAGAAACTGTTTTTGCTGTAAACGTAATGTATGTATGTTTGGGAACATTGACTGCATAGTGGTATATTGGATAGAATGATTACCTGCCACCTCTGGAGACCAGGGTTCATGTGCATGAGAAGCACGTTTCTCCCGTGGGATTCCCCTAAGGTCCATGAAGGTCCCTCTAAGGGAATCTCCCCTGAGATGAATTGCAGTTGCTGTTTTGTGACGGGTGTGCATATGCTTTGCCAATAGGCAGTGCCCCCTCAGTCCACCTTCACTGCATATCTTTGGAATGTGAGGAGAAATTAGAAAACCTAGAGCAGAATTTCCCAGCCTGGTCCTCAGGGACCCCCAGAGAGTCCAACTGCCGGGAGCTGGGAGGGAGCAAAAATGCGGACTGGCTGGGGGTCCAGTAGGACTGGGTTGGGAAACACTGATCTAGAGGAACCCTGTATATATAGGAGGAAACTCCATACACAAAGTACTAGGCACAGGTTTTGAGTACAAAACATTGGAAGGGCCCTTTATGGCCAAAAGTATGTGGACACTAGCTTGTTCAACATCTCATTCCAATACCAAAGGTATCAATATGAATTTGGTTGGCCTATTACTTCTTTAATAGCCTCTGCTCTTCTGGAAGGCTTTCCAGTTCCAATTATGAAACATTACTGGTGGGATTTGCTGCCATTCAGGTTGAGTATTGATGTTGGGTGATCAGGTGTCTTTCTGTGAACTTGTGTGGCTGACCACCACACAACTGAACTTGCTCCCAGACGTTTTGATCTTTACAATTACTTCACTGACAGCTCTAGCAGAGCAGAAATGGGGCAAACTGACTTGTCGGAAAGATGGAACCCTATGACGGTGTGGAATGGAAAGTCCAATAGCCTCTTCCGTATAACTTCTCATTCTGCTGCTGAAGCTTATTGTAGGAGATTGTGTGACTGTATGCTTAATTATACACCGGTATAGGAATGGGTGTGGGTTCATTAGGGTTCATTTCCTCTAAGAGGCCTCCACATACTTTTACCCAGATAGGTACGAAACCAAAGTACAACCCAACTGCACCACCTAATAATGCGTAACTAAATACCATATCATCATATGCACAAATACACAAAAAAATGCTTTTCAACTGTACAAACACTTCCAAACAATCCAGAAATGCCATGATGTTTCACATAAGAACTGCTCAGATACAACTGATTTGGTCTTCAGGCCAAAATAAAAATCCCTTCTGCTAGTGGGCCTCCGGCCTTGGAACGGCACCTCTGAAAGTGTTAGGAAATTAGGGGAGAGAAGGGATAATAGGTGTAGACGGCCTGTTCGTAACACTGAGCAGTGCCTTGTTAAGAAATCAGGCGTTATGTTATACGGCTCTTTGTGTTTTCACTTGTTGAGTGCAGAAACAATGCAGGGCACACTTCATATCACATGACCAATAGGTGACATCACCACTGGCTGGTCCCATGTAGCTGGATTTGGTGACTGCTCTCACTGAAAGCGGTACCACCAGCACATCACTGAGCAGTTCTCAGGTGAGCTCAGGTGAAATTACAGTGCCCAAACCGGGCGTTGCTCTATTTTTTTTTTTTTTTAATAATCAGGCTCAAACATTTAAAAAACACATTTACCGTTTTTAGCTAAACAAGTATAATTAATGCGTCAAGCATATACATAATTAAAAAGGGGAAATCTCTGTAATCTAATTTATTGGTTTGCGTTGTCATATATTATAGAATAACAACACCATGGTATACCCACAGTTCACTGAAACCTTCATAGTAACTAGTCAGAGTGTGTATGCTATTTTATAGGTAGGCCAACACGATCAGATACTCGCCCAGGCATGTACACGAGCGGGGATTTCCCACTTAAATGGAAGACATCGCCAATTGTCCAGGGTTTCCTCGATAAGCTGTCACTTCCATCTGATTAGGCAGGGAAACAAAAGCCGCAAAACAAGAGACATCTGTGACCACAACAGAGGGAGTCACGTGCTGCAATGCAAAAGTCAGACACTAAACAGCTCGCAGCGGCAAAACTAATAACTAGCACTTGCAGTTGAATTGCATTAAACTAAACCTAGATGCATTATAATTCCATGTATAAGTATAGAAAGTTTATTATAATAACCGATCACGTAGGTTCTTGCAGACTTGGTAGCTCCTAAATTTTGTCAGATATAATAGTGTTCTGTCACCAGATGTTAAAATAAAAGATTAATCATAGTGTGTGTGTGTCGATATTCAGAATATGTACAAGTATACCCGTTTAAGTAATAAAATGATAATTAATTATATAACGTCAGGTACACAAGGAAATTTAACACATAGGCTAACTTACAACTGGCATATGTATAAAATATACCTTTCATATGGGTTTTTGTGGCTGGTGATAGATCTATGAAAAATGGAAATTCAATGAGTTTTTAAAACAATATATACGTCTTTTACCGTCTTAAATGTACAAACACAAAAAGTTATAACACGGGAAACTTTTTACAAGCACAACACCGAAGGGCAGCAGACAGATTCATGTGCTGTGCTGACGAATAGGTCCTCGTCAATGCAACATCTTACTACTGTGTCAGTGCAAAAGTGCCTTTCTCACGCTTAGTTACCAATGCATTGACCACTAATCCTAATACGTATTTCACGTATTGTCGTTAAAGTGTAGGGTGATGCCGAGCGATCGCTGACATGTTAGGATTAATATTACACAGAAACACTCGCGGCAGTGTAATAGCTGATGTTTATGCACTAGGCTGCGCTACACCACGGGGTCTAAGAATGCGTAATATTGGAGGAGACGGAGGAGGAGGAAGGGCGCAGTGTGGGGCCGCAGCCTTCCCGTCTGTCTGGTGGACAGTTGGAGCGCAGGGTCGCCCCATCGTCACTCGCTGAAGTGCATGTCAGGACTTGTTGTCAGACAGGAGGAGGGCGTGGCGTTCGGCTCCCAGTCGCGGGAGTGAAAGCCGAGCAGGGCGCAAGTGTGCAGCATTCTTCTTTGTAATCTGCTGCAGGATCGCACACTTCTGTGACTCTGGAGAAAAAACTAGCGTTTTTTTTCCTCCCCTCCCTCCGCCGCGCCGCGTTCTGCGTTTCAAGCAAGTGTTCATGACATCATTTGCTTTGGCCGCTGCCATATTTTTACAGTAACAATAAGTTGGCGGGATGACACACGGGCAGGCTTTCGGCGAGCGAGGGCACTAAGCGTGCGAAAAGGCGTCTTCTGATGACAAATAGGGATCGACATCGCTTGAGCATTTACTGCCAGCCGGTGATTACGAAGCGACAAGAAAGTCAAGTAAGTGTGAGCTTGAAATTGTCACGGCCAACAATTGTATTATAATGCATATGGAAGAAATCGATCGCCTACAATGTCAATTTCACTTTTAGCACTTATCTAATAAGTCAACTAACTGTAGTAGCCCTGCATTAATTTTGTACTGTTTGATGCCTTGTCCGATCTTATTCTGAGTTTGCTTGATCTGAAATAATGAATCACTTGTGCTGGTGCCGTCCGGCGTCGAGTATACTCTCTCTTTATTGATTTAGCTCATACTGACTGCAAATTGCGTCCGATGGGCCTCAGATACGCTGGTTCTCTCTTATAACTACGTCAAAATGCATTTTCATTGTCGGAAGCCGTATCATTAATTTGAATTACGGAGCTCCGCAGGCTTCGACGTTCAGGCTGGCTGAATGACCACAGAAGTGTCACGGCGTAAATACGTTTTTCATGCCTTTGAATAAGATACCTTGTTCGTTTTGGGGGCATAAACCGTATCATGCCTTTATAGTTTTATATTTACGAAATCGATTTAGTTTATTGCCTGTTACTTGTCTTATGCTGTGCATGATGAGTCTTGATTACGTAGGCGATACTATTGATCGTTCGATTCTAAGGCCGTTTAGTGCATTTCACTTTTGATAGTAATACATTTCTTTATAGCAGAGTATACTTTATAACTTGCGGTATTTTTTGTGACATTTTCCCAAGATGGAAACCATTGCAGTAGTAGCATGGTACATTTAACCCTATTAAGAGTCGAAACCACACGTTAGAAGGTCATTATAATCCGCAAACTTGACAAAAGCGTTAGCCATTGTCGTGGGCAAGACAAGAGACCATTTTTTTGTGGTTTGCACAAGTTCCGACGTATGAAAAAAAACATCACGCTTATTTTTTTTTTTTAGGATTCAAGGGTACCGCAATCTTTTGCACCTCCAAAGAACAGAATGTTACTAAATTTCCAGCCTCAAAGATTTTCCATAACGCGTTAAAATAACAGTAACTTAATTTTACAATAGTGTGTAGTGTTTTTCCTGGTTTTTAAAAACATATTTATGCAAAAGGATTAAATAGCTGCAGTTTACCGGTTTTATCAGGGTTAAAATATGAGAAGTAGGCATTCCGTCTGTGAAGCTTATTATTGTGTTTCCTGGTATTGCGCCTAGTTAAACGTCTGCGTGCGAGGCGCTTCACTTCTGCTACCGATTTGTTTACAAACAGATCGCAGCACACGAGGGCGCCCTTTGCCGCCATCTAGCGGTCAGTGGGAATGTAACACGCTGGATCAAACTTATACCCACCTACCCACCCCCCCTTATCATAGTCAGGGTCACGGGGGGAGCAGCCCGGGGGAGGGAGCCTGGAGTCAGTCCCAGGCAGCATAGGGCACAAGACTGGGGGTCACGCTGGATGGGACGCTAGATCATCGCAAAACACCCTGGAATTGTGAGGCAACAATGCTATCCACTGAGTTATCGTGACACCCTATAAATGAAATGCTATTTAAAATTTTGAACATTTTCATTAATATTTAATAATGCGCCCCCTTGATGACTAATAAAATAATGAATAACAAAATAAAGTGTTCCTTCATATTTTAAAACGCAGAGGAAAGTAGTTAACTGAAGTTGGATATTCCCTGGAAGAGTGTTTATATATGCTGAGCAGTAGTTACAATATAAAATAGATATTAAAATTCACCTTCACTTAGGTGCAGCCAGAAAACGCCACGTTCCTTTGCCGTACGCCAGGCAGAGACACCTCGCAACTTTATCCCTGCGTCACATTTAATTCTGTCTCGCATTACAAAACGTGCACCTGGTCAGATTTACGGAGGAAGTTCCTATATGCATGGTTGAGTGTGCATTGATATTTACAGTGTATATCTGCTTTCTCTGCAGTCTAAACCTGCTATGGCTCGGGCCCAGACCAGCGGAGGCAGAGACGACGGTCAGCAGGGGGGCCGTCAGAGCTGCCGCATGGAGGCTTTGCAGCCGGAGGCCTGGCTCACATGCAGCCTCCACAGCCTGCAGCCAGGCCGCCGGCCATGCTGCCAATGGCGCGTCAGGGCCACCCCCTCCACCCCCACACCGGTTTGTCCACGCCAGGAACCCGTGGCCAGTACGTCCCCCTCGGACATCACAGACAGCGTAATCCCTCAAAGGACAGGTAAGGCGCTTGGCAATGGGGAATTAAATCAGTATATTGATGGGAAAATTGGTGTGAGAAAAGGCACGATTGGGCGCTGAGAGTAGAGAGGTGGACTAACGTGTCAGATTCAGAACCAACAGGATTTCATTTTGCAGGATTAAATATAAAATAGTTTACTGAATAAGCCAGATGCTTCACATTGCAGCTTTTGAATAGTAGCCTGGACTACGATGCCTTATTGTCTTATAGTCCATGGAAATTCAGGCAGCGGAAGGCAGTGCAGTGTATGTTGGACAGGATTATGAAATGAAATACTGCTTAAAAAATGTCATAAAATAGGGAAAAAGGAATGCAGATTCGAATCCGCTGCGAGACTCAAGTCGCTGTGCTGTTTTATTCCTGCAGTTCACTACCAGCAATTTGATATATAAGCTAGCTGTGTTAGGGTTTTACAGCAAACCCACAATAGGCCCTTATATACATATAAAGCATAAACTTACCTTAAAAGTTCATTTGACTACATTTGTGATCGACAAGCGTGCAGAATTGCTTTATATAGTGCTGCTTTAGATATGCAGCTATTGTGTGATATCAACTGTTAGATAAGATAAGATTAGATGAGATAAGATAAGATAAGATAAGGCTTTATTGATCCCACACCAGGGAACTTGACTTGTTACAACTGCCTAAAGTAGAATGGCAGTCGAAAAAGACAAAGCAAAAGACACTATAACAAAACAGAAATACATAAGAAAGAAATTTGTACATATAACACATATTACACATATGATGTGGGTAGTGGCATAGATGAATGATATATATGTATACAGATATTGCAGCATGTGCTAGTTTTTAACAGTACTATAGTGTCATGCTGTTATTTTCACGAGTTCAGCTGTTGGCGGCTTACAGGCTTGTATGTGAACATTATGGAACCTCCTTGATGAAGACAGCTGGACTGCCAACGTGTTGGCAAATAGATGCAAGAATAACGTGGTATGTGGAGTGTGTAGGTGTGCCTGTGTGGGCTTACCGAATGACCATGGCAGGCAAAGGCCATTTGAACTAGGCCTCTGATGTGCTTGTCAAGGGAAGGGGTGTGTTTGCTGTTTTGGCTGGGAGACACCACCCCAAAGCCGTCCTGAGACAGCTGGATGTGGGACGAGTGTTTACTCAGACTCTGCAGTGCCCGGACCTCAGCTTTTGCCTCCTTCTGTGGCAGCCATTGAAGAGCTGTGATCTGGGCATGTCAAGACTTGTCTCTGTCTACAACATCCCACAGAGAACACGTGATTTTCTTATATGGCTGCTTTGAGATGCTCATTCTGCTCCAGTTTCTTCCTTTCTTCTCTTTCATCGCTTCTCACTTGCCGTTTCCTCTTTGCTACCTACCATGTTTTTACGATTCTTCCTGCTTTCTGTCTTCCTTCTACCCCTTGGTTCCCTGCCTTTGATAGCTCTTCCAAACTGATTGATCCCTCCCCCACATCGCAGAGACTAACCTATCCCAGCTGGTCACTGTTTTACTCAGCCAATGGCTGATTTCGGTTTCAGGCGGCGCTGGGCTACAGTTACCCTGGCAACAAGCCAGTACTCCTCTGTTTTCCCTCCTGTTCTAGCTTCTAAATCGCCAGCAGCTCTGGGATAAGCGTGTCTTAGAGCCATTGTGGTTTTGTAAACTTTCTTAATGAACTGGTTTTGAAGAGTCAGACTGTAAAATTTTCTGGTAGTAAATAAACTGGATTTCCTTAATTTATCAGGTCCTTTGATTGTAATTTATTTCTCAAATTAGCGAAATGCCAATAGTTACTGCATCCAAATAAGACAGTATTTATTGCAGCTGTTTTATTTTGATCTTGATTATCAGTTTTCTTTTCAGAAAAATAACCTAAAAAGTGTTCAGAACGATTTGGGTTGACTTTTTCACCACCAAAAGTGCCCATAACACTATTGTGCAGAAGCTCCACAAACCATCTAGGCTTATTAAGCAGATTAAAAGATTACCATCTAACTTTAAAGGGGAAAAGGTTTATGACAATAACGACAGTAATGAGAGAAGAAAGCTTCTGGCAGCCCGAGATTTGAAACTCGGTTTTAAGACTCCGTCTGTTGTGCCGTGAGGGTTTTTTTTCGGAAGTGGAGCGACTCGGATAAACGGCGGTTCAGGCTTGTTAAGTAGCCAATCCGGCTCAATAAGTAGTGCACTGTTAAATAGGTTAGAGACAGTGCAGGCAGCCGTGGTATTTTGTCTATTCGCTTAAGAGTCAGCAGGAGTCACCTGCAATGGGGGATGTAGCGTTTGGTGTTTTGGTGTGCAGACTTGTGCTTTAGGCTTGTTGATGGTGATCTGTTTCAATTGAGCACCAAATGTAATCAAACAGAATATGCACCCTTTCTGAGTCGCTGCTGATAATGGAGAACTTGCGATCTGTCAGATATCACTAGTTTCTTGAGGGCAAGTTGTAGTTGTTTGTTTGTTTGTTTGTTTGTTTAGAGTAATGGCATTTCTCTTTGTTTTGCCAAGACTCGCTCCAAACGGGAGGGAATGGACCCAGCGTAATGAGAGCTGGTGAGAGACAGGAAGCCCCGCATGGCCGAAGTCAGCACCCTCTAGGGGGCGCCCAGGAGAACAGCCCCCCCGGTGGAGCACCACAGTTGGAAGATGAGGTTTCAGAGAGGGTGGCTCACCGGCTAAGGATCATAGGGGACGAGATAAATGCCACGTTCCTGCAAAGACGGGTAAGCGTTGGAATTCACACCGTGTCATCCGCCTTGCTGGTGTCACTACGAGATGCTCTGCATGATTTCTAAGAACATGTGACTGAAATGATCTTTCCAATTTTGGGTGAACACAAAGCCCCCCCCCCCCATTCTATCTTGTTCTCTCCTCCTTTTTTTCTGTCTCTTTCTCTTTTTCATTCTCTTTTCTGCTGCACCGTGTGAGGACCGTTGTTGGCAGCCGACGCAGTAAACACAGGCTAATCTCCCCTTCCCCCCACCCTGCCAGACAAACACGACTGACATCACCGTTTCGTTCTCACACTCGCTCCTGCCACCGTGTCGACTGACGGCGTACTGCAGCGCTTTCACTCGCGCGCACAGAGCCGTGACGATGGGGCAGCGATGCATTCACACCACGCATAACTCATTCAGAAAAACCTCGACCTCCAATGAAATCAAGGTGTGAATATTAGTCTTAAGACTCTGAACGAAAAGTTACAAAATAGCCATTTTGCTCCCTGCGTTATCTGCTTCCCTCAAGACTTTGACTGCAGCGAATCTTAAGTTTCCTGGACCTGTTGATGACACACGACCCAGTGATCCCTTGAATAAAGCAGGAGAGACGATCGTTGATCTTTTTTATTATGGAGGTGTCAGCCGTATGTCTTTGGTTGTGGCTGCAACAGAAACGCCGCAGGGTCTGGAAACACGAAACACAGACCTCCTTCTCTTCATCTCACTGCATCCTGTCCGGCCCTGACTCTCTCGGTTCGCTCTCTTTTTTTCCTGCTTTATTCTTTCCCATTTGGGCTGCCAGCTCGTGTCTTGGTCCTGTCTGTTCCCTTAACACAACCCCTCCCCCCTTCTTTCTCCTTCTCCACTTTCTGTCTAATGGTGAGGCGCTGTGTTATTTTTAGAGCTTGACTCACAGAAGCAGTTGATGTATGGTCGCTCTCCTATCCCGAAGCCCAAGCCTGCTCTGTGACATTGAGCACAGCCCAGGCACACCTGCCCGTACTGGGAGGCTCTCTGCTCAGGCTGGCTGGTTTCTCTTCGTGTCCCCAGCTGCGGTGCCTTAATGTTGCCCGCATATTATGTTTACATAGACAAATGGACAGTCTTTGTTCTGTCCTACAATTAGCCATGAAATAATTTTCAAATGCCGTTACTTGTCAGTCCATTGTTAAAACAGTGGTATTTAAATTCATGCTGGTACATTGATAACCTACAGAATACAGTCACAGCATTTTGTGAATCTTTGGTCATTTCTTTCGGATGGATGATTGATTGAAGAACCTGCTTAATGTTTGTTGTCTAGTTATTGCTTTTTTCTTTCAAAACAACTATGTTACCGTAGGTTTTTTGTCCTAACTATCATAGTATCTGCTGGTCCTCTGCGTGTGTAAAATAATTTGAAAATGCAAGACTGACTCCAGGAAGCTACCTAACACTATAGTGAGTGTTATATTACAACGGTACCACTTTCTTATCTCCTGCTTATTGCTGGACTGAGGTTACCTTGATTTATCAAGGTTGTGTTTGACAATAAGCCATATCCAATCATCTTCTGTAACTGCGTGTCCTATTCAGGGTCCTATTCTATGTTATTCACATAGAGCCATGGCAGAAATTCGAACCCTAGTCCCAGAGGTGTGAGTGCTAACCAGTGTACCACCCTAAGCCATATCAAAAGTAAACATTGAATAACCCACTATGTTGTGGCACTAAGCCTCTTCTCCTTGTCACACACCCCCCAGGCTGGTGTGACGCCGTTCTCTTCAGGATACCTGCAGATTCCTGACTGCACGATGGCCACTATCATATTTTTTGGGGCTCCCTAGCCGTTATAAATGAACCACATTGCAGGAGGGTCTAATCAGGTCATCGACTGCAGAGGCCCCAGTCAATGTCCTGTGCAGGGTGACCCCTGTTGTATAATACCTGCTTTCTGGGATAGGTTAGACTCACTGCAACTATACCTTCACTAAGCAGCTATGGAGTTTTGATGGATGGATGGACGGATGGATGGAGGGATGATGACTTCTTATTTTTATGTAACCCCCAACCTAACGTGCTCCGCCTCTCCTTCCAGGATGCTGTCCTGCCTTGGCAGAACTGGAGGGCTGTTTGCAGGGGACTCTTTCTCTTCATCACAAATGCGCTCTGCACCTTCTACCAGCAAAGACGCACGTAAAATCTTAGGACGGGGGGTACGGGGCTAGATGGGCGCTGGCACCACCCCCCCGCCCCCCCCCCGAGAGCACAGGCAGCGCTGCGCTAACCTGCAGGATCAGGTTATGTCCTTTCCGTTGTTGTCGTCCCTTCGTTTCGCCTTTGTATATTTTGTACATTGCTTTCCATCTGGCCGCGCCGTGGCCGTTTCGTGAAGGGGTGGGGCCTGGAGGGCCGGTTGGCTGTGACCGCACCCTTGTCCGGAGTCTGAGGAGCAGCGAAGTGGAGTGTGGGGTGAGGACCTTGACCGTGCGGAGTCGGTGAAATGGGAACGGGTCCCGTGTTCTGGTGCTGAGCCGCGTGGCTCTGCTCGGTCTCCTGTGATGCCTTTGCCTTCTTTGACTCTGGAGCTTGACAGCCCCCCCTACCCCCCCCCTTCAAGATGTGCTCCTTTATAACAGGGAAGGCTGTGAACTTTGTAGATCCAGCCTGGGAAGTCATGCAAAATTATGCTATTGTGTTTTTTATTTTGTTTTGCTTTGCTTTGTGTGTGTAGCCTGTAACCGGCTACAGCACCACAGCGAGTTGGTCCCATGGAGCTGTGATGGTCCCCGACACCGGGCTGCTAGGGCAGGGATACAGAACAAGACCGATTTGCCTATAAATGTATGTCCGTGTGTAAGAATATCACTTGCAATTAGTTTGTCACCCCTACCCTGCTTTGGCCTGAAAATGATTCAGATGGATATAGTTTTCTACAGCCTCCCTTTAACTTGGGCCATATTTTCAGTGCCCCCCCCCCCAAAAGACATGACACCTTGACCCGCGGTGGACAATCTGCTCGGAGTTTGTGGGATCCACATAGCGCCATGGTGTATGGCTGGTGTGTGCGTGGCACGTACCAAACTCAAGTCCGCAGCCAGTGTCTCGTTGTTCCACCATTAAGCTGTTTGGTGTCCAGCAATTTGCCAAAACAAAAAAAAAAACGTAATTGTGATCGGTGGCCTAGTCGCAGTGTCAATAGTCGGAATATGTTTGTGTGAAACTGGGAGAAAAAGAAAAACAGGCGTCGTATGGATAAAGCGGTTTGGCAAAAAACCTGGTCTACCAATTTATTTGTTTTTCTGGCTAACCTGTTGTTGAACAGTTAAATTCTATTTAAGTTCTTACATCTGGGAGTTTATTTATGACTTGGAAGAAATCTGCACTATGAACTTTTTTTTAACCACCTGTTGAACTGTTGTGTAACACAGTGGCCAACTTGAATTGGAATTGAAATTATGTTGAAGTTAATGTATTTATATACAGTAGATCTTTAAATAGTATTTCAGGAATATTTGGGTTAGTTGAACCTGATTTTTATTTTGTCTTTTTCCATTATTATTTTTTTAAAATATATTTTTCATGTTTTGTCCCTGTGTGGGTTCAACTGTTGTCTATGAAAGTGGGCCTGTATATTTTTTACGATAGCCAGAAGTCTCTTATTTCTTCAATAAAGTAAACCTCAAAGAATCCAAAAGTCATTTTTATTTTAAAATGAAACAAATATGAATCTGTCACTTTACAGAATAAATTATTTAAAGCGTAATGACAAATTTTATGCTGTGCATTCATGACATGTATGTCCATTTTCGGGGGGGGGGGGGGGGGGGGGTGTTAAA
>JAABNX020000042.1:7859667-7871347 GCA_015163995.2 Mormyrus lacerda | reverse complement strand
ATTCTACGTGACGCTCTTCCCAGCTTCAGCAAGAGTTTTCAACCCAAGGGAGTGAATGTTGGATCAGGAGCAGGGACACTCCTGTTTCACTGCTCCAAAAACCACTAAAGACTTACTTCTGGCAAGGAAGATTATGTAAACACAGCACTTGATAAATTATTTCCGTAGTCAGAAAGTGGATTCACATTCTGATTATTTTTTTTTTTGCTTGACAAAGCTATTACATCAATGCTGCCACTATAATTGGACCAAAGCTGACCCATCTGGTCAGGGACGTTCCCCTAAATATTGGGTGATATTGTGACAACACACTGTTGCAGCACTACAGACAACATTGGATGACGGTGTAAATGACACCCTATCTGCTTCTGGGGAGTGAGTTTGTATCCAGGACGCCATGTGGATGTAGCATCGCGCGTCATTTAACACTGTAAGGATTGAATCTGATATCCAGATTATTATTATTATTATTTTTATTTTTTTTAAAATGATGATTCAGGAAATTAAAGTCTGGCTTTTAAACTCCAGACAGAACAGAAAAAGGTACTGGGGTATAAAACGGCGTGTATAACCCTGACTATTGAATTTATTTCCAGTTTGGTACATTTAGGCCAGTTAAAGGTTTATTTTCAGAATTGTCACCCAAAGAATGCATATCCCGTGGTTCATAGCCGTTCTGTTAAAGCCGAGTTCTTGAGTTTTCCAGTTCCTGCCTTTAATAACACATACAAACTTGATATATACCAAGGTGCTAGAGTCGATATGTGATTTGCTCCTTTTACAGGAATTCCTGTTGCTTTGTTGCCATACTTTTGACATGGCCTTGCAGAGAATCATTAATCTAAAAACATTTAAGCATAATCTGGATGTTTTTATTACTTTGAGGTATAAGACCTAGACTGAACCCCACAGGCACACACTTAGCCTTGAGTGTCCCCGCGACACTAAGTGTGGGCGTCCACTTCCTGTGGCAGCCTTTTGACTTCTCCTACTGAGCGTCGGTGGTTCACTTCCTGTGGCGACCTCGTGACTTCCTGTGATGTTTTGATCTGCAATCTCCAGTACAGTCCTTTTCTAAGGGAACCGCCTTACTGTATTTGTTAAGTACCACTGTGTCTGTTACAATATGATGCTGAGACTGTGTATATTTGCTATTTGATATTTTCTATGTGAATTTCCATGTGAATTTTTTATTTTCATTTTACAATAAAGGGTAAAAATGTTATGTGTTGCTCGTTTGTCTATTTTGTAATTATATTTCTCTAATCTCACATAAATCTGGGGTTGAACAGCCCACTGTCCATGCAGAATGGAACCTTCTATTTCAGTGTTTCTCAACCTGGTCCATGGAGATCCGCAAACAGTACACATTTTTGCTCCCTTCCAGCTCCCTACCAGGAGCAAAAATCTTTTTTTTTTTGTCTTTGGGTCCCAGAAGACTGGATTGGGAAACACTCTTCTGTTCCATGTTCATGGGTCACACATTAGATTTATTGAACCTAGTTGTTTGTGCCATTGTTAAATTTGAATACGACCTTTAGCATGTGCGCAGATAATTGGTTTTCTGTCTGCCAACAGAGAACATTTTGAAGAGCTGTCAAAAGACAGACAGACAGACTGCATAGAAGAGTCACAAGTCATTATCTCACCCAAATTTCTGAGATTAATCACCCGGCACTCCAGGAATCGATCATTTGACCGATAGTCTAGTCCTCAAGGCCACTGGGTTTTCAAGGGGAATGATGACATTGCTGTGTGACATTACCTCATTTTCAACATAGAAGAGTGAAGAGGGGAGACGTGCTTTAATTAAACTGCTGTTCTTAGTCCCATCTGTATTAATCCCCCCAAACTAATCTAAGAAAAAGAGAAGTGACTCTTTTACATGAATCGCGGCATCAAGCCTATAGTCGTAGTCTTTGTTAGTCCTTTAATTCAAGGATAGATGTAACTGCTGATGCACACGCTCATTAAACACAAGGAACAGCAAACAAAATCACCAAAAAAGTTAAATCAACCGTAGAATCTTAGAAGACAACAAAGGAAAAGCAATGAGTTCTTTGCACTAATAGAATACTGATATTCTCATAATATACATGAAAGCTTTAGGGTCTCTCAGCAATCTAACTAGTTAATTTAATTTAGAAACATTATTGAAAACAAATGTCTTTTGACTTCATAGGGAGTAAAATCCCTAGTCCTTTCCTGGTCGAAATGTGTCATTAATTGAAGAGCAAACCAGTCAGAAAATAGTGGAAATCAAACAATATTATTTTATGTTCAAGGACTGAATAGTAAGATTTAACAGAAGCATGTAGTCAAAGTCACGAGGCATCTTCCTAATTTATTAAGAGTCATTTTTACTAGTCATCCATTCATCTTTCAGGGCATGTATTTTCAAAATTTTCTTCTTTAAAATTTGTTTTACTTTCAAGTATAACCATAAGAACAGGCCTGTCTCAAAATCAGTTCAACAGTCTCTTATATTTACCTAGACTTCTGCAAATTCCATGTCTTTACCTATGAGCAGAGGTAGAGATTCCAGATCCAGTACAAATCCAGACCACGATTTTGCTTCAATCAACCAGTTCAGTATAAAGATTCAGTCACAGAGGACTCAGCTGGTTGGTTATAACAAAATCTTGGTCTGGATTTGTACTCTCTGGACCTGAAATCTCCATGTCTGGGTTATAGTATATGTGGTTTATATAAGGTTTATTTCTAGAATGTTCTTCCATAGTTAGAGCAATGGGTTGCGTTTTTACTGCTATGCCAGACCAGGCCAGGCTCACTTCACAGCCCACACGGCCTAAAGCCAGAAGCCTAGTGGCCAAAATAAAAGCCGGCTTGCGATTCTCTTTTCAAGAGTCATACACATGTAATGGTCCACTATCTTTGACATTAAAGTCACAGAAGCACCTAAATCCTATTCAAAAGCCTAACAGTCATTATGCTTAGTTCCGAATATTCATCAATGGTTAGGCTACAGCTAACTAGCCCACAGATAACATACTGAGCCATATTTCTCATGTATTTATATGCTATATTATAGTGTGGATTAGCATAGTCAGCTACTGTCAGTTTTACTCTATACAAACCAATTAAATTTACCATGCTTCTTTGGGACATTCAGAGCATAAATTCATGCTTCATTCTATATAGGATTTCCGCAAACTGGGCCTGTCTATATCATTTATGTACCTCCAAAAATACCAAAAATATACATCTGCCGGAATCTGAGGAAAGGAATCATTCCTCAGACCCTTAATGCAGTATGAAAATGGTGATCATTCCTTAGACCCTTAATGCAGTGTGAAAATGGTGATAATTCTCCCACATTCACTAATGTGATACTGAGAAATCCTGGAAATTGCTACCAAAGCTTTGAAAAATAATAGAAAAGAAACATGGTTACAAACCTCATTTATAGATCTAATCATTCTCCAGCTTCTTGTCCTAGGAAAGTTCATGCGCGGTCTTGAAGCCCAGGCAGTATTGGGTACAAGGCTGGGGTACAAGCTGGATGGGATGCCAGCAGAGGTAGAAATTTCGGGGTCAAAAAGTACAAACCAAGACCAAGATTTTGTTTGAACCAGCCTGTTGCGTACTCTGTGACCGTGACTCTTTATACTCAACGGGATGGGCTCAAACAAAATCTTAGCTTGGATCTGCAATTTCTAAATGTGAACTTTCCACCCCTGGATCCCAGTCTACTTACATGCATATACACATACCCCTACTGCCAGTTAGCCTACCATACCTAGATGTCTCCGGACTGTAGAGGGAAACCCTCACTAGACAGGGGAAAAGACATAGCAAGGTGAGATTCAAACCCATATACTGCAGGTTTGAGGCCCCATGCCTCTTTGTAAAGCTATATTTTGCATCATGTTACATTTTCATGCTTGCTGCTAACACGGGGCAGGGAAGAGCCCGCAGAGGATGTCGGTGCATCACAGGATCACACAGCACTAGAATATAAAAACACAAAGCCGTAGGCTTGTGTTCATAATCCACATGAACACAAGGCAAGTATGAGAAAGTCCAAGAGCCGGAATCAATCTAACTAGTGTTGAGGCGTGAGCCTGGATTACAAAACCCTGAAGCATCACACTGCTCTCATTTAGATTCCTCAACTACAGAGGCTGGCAACTTATTTCCTGAATTCTTCATCCATGGCCAGTCAATCATTCCAGCCTTAATGTAAGATGCTAGAGGTATGAGAAATCTGTCAGTGTTTAAGGCACCAAGGTCTCTCTGAGGGTGTGGGTTAGAGTCCCATTTCAGTCAACAATTTACCCCAGCGATCTGTGTTTCAGTTCTCAGATCAGCAATGTGACTTTTACAGATTCCGGTGTGACATGTGCTCTGCGTATAGCACGTTTACATGGGTTTGTTTCTCTGTTTTGTTTCCCCTGCAATGCAGACACATGGATTCGAACAATTTAAATTGATTTTATGTCATGGTCATTGTGATGGACGGATGTTTCTCAGCATAACATTGGGGAAATTTATGATTTTTGTTCTGCCTGTACTGAGTAAATATGATAAAAGTATGTAATACAGCAGTTTGGAAATATCAGCAGTGCTAAATGCTTTGAAAGGTCCAACAGGCACAGATAATGACAATCACAGTTATAAAGTACAGAAGTTTGATGTGAAGTATCTGCAATTGTAAGTGCACCAAGTCTTGTCATGCTAAGTAATTCCACTAGCTGCCTTCATTGTCCAATCACGTTTCTTTAAATAATATTTAATTAGCATAGACACTCACAGTTAATGGCAGTCAACTCAAACATGTAAATGTTGACCGCTCACTCTGGAAGCTGCACTGAAGGTAAACTTGTTAAGTCTCTGAATTGTTTGCTCCATAGCAACTATGATTCTACACGCACACAAGGTGGAGAACAGATTCCACCTACTGCAGTGAAGCTAAATATGCATAATAAAAGGAAAAAAATGATTAGTCTATAGTCATATGTTTACAGTTTTGGTTAACTGAACGAATATGAAGTCAGTTTATAAATCAGATAATCATTATTTTTACTTTACATATAAATTCATAAAAACAGTTCTTAAATTCATTGGAATACACACACCACCATTGCTATGGTCTTAAATAACCCAGAATTTTATCATCAAGAATATTTGTCTTTTCACATGTGACACTTATTGCTTATTTGACTAACCGCCAGAAAATGTTAGAGATAAACAAGACTGTTTATAAACAAATTAGTTCGGACTACAATCCCCAACTTTGTATCTTTATCTTCTGAATATTGCCAACAGGTTGTTTTCACAATGATAACCTGAGTGTTCATGCAAATATCCATACATTTAAAGAAACTGGTAGATGTATGCTTTCAAAACCCATTTTGATCAAAAAAAAGGACACGAGAATGGAAGTTAAAACTGTAGGGCAATTGGTTTTATTCTTACAGTTATTACAAAATGTAAAAATATCATGCTTCAGAATGTCGACGCGAATGGAGGTGATGTAGGAACCTCACACAATGGAAGAGCTGGACCGGGCCTCAAACAGTACGAGGACTTACAAAACCCACAACCCATTTACACGGCTGACAACGGGAAAGGAGACTGGCTGAGATCCAGGGAAATAAACAGTAAAATATTCAGATGTACCTGTGTGCCTGGGTGTATGTTAGTGACTGTTTGAGAGTGTATGTAATTAACTAGCCAAATATGTAATCATGGCAAGAGTTGGCCATCAATTTAACAGACAAAAATGAGTCCAACCCACTATCTGGTAAAAAGCAACATACCAAAAACAACGTCTCAAAATTCCAGGTCAGAGCCGGGGAGGTAAAGTGATGTGCTGCACATTCCAGCGCCTCTGGATGAGCTGAAGGCTCTTCATTTGGCACCAAAGTAATCCACTATGCCGCTGCCCTTCGAACCATCAAAGAAGAAGAAGTTCCTGTGGGGGGGGTCCCTCTGAGAAAGAGCCTGGAACGTGGAAAGGGTCATTGGTTTAGCTCCGGCGATAAAAAGAAAAGCGCCCATTAACGTAAAATGGCCGTGCAGGCGGAGTGCGTGAAGTGGACTCGAGAGTAAAAATAATGGATGCAAAGGGGAGTCACTTCAGCCACATACAATCACAAATTCACAGGAGACCCGGGCCAACAAACGCTCTCGGCCGTGACCTCGTCTCACAGCTCTCCGCTTCCGAAGCATAACGCTGAGCGTAGGAGCACTGCCACGTTGGCTGAAGAGAGTGTAATTAACCGAAACTATTTGTCTGGTGCTCGCAGCAATCAGGAACATACTCAGGAGTTTGACGGTCAATAAATTCCGACGATGGATCTCGATCTGACTGCTGTCCCAAGCGGGATTTTGAATTTTTTTGTTGCCGCGTAAAACATCTCATAGGAGATAAACAGGTGAGGGATCAAAACTGACCGGCAAAACAGTGAATCAGATAAGGGGTTAACACAGATGGCAGCATCTACTTGTTAGATTTTCTGAAGCGTGTGGGGTGAAGCTGCTCTCTGGCTGTGAGGGGTCTGTGCTCAGGTGGCGCTGCGCCGCGAGCCGTCTGCACGTTGCAGCCGGTTTCATCATGCAGGAGCAGCCGGGGACAGGGAAAGTCTGGCTGCGCTCCACCACGGAGGAGGCCCGCGCAGCTGAGACAGCCGGCGCAGCTGGCGCAGCCGACTTAGCCAGGTGCTGCCAACTCCAGCCCAAGCTGGGAAGGAGCAAAAATGTCCTTCCACTGGCTGGCGAAACATCCGGAGAGAGGCACACGGTTGGCCGCCAGTTCACAGTACGTGCTGCAGTGCATGGTGGGAAGGAAGAGGCTTATGGCTATATTTCAAAAGCTTTTTTACTCTGTGACTTAGGCTTCCAGCCAAGTGCCCACCGGCTAGAGAGAAAGGCCAAAGTCCACAAGGGAACGCTGCGCATAAACAGAACCTCTATGTGATGTGACATACTTGGAGTGAGGACCCCCCCCCCCCACGCCTGGCTAGAATACCATGGCAAGCAAAGGGGGGCACTGGCCTCAGGTCAGCTCAAGCACTAACGCATACCTGACACAAAGAACAAGGCAAAGCACCATGGAAATTCATACTAACATACTAATTTTTACAAAGGCATAAGCGCTAGTTTACAATCCCCTTAGAGGCTTTCGCAGAAGCCTTGAGGCGGATTTATTCCTGGGACACTTTGATTTATTCGAGGAAATTGAAAAATTGAGAGCAGTCAGTGTCGATACAGGCCGAGCCTTGTAGTCGTCAGCGGCACGAGTTCATTGCTAAAATTCATCACAATTTGATCTTCATATCTGTGCCACCAGAATTAAATATTGACCCCAACGGAGTCGCGGGCAGAGCTGTGACACGTCTCCTCCGTCCTTTCATGGGAGAAGGGATACAGCTTGTCCCCACCCCCCCAGCATGGTTAAGTCAGAGACCGTCGTGGCGGCGAGCCCCAATCCTGGGACGACACGGCCTACTTTGTGTGGCGGTGTTACCTTCACGATCTCCTGTGCCAGCACGCCTCCGACCACGGCACACACCGGGGCCATCTCTGAGAAGCAGTGACTGCAGGGAGGGTCACAGGAGAACAAAGGCTGTCAACAGCTCAATGCTTCGCTCAGCAAAAGCACTCATCCTCTGCTGGCGGGCATTTAATAACTAAGATTATTTTATAAATTACTGATGGTGATAGCAGATGGAGGAATATCGTTTCACGAGTAAGAGATTCCTCTGATCGCATCATCACTGGCGACATTATTATTTCAGTTTTACCAACAGCTTACTCAGTACTTTTTCGCATTTAAAGCCACTAACCTCTGCAGCCTCTTCATTAGGTACATCTGCTCGTAAATGCAACTGCTAAGGATCATAATCGAATGGATCTTTTCCATTGGCACCTAGAACCGGGCAGAACCTGAGCGGTACCGCGACCTGCCCGTTCTCCAGCGTATAGCATGCAAGAAGTACCCGAGTAGTACCCACGTTGACATGGAGTTGCTTACTAAGAGGCCAAAAGCATGACTAAACAGAGCTGGTTGTGTCACCGCCATCTGATTGGTCGGAATTCACCGAGATACCGGTGATTTACATCGATATGCATGGAGTATCTGGAAAAAAGAGGTATATTGTATATAACATTCATTATCAGTAGTGCTGCACGTCGTGATGTACCACTGCCTTCCCGATGAAGTCGAGACTTTAAAATTTCCAACATTTTACTTAAAACAGTACTAGAGAACAGCTGTACGGATTCGTAATGCAAACTTACAAAAGTGAATGCTAATTCCACTAGCGTTTGATGCTAATAAAGCAGTAATTCTCACATATGTGCTAGAAAAATTGGGAAATTAGCAAACTGTAAACAGTAAATAAGTGTCCCTTCGGTTTTTAAGCCAATGTTGCTCTCCAACCCCGGCCACGTTTTCACCAAGTCGATCCTTCCGCAGTGGAAAGCGAAGTGAGCAGGAACTGCCCAGTACTCAGTCTTCGCAGTGCGGCTCGGGTACGCCATAAGTGATTTTAAAGATGATGTCATTGTTTTGGCCAGATATGGTGGTACCCTCCCCTCTAAGAGACAGCCACCCCCCCGGGGGTTTTCATGCATTAGTGTCCACAGTTTGCAGTAAATGGTCAGAGACGAATGGTCAGATATGTTAAAGCACAAATAACAGCTGAGGACAACAGCGGTGTGCAGAAAGGCATCCATAGCTTATCAATTCCTGGTGGCTCTGAAGGCCAAAGGGGGTCCTGTGTAGGGGGACCTGATAAAGGGGCCACTGAGTATGTACTTTGCTGTCAAAAGCGTATAAATGAGAAGCTTCACAGTGGGCACACATACATCCACTCACACACTTCCAGGTCCCAAAAAAAAAAAGTGGTCGCCATTTGGATTTTTCATTGAAGCGCCTTTAGCTTTGATTATGGTGCACATTTGTCATGGCATTGTCACTACGCGCTTATGCAAAACCTCAACATTTATTTTCATCCAGATTTGCATTCATTTCTCATCTTGTACTGATGACAACTCAGTTGACCCAATCCGTAACATCCTCTTCAAATGCCAAAGACTTTCAGTGGGGTTAAAGTCAAGACCCTCTAGTGGCCAAATCATGCATGAAAATGATTCCTCATGCTACTGAACAACTATTTGACAATTCAAGCTGGATTAATCTTGGCATTCTGGTCCTGGAATATTCCATCAGGAAAGAAAAAAATCTGCTGATGTAACCTGGCCATTCAGTAGATTCAGGTACTCAGCCGACTTCACTTTATCGCCGCATAACGTTGTTAAGCTGTAATAATGATTTAATGATGGGCATTAAGTGCTTACTGAATTAAAGTCACACGGTGAGGTTTTTTTCGGCTGGCCGGTGTATAGCCCTTTTGCAGTATAGTAAAGAGAAGGTTAATGCTAACCTGACAAAATTATCGGGAAGCAGTTCACTACCCAGACCCTGGGCTTCCAGGACATCATCACGGATCTGCTGCAAGAGAGAGGAATCCTCTGCGAAAGTGCCAGGACCTGGATCACGACCCTTATCGGTCCGGAACTTAAGCAGCACTGAAGGAGGAGGACAGAGAAAAGGTGGGAGGGGACAATGTCAACAATGGCAACAACAAATTAGAATAATAATGCAAACAAAATTACTTGGCAGGCACTTTTCTTCAAAGGTCGGTTGAAACAAGTGCTTTAGAAATAGCTTCATTAAATACCATGCCGCATAATTATAGGAGCTATAAAAATACAAACCTCTAATGAGGGCAGCGATTTAAAATGAAGCTCACACCGCACAACATTACACATAAAAATGGCATCATACAAAAGCAGACACCAACAGCCAAAGACTTAAATCCATTTAGGTCCCAAAGATTCATTATCTTATATATGATCAAGATGCAGTTACAAGAATTACAAGGAAAGAGTTTTCAAAAAAGCTTGAGAAGCAGGAAGGATTTTGCAGTCCTGAGGTTCAGGAAAAGCTTGCTTCATTACAGAGCGGACAAGACTGAGAACAAATGGGTTTTTTTTATTTATGACCTTTGAGATCTGGAACAGTTTGATGACCGAGTGTAGAGGAATGTGGTGACCTTGCAGTGCAGTAGAGTTTAATTAAAGCGTCAATTGGCAGCCGTATGTATTAAGTTACTGGTATAATCTAGGGCTGCTGCTATTAGTTGACGTGGTTGATGACGCTGATGCTTAAAATGCGTTGACATCAGTATTTTAAATCGATGCATCGTTTTTTAAAATTTATTTCAACTAAATTACCTTCATGATTTCTAAAATGCTTCAGTTCATTATAACAAATGTTTTTCTTCTGCGTAATTATAGGACTCGTTCAAATTATCACTAAACAAAAAGGTTCGATGGCACACCAGAGCGGCACTAGCATTATGCACGAGCGCCTGGAGAAAAAACACAGCAGCACTATTCCGGACGACGGACCGCCAGAATAGGCAAAACCACCGTGAGCGCTGTCTGTTCATGTTTATTAAGTTTCCATGAGTACAGAGAGCATTTTAAAATATTTTGTCCGTATATACAAAAACATCTAATAATTACCTTAATCTGCAAAAAGTACCACCACACCACCACCGTTTTTCTACCTACTTTACCACCATCTCCCCTTTTAACAGAAGCTGTGCCTACAGAGCGACCTCAATGCTTATCGCTTCCATGATTTACCAAAACAGTTGCATGTTCGAGCTCCACCAACCAAATTTAGTAAGCATAAGGATACTGCGAATTTATACAGATTACCAACTTCTGGGTGTCACAATACGCATCTCATTAATATTTTAGGCATACTCCTCCTCTACTTATTGAACTGTGGGCGAAAATAATGTCCGAGTAGTGCTGAAAAGTCGGTGTGCATTATCTAAAGTGCTGCAATGATATGCAGTTTGTTGTCGCCAAAATAAAATCTGATTAAGCAGTTTGATTTTCTGGATGAAAATTGTTTAGATTTATTGACCAATAGATAAAATAGTCGATAGATTAATCCATAGAAAAACAGCTGTTAGTGGCAGCCTTGGTGTAATCCCCAGCTAGCAGGCATGAATGAAACCACGAAAAAAAAAATACAGCTATGACAGTTGTTTGTGCACCAGTGTTGTGGAAGAGCTGGCGATGCTTTGTGAAGAAACCTGGGAGCTTAGCAAGACCACAGACTTGTAGAAGTTAGACTATAAGCAGTTTACTCATGTTACCTTAAGAAACACAAATGACCATATCCATGATCATGGATAATTCAATCAAATGCAGTTTGTAGCCAACGGTCCAAGACAAACAAAGTCTGCTGGCATTTTTCTGAGTACTTTGACATTCTATTGTGCTACTTTCCATAGGAGGTATAAGCAAAAACAAACTCCACTCCACTATTTCCAGACATGCAGCCCTGCTTTGTACGTATATCCACCGACTGACCATTGCTCAATAGCATGGTTTCCAAACCCGTCCCCCTGGGACCCACAGACGCTCCACAGTTTTGCTCCCTCCCAGCTCCTTGTAAAAGCAAAAACATGGATGAACTGCGGGACCCAGTGACAGCGGCCCGGCCGGGGATCCTGCCTGTAACGGGAGAGCAGTCACTGGGAAGCTCTGCGCTACAGACAGTGACAGCGGCCCGGCCGGGGATCCTGCCTGTAACGGGAGAGCAGTCACTGGGAAGCTCTGCTCTACA
>JAABNX020000042.1:7829186-7842640 GCA_015163995.2 Mormyrus lacerda | reverse complement strand
CTCGGCCCTGGTGAGCTGGGGGTTGCTCTGTGGTGCGGTACGGTGATGCTGTATCTGTGTCATCGCAGGCGCGAGGATGAAGAGCTGGAGGAAGGTGAGCTGGAGGATGATGGGGGTGAGGCAGAGCCACCCAGCCGGGGAGGAGAGGCTCAGGAGAAGCCGCACCGCAGCAAGGAGCGTCATGCCAGCGGCTCGGAGGATGACAAAGCCCATCGCCGCAAGAGGAAGAGAAGGAAAGAGAGAGAGAGGGAGAAAGAGAAGAGAAGAGCCAAAAAGAGGCGCAAATCTAGGCACAAGGTGTGACTCATTCAGCCGCTGATCCAGACCAATGGCCACAGACACCCAGAACCCCTCGCAGTCGTCGATGGACACCCGGGTCTTTCTTAACACAATCGAAAACTTCTGCCCGTTAGCCAGTCCAGCAGCTATCCATCCTATACTGCTCTGGCTCACAATGAGGCCAGCAACCGGTCCCAGGCGGCAGAGCCCTCCCCTGCGTGGGGTGTCTTTCTGTCACGGGTCCCATGCACTTCCCTGCGCTCTCGCATGTTAGGAACGATTCAGAAACATCAGTTAGCTTCGTCGCATGTGTTTGGTACTCGGAGGGAACCTGCAAGCAAATCATTTCGTTGAGAATTTGAATCAGCTCACTGAGCTACTATCCAACCTCATCTCAAAACTGCAACATGGGAATTGTAATGGGGGAAATTTGAGACGTTTTGAATACAGTTTTTAATTTGCAGTTTGGACAGCTAATTTTGAAACTCTAGAAATCGGCTGTGTGTCTTTGTATCGCCGACCATGTCGTTTGTTCTAACGGCCGTTTCAGTCCCCTTTTAAAAATATGTAGTGAGTTTTCCTGCTTTGAGGATCATGCCCGTTATCATGTGTTTGACTATCATTAGGTCCATCTCTCACCCTAAACTTATGTGTGTGGTTTCCATAGCGACATGCCTCCTCCAGTGATGACCACTCCGACTACAGCGATGATTCGGACTATAGCCCAAGTGAAAAGAGGAAGTACCGGGAGTACAGCCCCCAATACCCTCCCCAGGTATTTTATTTTCACATATGAATGCAGTGTTATGAATGCAGTGTGCACCTCTGTAGTAACAAAAAAAAATCTTATCAAAAGGCAAATCTGATTGCATCTTCTGTGCTGTTTCAAGACCATTTAATTTTTTGCCTCCTAGTCTCATTCAGGTTATCCCCCGCCTCCGACTGCAAGCCATGGTGGACCTATGCCCAAAAAAGTGGGTTACATGAAGATGGACAAGCAAGGTTACGGAGGTTACGACGAGTATGAGGATGAAACCTATGAGGGAGAGGAGGACGAGGAGATGGGTGAGGAGGACTATGATGACTTTGCCAAGGAGCTGAACCAGTATCGCAAGGCCAAAGAGGGCGGTGGGAGTGGCAACAGAGGAGGTCGAGGTAACAGCCACGGAGGCAGAGGTGAGGAGTGGACCCCTTTATCATGAAAAAAGGACTTGGCTCTAGAAACCTTAATTCTTTTAATGTTTTGAGACTTCATCCAACCCATTTAACTGTTTCAATAAGGTGTATTAATAATGCAACAGCACCATAACTGGTTGCGTAGTGATGTTGTGGAGGAGTGGTCTGTATATGCGTGTGATGTGTCCTCCTAGGTGGTAAAAGTCGCCTGAAAAACCAGCGTGGGCGTGGCCGCGGAGGAATGAGGGGGCGTGGTGGAAGAGGTGGTGGGAGGGGCCGTGGACGGGGCAAAATGGGAGGAGACAATGATGATGGAGATGGGATGATGTATGGAGACGAGATGGAGGTATGATATGATGCTTGTGTTCCATTACGGTTGATTTAAAGTTCTGCGTCAATTCCACACCATAAGTACGACACAGCTGTGGACCCTATGCAGTACCCTACACCGTAGGCAGAAATGGCAGAAAAACAGGCCGCAAGACCTGTGATTGGTTTGCGTGGTAGCATTTGTTTTTTTTATTGGAGTGAAGAAAGCATGCATTCCATGTGCTTATATCACTGATTGACACTGAAGCACTATTTATATCTAGCATTAAATAATCCACCCTAGGCTCCGCAGAAACAGATCTATAAAACAGCATGACAGCACCAATTTCATTTACCACCATTGTTAATTCGTACTTTGCAAGACTAAGAAAAAAAAGTAGCACAAACACCAACTGTGGAAGGGAAAATGCATATAAAGCGACTGTAAAATATTCACAATTTTGTCTGCGAGAAGTTTGGAGCAGCACAAATATAACCAGGACTCGATAAATGGATACTTTACGTGTTTGTGCTTTTCTGTTTTGTTTAAACTTCATGTTTCAACAATTGAATTTATCTCAGGGTGGGAAGACAAAAAAATGCAACGTCCAAAACAATGTAGCACTTAGCGTTTTAGCGGTATAATCGGTGAGCAACACACACCAGCACAGAGGTATAAATGCTGGCGATGGTGTAGGCCACTTACGTCGGTCGCTACATAACCTTGACGCAGAAGAATGTAACAAACTTTAGTCTTTGTCCTTGGTCTGATTTTGTGACGGGAAAGTTATTGTTAATGTGATATACAGTAAACATTGCGAGCAGCTGAGCTCGTAGCATTAGGCTTTTGCTGGGTAAAGAGCATCTCCCTGGTATGCAGTTGTATACTGTACATCACCTTCTCTGAGGGTAATATTTGTTCTCTGTTTAATGTAGGTATTTAAATATTAAATTTTTAATCTTATTCATACCATTAACTTCAAGAGCCATTAGAATAGTAAAAATGAACTTTTATGTCATTTTCAGTATGGAGACGACGATTATGACAACATGGCAGAAGATGATTACGATGACTACTCTAAAGAGTTGAATCAGTACAGGAAATCAAAGGATCGTGGCCGGGGTGAGTGACACTGACTGAACCCAATATCTATTGCATTAGTTCAGTGAAGAGAATCTACCATGTCCAACAGCCAACTGTACTTTTTTTTAATTATTTGTGATTCTGATCTGCGAATTCTTATAAACAAAGATGTTCACTGTAGACCCATATCATGCTGATTGCTGAATTTTATTTTGAGTGTCACTTTGTCTTTACAGTAGCTTGTATGAATGATTTCTGGCTCATTATGTCCTGCTGTTGACTTAGGTGGTAAAGGCGGGCGAGGGCGTGGCCGGGGCAAGGGAGGTCGCGGCATGAACCGTGGTCGAGGGAGGAATAGAGGCAGAGGACGGGGAGACCAGATCCATGATGAAGACAACAATGGAGATATGGATATGGGGGTGAGTCACCCAGCAGCTAAAAAATGCTTGTAAACATAATACACTGTCATGTGCTCAATTATTGCCACTTGCAAGTACAAAGCACTGCATACGAGACCAAGAGCCTTCTCTCTACACTGCGTGGCTCAAATGCAAAGTGCAACCATTGCTTGTCCTCCTCACTGGATGCAGTTATGTTTAAGGTGGTGTATTTTATGGATGTTGCTAAATATGATATGCATTGGTGGGGGGCTGTATATTTAGAACAGAATTCTGTTTTGGCATGTGCAGGACGGTGGAGGCGGCCCACGGAGGAATGACCAGGACAAGCATGGACAGGACAAGAAAGGCAAAGCTATTTGCAAGTATTACGTTGAGGGACGCTGCACTTGGGTAAGTAGTACTGCAGTTTAAGTATCTGACACTGAACACTTTCTGCAGTTTTCACAGATGATTTTCTTATTCAGGTGTATAAATATATTACAAGTCCAACAATGGATCAGTCAATTCACGTCACAGCAAAATTACAGCATCTTTTAAATTATTAGCTGTGTTTACTTACACCGACTGCTATGTCCAGTTTCATCTTTAGCTCGATATATTTTCTTAATTTACAAACCGAGTTCTTGCCACCGATTTGCCTGTATTTTTTTGGTCAGATTTCTAACCCTGCTGCCATTTAATGTGTCATTTGTTAGTATTCTGAGGCTGTTTAATGCTCCGTGTAACTTTGTGTCTTGATCTTTTTAGGGAGAGCACTGCAACTTTAGCCATGACATTGAACTGCCCAAGAAAAAGGAGCTCTGCAAGTTCTACATCACCGGCTTCTGTGCACGGGCGGAGAACTGTCCATACATGCACGATATCCTTCATTACCGTCTCTGAGGAGGCTGCAATCCAGTTTCACCCTGTTTTTATAAACGCACAGTGTCTCCCAGTCCAGTTATCTATTTTCCTATATATCCACATAGTTATTTAATCATTAATCATTTTAAACCCTGATCTGTTTGTTATTTGGACTTGGAGCAACTGATGAACATAAAGATCAATTTGTAAAGATTCTCTTATTATACAAACAATCCATTAAATGAGATTGATCAATTTATTGATAGCCCCTTGACTGCAGAACACGAGATTTTCCCTGCAAGCTGTTTCACACCACCGGAAGCTGTGTTAATGGGGAAGAGTGTATGTTCTCCCACAAGGCATTGACAGAAGACACCCAGGATCTCCTGGACAAGGTGAGCTGCAGATATTGCCACTTACGGGTGTTTTTTCTTCAATTTTTTTGCCTGACCTTTTACTTGTGTCCTCTGTTTGCTTTACTGTGTCTACCGACCATGTCCAGTAATTGATATAGTTTACATATTGAGTCATTTCAGCATTTGTCTGATTTCTCACCCTATCATCGTGACCAGCACTCATTTAGAGCTCCTCTTGTTTGCTGCCCGATCTTTGTTTGCAGATGCTTGCAGAGGATGCAGAAGCTGGGGCTGAGGATGAGAAGGAGGTTGAGGAGCTTAAGAAGCAGGGCATCAATCCCCTGCCCAAGCCCCCTCCTGGGGTAGGATTGCTGCCAACGCCCCCTCGCCCTGGTCCCGCGGACTCGAATGCACCTGTAGATTTTGGACCTCCTGGTCCTCCGCCGGGTCACATGGCACCGCCAGGTCCACCGGGCCCAGGTGGTGGTCCGGGACCAGGTCCTTGCCCACCTCCTTGCCCAGATGGGGGCCCCTATCAGGGACCACCTAATGCAAACGGACCTCTGCCACCTCCTATGGGACCTCCGTCCTCCTGTCCCGGAAACTCTGGAAAAAAGATTCCATCTCTTTTTGAGATTGTGGTGCAGCCCACAGGACAGCTGGCTCAGAAACTTGGCGTCAGGTTTGCACTATTAATTAACTATTAAATAAATTGTGCTATTTTAAATAATGCATTCATATAAAAAGGTCTAGCTTCTCTAAGGTGAGCTAACGGGCCGTTTCCCGCACCTACAGAGGTCAAGTCCCTGGAGCTCCTCCGGGCCCCCCAGGCCCTCCTGGCCCCCCCGGACCTTCGGGACCTCCGATTGGCCCTCCGCCCCGCTTTCCCGGTCCTCCTCCTCCAGGACACATGGGACCTGCCCCGCCTGGAATGATGCCCCCTGGACCCCATGACATGCCTCCCATGGGTCCCCCGGGGATGAACCAGGGTCCCCCTTCGATGGGACCTGGGCCTCCGATGATGGGGAACTTTGGTCCAGGAGAAGGGCCACCTCACCCCGGAATGATGCCTCCCGGACCTCCACCACCTGGGGGGAATTACTATGACAATTTCTACCATCAGAAACAGGGCATGGAGATGGAGGACAATGGCACAGAAGGTGAGGGGTCCTCCTGATGGGATGGGATTTGTCCGTACTGCAAAGGTCTGTCAGGATCAGTCTATCATCCTACACTTTATCTATTCTACATGATTTAACTGAAAGATAATCTACCCTTATTTTATTTAACCAAATCTCATCAAAGAACTGCATTTATCACACTTATAGATTACAAAGGGTGGCATAGATTTATCAGAAAAATGTAGCAACTGGAATGATTGTACTCTATGGTCATTTCAAGGTTTATTATCATGTTTACCTTCTGCGCTGAATTTCCTAATTGGATCCATATGCATCAGGTTACTGCCAGTAAGTACGAGTCAGAAAGGCAATACGCAGTGCCAGAAAACGGATGGTAAATCCTGGTTGTGCGCTTCACAGGAGAGGAGTACCAGGAGTACGGGGGCATGTCGGAAGGGGAAGGGGGCAGCTTCGGCGATCAGGCCTCTGGAAAACAAGGCGCGATGATTGCCACAGAGGGCCCCTCCGCTGGCGGCTCTGGCAGCCAGCAGGCGGGTATGGCGGTGCCGGACTTCCTGCCGCCTGCCCAGCGCGTGCTGTTCATGAGGATACAGCAGAAGCAGCAGGAAGAGGAGGAGCGGGCGCGGCGGCTGGCGGAGGGCGGTGCCGAAAGGGACACTGAAGGTAATGGCAGGGAGAAGGTCACTGCTTCAGTACGTCAGCTAGGTTAGGTAACTGCATGTCAGCTAGGTTAGGTAACTGCATGTCCTAGTAATAGGAAAGCTAGTCAGATTCTCTGCTTCTCAAATTAAAGTAGTCAAAATATATTAGTGGATTTGGCCTCCTAGTCCCACCTGCAGCCATGTTTGCCTCTTGTGAAATGGTTAATAGTAAAATAGATAAATCTGCCCACTAGGTGGGGCTGTTGTGTAACATTTATATTTATTTTCTAGTAATTCAAGAGACAGTATACTAGAATGTGTATATTTTTATTTCATTTTTATTTTCTATACGTTTTCATTTACATAACTGATTTTTTTTTTATTTTCGCTGCAGGTGATTCTGCCAACTGGTATTCCAGTGAGGATGAGGATGGGGGTGGCAGTGTCACGTCTATCCTGAAAACACTGCGGCAGCAGACTCAGGGGGGAGTGAAACCTGAGGGGGGTCCCAGTGACCCCCGACTGCAGAAGGCCGCCTCCCTGCAGCCTCCCAGCCGCCCCGCCGATCCCCGTCTGGCTCGTGACCCCCGCCTGTCCCGGGCAGCTGACCCCGGCTCTGCTGCAGAGTCCGGTGCGGCCGCCTCTCCGTCCTCTGCCTCGTCTAGCACTCCGGCGGACCCACGTCTCGCCCGACACGCAGCCTCGCTTCACCACAAGCCCGACGTCCCCCATGCCCACAAACCCCCTGCTCCCACCGCTGGCGAAGAGGAGGAAGTGGAGCGGGTACTGAGAGACAAGCCAGTGCCCATCCCCTTGGACCCCCTGATGGGGATGACCCTGAGGGACCCACGTTCCCAGCTGCAGCAGTTTAGTCACATTAAAAAGGACATCATCCTCCACAAGCCTCACTTCTCCAAGGGTATCCTGTGGAACCCCGAGGACTTGATCCCTGTGCCCATCCCCAAGCAGGACTTCCTTCCGCTCCCTCCGGGAATCCCCCCCGTCAGCTCTCTGGACCCTCGTCTTTCTCGGGCGCAGCAGCAGCTCCATACTGCCCCCGCCTCGGCCGCAGCCCCACCGCCTCCCGCCGCCGCCGATCCCGCCGCCGCCACCGGCCTCCCGGACTTTGAGCTGCTCTCCCGCATCCTCAAGACGGTCAATGCCACCGGCACCTCCCCCACCCCCCCCTCGTCATCGGGGCCCACGCCCGCGGCCCCCGCCGCCACGGAAAAGCCCGTCGATCCTCGTACGGCCCGCAAGGCACCCGCCGACCCCCGACTTCAGCCCCAGAAGTCGGCACTCAAGCAATCCGCGGAGTCCCCAGCCCCGCCGGCTTCTACAACCTCATCTGCCCCCTCCCCACCCACGATTGCCCCCTATGATCCTCGGCTGCTCTCTGCAGGAGGCGCTGGCCGGGGGGTTGGCAGTGGCGGGGGCAGCCAGAGCAGCGTCTTGAGTGGGATCAGCCTCTATGACCCACGGACTCAGAGCGCGGCCAAGTCCGACGGAGCCGGCGCCACCACAAACACTAGCGGCGTCACCAGCACCGCCGAGCCGGCCAAGGCGAAGGCCAAAGAGCCGCTGTTTGTGCGCAGGTCGGCTCTGGACCAGCCCGAGGCGGAGAAGAGCGGCGCCGAGCCTGCGACGGACCGCTACAACAGCTACAACAGACCCCGCCCCAAGCCCGCTCCCTCACCTTCGGGGAGTGCGAGTGCGGGTGCGGTCGGCGGCACCTCCTCGGCTGGCCCTGCACCCGCTGCAGCCTCAGAGCAGCCGCCGCCTGCCGTCCACAATCTGCCTGTTTCCACCCTCTTTAGTATGGTGAAGCAGGCCAGCAAGCCCGGAGGCGCTGGTAGCCCCTTCGGTGGCAGCAGCCCAGCTGAGACTGACAGCGCTGACCAGGACGCCGCCTCTCTCAAGGACGTCTTTAAGGGCTTCGACCCCACTGCCTCACCCTTCTGCCAGTGAACAGTGCTCTCACCCTCTCTGTTCTTTTTAAATGTCCAGCGCAACAATATGTAAATGTGCTGGGGGCGGATGGAGATGTGTGTGTGCTTTTCCCTGTCCTTGATATATCACAGTGTTGGAAAATTCTATAAAACTTTGGGGGGGGGCGGGGGGGTATTGGGTGATACTTATGACTAAAGGGGAAAACTTCTATTTTAAAGCAAACTTTAAAAAAATGTATAAATGTATTCCCATTTCATGGATCCCTCCATAATTTACAAGGAAATAAAGTGAAAAAGCCACATAGTTCCATGTACCTTGGCTTTATTTTGTGAAATACACTCCAACAGCCTCCATCAGTTGTGTAATGCTGGTCTGAGGGTAGATGGCCTTTCCTTTGAGGTTCCACTTTTCTTTTTTTTCCCCCACTGGTCCTGTTAGAAGGTTTCCTGAATAATCGCTTCTTCTGCTCTGTCTACATGCGTGTGCAGTGTTGTTGCACAAGTCCTGTCATTCCAGAACTGGAGGAAGTAGGATGATAGAAAGCATGCACTGCCACAGAGAAAACCAGGAGTTTTCTTTTACTGGAAGGACAGTTTGTTTCAACTATCAACCATCAATAATCACAGTTGTATTTTAACAATTTTAGCTGGTCTCTGTTGCAGTACACTAGCTTTAACCCTGTGTGTTTGTTTTGTTTTTTTGGGTGGGAGAAGGTTGCAATTTTTTCCCCTCCTTCCTTTGGGGTTGCAATCACACGCTTTCAGACCCTGCTTGGATTTAAAGAAAAGAAAGAAAAAAAGCTATTGTACAATGGAAATCCGCTCCTGATTTTTTTGTGTAATATATCATCTTTATTTATTTTTTATACTTAACAAAGAAAATCTGTTTTGTTTTGTTGTTTGGCATTTGAATTTGATCTTTTCTTTTGTTTCCTCACTTTACTCAAAATAAGATGTAATTTAAAATGTGCAACCTGTACAGTGAAAGGAGAAGAAAAAAATCAGATCAGGAAGTTTTTAAAAAATTGAGAAAAAGAAAGCAAAAAAAAGACATGCACTTTCCACCTGGTTCAGACAGCCTTGCGTGACCAGAATTCACCTGGGCATATTGTTATTTTTCCTTTGCAAAATGGAAAAATGTCAGCTTTGTAAATCCCTATTTCAGAGAACGCAGCATTTTGTAATCATTTACTGTAGTTGAGACTGAAGTATTTAATAAAGGTGATACAAGCTCAACTGCAGAATGAATCATTACAGGAATTTGTGTCTTTCTTTTGGGGTCCGATGCTGGGTGTTTGTTGTTTGCAAAACGTTAAGGAGCTCTCAAACAAGACCATGCACTTCCATTATGCCATTTCAATAGTTCATTCAATTAATGTACAATTAACAAAACTGCCATTCACTGAAACACACCTGCCCACAATGATCTTAAGCTTTTTCTAGAAAGCAGTTTTGCTTTGCATGAAATGTCTCGTCTGACATTCTTTCATGGCAGCTAAAGTGAAGAATAAATTTTACTGTGGACTTAAAATTGTTTTGAGTATTTTCTTTCTCCCACAATCAAGGGTTTATCTTTAGAATTTTTGCTCATTAGTTCACATAAGTAGTGTAAGAATGATATTCTGTCATCATTTTTTTAAGCCAATATGCATGAAACGTTTAGTAATTATTTTCCAAGTAGATACTTAGAAAACATTTGCGCTGATGCTTTCATTTAATTATATGGCTCTTTCTATTGTATTCACAAAAATACCAATGTTCTTCCTGGCAAGATAAGTCTGATAGCTACCAACATGGAATTATTTGTCTGGTGGAGTTTTAATGTAAAACTGAAATGGATGATCACTCTGAGATCTCTCTGGACTGGAAGAAGTAAAAAAAAAAACAGGGTAGACCAGGAATGTCAATGAAATGTTCTACGTATATACATATCACAGGATATGACAAAGACAATTGACCAGCTTCCATGGAAATTCTTTGGTGTCAAGCACCTTAAAGTAAGTTATTGAACAAATTTGATCAAACTAATTACTATGAAATGAATGCATTATCAGAACTACATTGTGAGTCATTGTTTCTCGGGATGTCTGCAGAGTTACAAGGAGGTGGAAAATTTCCGGTAAATTTCTGGAAACATTCTGGGAAGTTTACATGGAAATTTTTCATGGGAGCTTTGGGAATTTACAATGCACTGCAAACAGGTGGTCATTTTGTACCACTTTTGTTGCTGCTTGTCGTACAGGTTCATATTTTTTGTTATTGTTTTAAATATAAAGTTAAACTGTAATTGTGGATATATAATATTCAGAATACTGGTCTGCTAATACTCACGTAATCCATCGATGTACCAATTCCTTGGTGAGACCCCACCTAGAATATTTACCTTAAGAAGGACATTGCTGCCTTGGAAAAGGTGCAACGGAGGGCTACAAGAATGATTCCTGGTCTTAGAGGAATGTCTTACAAGGAGAGGTTAGCTGAACTGAATCTGTTTAGCCTCGAGCAAAGGAGACTAAGGGGGAACATGATCCAGGTATATAAGATCCAACGGGTCTGGATGCTGTTCAGCCAAATGGCTATTTCAATATTACTTTAAATACTAGAACTCCTGGCCATTAGTGGAAGTTAGCTGGAGAACATTTTAAAACAAATTTGAGGAAGCGCTTCTTTACACAGAGTGTAGTTAGAGTATGGAATAGTCTTCCTGCTAGTGTATCAGAAGCTAAAATCCTGGGTTCCTTTAAATCAGAGCTAGATAAGATTTTAACGACCCTGCGCTATTAGTTAAATTCTCCCCAAACAAGCTTGATGGGCCGAATGGCCTCCTGTCCTTTGTGAATTTCTTATGTTCTTATGAGATGCAATATTTTAGCTAGCTAACTGATGTCATTGATGTTTTAGTGAAGTTTATTCTGTGCTGGTGTAACTTGCTTATCCTATGTCATCTTAAAGGTTGAAGCAATAATCCCAAAATCAGCTACGCCTCAGTGCAAGCGCTCTCTCCGTGGCTCTGCACACACAAAAGTCCACAACAGGCTTAAAAATGTACAGGTGGAGAATCTTGTGGCGGTTCAGGCAAATCTGAGGCTCTTTGAGTCTGAAATTCCCCCATCTAGCACCACAGCTGAAGTGGATAGTGACCGAGCAGCCTCTTTCATCGTGTCTTGTTGGTATTCCATAAAGTGTTTGAAAGTTAAAGTGCTAAAACTTCCTTGTCAACTGTACATACACAGGGAAATGTTCATTCCCCAATAATTTCCGGAAATTCCCAGGAAAATCCCATGGAAAGCTTTCTTCAAAATTAGCTGGCACAAATCAAGGCTTTTGGAGTATGTTGCATTAGCTATAATGAAAAGTTTATTTCAACATCCTATATACCAATATTACACATTCATCTGGAGAAGTGATCTGGTATATTCATAAATACCATAATTTCTGCTAGTAAAAGTTCAATAAAAAAAGATAAAAACCTTACTATATTTCTGCATTTCTACTATTCATAAGTATATATATATTAGACAGAACAATAATCTGAACAGAAAATAAGTACTTTGTATCTCTTAAAAATACAGTGGGCCTATTTACATTTTCTCCATCTTCCCACTCACACTCAGTGGATGCTGGAGGAGAATAAATCCACAAAGCAATTCAATGGCAATTTTAATAAGTACTAATACGGGCAGTGGATTTGGGATCTGTGCCCATGGTCAGAAAGTCATGGGTTCAAATCCCAAGGTCAGTAGGTGTCATATCCCTGGTTGGCTGCTCTGGGGGGGTAACTGGGTCTGGTCTCTGAAGCCAAGCTGTAATCCAGTGTACATCATTTTACATATAAATGTCTGCTATGTAAATAAATGTATGGTGAGTGCGATTGCCTATTGTATTTTATTGTTATATGTGACGCACTCACTTCACAGAACATTTGTCAAAAGAACGAGGGGAGGTTAGAACAGGAAGTGGTCAGGAATACGTAGTGTTCCATCATGGCGCCATCGGCAGATAAGCACGCCAGACGATGCAGTCCCGTAGCCTGCCGCCTGTGTGTTTTGGGAAGACTGGGCTGAAACATTTACCGTATCCTTCCTCCCAGGTCATCCCTTGGACTCCTGTTCCATTTCCCCTTTCGTTGTGTCACCCTTTGTTATACCATTGGAAACGGATGTCAACATTTTGAACTGTATTAACCTGAGTATTCATTGTTTATCATATATCAGTTTTCAAAGCAGCTATCCTACAGGCTGCATGATATTACAGGAAGTCCTACGGTTATGAATGAGACGCATTCTTTAAGTTTGTCCTTATATCCAGTTTGTATATAAGTCGGAACAGATTCTTATGGCTCTTATTTAGTGTCAGTCAATGTACAATGTACATGTAGTACATATCTACCGTACTGCACCTCAAGCCGAACAATTTAGGAAGCCACGCAATGTTTTCACGAGCGTCACCAAGTAGTGCATGTGTTCGTTATTACAAATCGGGCTGTATGGAGAAGGACCAGCAGTGCAGTATCACTGCTTTCTGTCACTGTGGGCAAATGCAGACCATGGTCACTTAATTTAATCGGACTGCTCATCCTTTTCAAAACAGTATCGAATAACAATTATTCCTAGATCAGCTTTGGAGCTAATATCCACTTTGCAAGGAATATGAAACAGTCCTACACCATCATCCACAGTTACTGGAACCCCAGGCTGCTCCCTCCAGGTGTCACGCTGGAGTGTGACAGCAGTAATTCCTAAATGTGCGTATTCATTAAGCAGACAAACAGGCAGACAGGGCGTCTCTTTATCTAAATCAATCTTTCTGCGCAAATAAGTTTTGCTTTTCGTCACTGCCAATCACTCGTGGTCCTTCTTTTTAAAATCTCTAAAATCTTGTTTATAGACTCATGTATTCCTACTGTACAAAGGTTTGTATCCCAAACCTTTGTACAGTAAAGATTAAATAACAAGGCATGTGAGTCTGGTCTGGGATTTTTCAGAACAGGCACCAGGGGCTATTCTAGTACTTGACGCTAGGGGGCTCTGCCCCCTGAAGACATACCTGCTAAAATTAACAAATCAATGAGCGGAAACAATAGAATGACTCATTCTTTCTGACTATTATGGAAGAACATGCTTAGATACACACACCTTCCCAATGTCATATCACACCCCTCCCCCCAAACTGATTGTATGAGCTACATATGAATCTTCAGGTGAACTAAAATTATAGGCCATACATAACATGTGTAAATCAAACAAACAAACGAACCAACAAGACAATTAATAT
>JAABNX020000042.1:7798032-7829079 GCA_015163995.2 Mormyrus lacerda | reverse complement strand
ATGTTAAAGTTCATTTTTGGTTGTAATTAGATGTAGTAATTACTTCGTTATTCTGGTAAAACTGAGCCAGGTCTAAGCCTATAGCTGAATGTATAAAAAATTCTTTGGAGTCATTATGTGTGTGTGAAAATGGCTCCATTTCTGTTTGGGATATTTATTAGTTGGTGTGCTCATCTGTACACTGTTTTGTATAAAGTACCCATGAAAAGGTTAAATATGGAAGGTGGCCTACTTGTTAGGCAAACGTTGTGGAAGCTGTTGTATCAGCAAAGCAAAAGAGAAAAGTGATTTTCCAAGCCACGAGTAAGCGGTCCCTAATTAGATTCATTGCCACAGGGAGTTGCCCATTTGTTCTGGCCGACGTGAAAATGACTTTAGCAACCTCTTGACAGTGACTACGCCTTTCTTGTTTTTGTCGTTTTTACAGGCAGCACAATCGTAAAATGCACGAAAGTTATTGCGTTTTTCAGGAGGTAATGAGACTTTTACAGTTAGACACGTCATTTTCTATTAACGAAATAAAATTACATTATATGAAATTTTCAGAGATGGAGGCGTAATTTTTAAATAGTATTTTTTGGTGGATAGTTATTATAATTATTAACTTCTGTCTACATTAAACTATTATGACTATGGCTACTTTCTGCAACAAATAGTAGACCTATAAGAAACTGAAAAAAATGGCTCTCGTGGTTCAAAAAAAAAAAAATTGAAGCGTCGTAGCCTAATGCAATAATGCAAAATAAAGGATCAATTTCACGTTAATTTTACAATTATTGTCTGACGTGCGTGATAGAAACAAAATCATGAATTTATATCTTGATTTTGTACACACCTCTGTACAAAATAAAAATACAGCACAATAAAAAAAATAAAGTGGTGATTTGAAAAACGCCAGTCACTTTTTTGCACCCCCCCCTCCTTCCACCCAGCACCATCACGCCGCCTCCTCTCCAGTTTCAGTCTAGCGTCTCATCGGCTCCTGAAGCCGCTAAGCGGTTTACTTCACTGTTACCAGCAAACGTCGGGAGGGCACTGCGTCCGCAAGGAGCGTTAATTCTTTAAAAGACCGTAGCTCTCTAATGTACAATAAAGGTGAGTAACTGTGACGTTTTTGGGTTTGGTTTTTCTAACATCATAATACAGTAAGCTTTTTTATTGTGGGCAAGTTGTTTGTTTCATTGCTGCTTAATCTGCTTTTAATATAGCGTCTACGATTGGTTATTGACTGCTACTGTTTAAAAGGGGAAATTAACTGAAATTAAATGTATAATTTGTACAGTCACATATTGAATGTGTTTTAGTGGGCATATGAAAATTAAGGTATAAAAATCAGTAATCAGTTCGAATAACCAAAAAGTTATTTTTAATTGTGCGGAGAACATTACCTATTTTGATTATTTTGAATACATTTCAAGGCAAATTGTACTCTTATATTAACTCTCATATATAGCAATGTAATTAAACTAGACGAACACCTTGGATATACATTGCTTGGGTAGCGCATAACATGAAATGTGTTTAAACCTATTAACACAGAGATGTGTACGTTGCTTGAAAATATGTTACATTATTGTGAATCTCTCAAACGGAATTGGTGGATTAGTTTTCGGTTTTCAAGAATGATTGTGTTCAGGATGATCTCAGTTTAACTCTTACATAATTAAGGGATTGCTTGCAAAATCAAGGGACACCCAAGTTCAAGCCTCAGTAAGGCTATGGTCAGCATCCAAATTTTTTATTATTATTTTTATTATAAAGTTCATTGACACAGCATCACAAATAGGAAGTGAAATGTGTACGTTTCAGGTCAACATCATTTGAAAATTAAACTGTAATTATGTACAGTTTCTACACGTTTTATGAATTTTCTTCATGATTTAATATTAACGTATATTAACTAGTCTACTAAATAAGTTCTTTTTCGATTTGTGAAGTATTGCGATAAGTATCTGTGAATCGGAAAAATGTTGAAAGTAAGAGTCTAATTTAATGTTCTAAGTGACGCCATCGGTGCGTAAGTCTATTTCCATAAATAGGTCCTGGGTGAGGAAGAGCAGAGCCTTTCAATGGGCAGGGAGTGAGAGAGGATTAGGGCCGGATCCGGCGTGAGGACCATTACTGTCCTTTGTTTTAAGTCTACATGAAGAGCGCGTTCAGACAGAGCCAAGAGGAATGACCGGGAGTGACGAAAAGATATTGAGAAATTAACTACTTCTTAACTTAATTTCGGTTTAATTTAAGTTACTAAGGTTTAAAAATTAATTTATAAATGAATTTAAAAATCCAAATGCGGAGTTAAAAGTAAATTAGTGTCATACACACGCAAACCATTTTCGCAGTGAAGCAACAGCACAGAACCTTTAAGGCAGAAAGAACAAATATCACTTTTAAAAATACATGTCACCATACATGAGGGAAGTCGTTCTCTTTTTTGAATATCAATCAGTGGTAAAAATGTCAAATTACAGGCAAAGGATGTCTCGCTAATTATAAACCACAGTCCATTATATACAGGAAGCGGACAGTCATTGTGCCATTGTTATCTCCGACCTCCAGCTATTTGGAAGCAGCATCGGATCATGATATTAAAGCAAATGGTTGACTTATATTAAGTCATAACTTAATAAAGACCACTTTTTAGATTTGTCATGGCAAACATCCTTTTGTAGAACATTCCTTCCGCGAAAGAAGGAAGTAAGGAATTTGTAGTAGCACTTTCTTGCAATTTTCGGAGATAACAATGATTACATGTGACATTGGACATTGGACATTGGACATCATGAACCACTGATGAAAAGTGTACAGTAGTGGAGTTTCCAGGAGACTTAATCTAACTTAATTTTTTTGTATCTTTATTATTTTTTCCATTATTCTTTCTGCAGGGCTCTGTGACAAGTTTTCTGACATTAACTCTGAGTTGCCTCGATCACCTTCTTCAATCAAGCAGAGCTGCATACATTAATGTCTACAGTGGCCATACCTGAGGGAAGCCTTTTCCTACTGGTTAGGGAGCTGACTAATTACTTCATGAAGAAGATTGCTTCTGAAGATCATGGTATTCTCAAGAAAATCCCCGACAATCTGATGCCAAAAAAAAATTAATTGCTGGTAACATATTTTAAAGGAAACGAACACATAGTCTATCAGCATTGTCCTCCTTTCATTCCCCCGTCTTTGTTTTTATGAGGGAAGAACTTAAAGCCAGACCGATGATTGGTTTAACCCTACATTCCTCTTAAACCCCTCCGTAAAGCAGAGAACCCTTTTACACGCGGTTAGCTTCATCACTAAATTCTGGGTAACAAAATGCCCGCCAAGATGCCCATGTACCTGAAGACTTCCACTCCAAAACGGGGCAAGAAGCTGAAGTTGCGAGATGTCCTTTCCAGTGACATGATCAGCCCCCCACTGGGTGATCTACGTCACAGTGCCCATGTAGGTCGTGATGGTGAGGGAGATATGTTTGGGGATGTTGGCTTCTTGCAAGGCAAGCTAGACATACTTCCATCGCTAAGCCGGTCCGACGGCGACTGCCAGTTGGATGAATCTTTCTCTGTGGATGCAAAAGGTTTGCAGTATCCTCACTGCCATTCTCACCCCAACATGCCCATTCTGAAGAGCACCATTTCCATGCCAGTTTTTGTGGCCCCTGAGCAAGCTCCGCCCAAACCGCCCCGCCTGCACTTAGAGGAGAAGCCGCCCCATGTCCTGCAGAAGCAGCTGCAGCCACAGCAGCGCTCAATGTCCGTTGAGCATGGTCATAGAGGAGGCTGCTATGGAGATTTCTGTCATGACTTCGGTTACTCTGCTTTCAGGCATCTAGTACCATCCTCAGAATCCTTTTCAGAGGCTTCTTCTGAGGACTCTATGCCTGATGGCTGCCTGCCGTTGGACCCCCATCGTGGACTCAGCCTAGACTCTGATGCTGGGCTGAGCAATGAAGATCTGCATAGCGAACGTAGCGAGTCACCAGGTTTACCGAAGTCGGACTCGCTTCTTAGCCTTGATATAGAGCTTGGTCCCTCCATCCTGGAAGATGTGCTAAAGATCATGGAGCGCTACAGGATCATGGAGGATGCTTATGAGCTGTGAGATGGAGCAGGTAGGGCTGCAGTGAGCGAGAGAGAACAATAAAACAGCTCAACTAAAGCTGTACTGATTTTATTACTGGAGTAGGAAAGTCAAGTAATTTATCTATAACATTAAAATGATAATCATCAACACTGTAATTTGTGTTCTGCTATTTTAATGATGACGAAACAGACAAAACTGTGATATTGTTAACTCAAGGTCTTTAAAAAACATAATTTAAAATAATGTTGCGTATATTTTTGTAAAATCAGTATTTAGTTCGAAGTACAACGTAAAATAGAAATTATTTCCAAAATGTTAAGTACGTGCTACAAAATAAACTAATCAAAATTAATAACATTTTGACTTATTAATGTTTATCGATGTATAGCATGATATTACCATCTTTTATGTTTTACTTCTTAATACTGTACTGAATCGTTGTGGGGACTTCATCACATCATCAATGTCCAGGAGAGAAGAGAATGAAGCGAATTAAAGAGAGTAAAAAGCCTTTCTATGGATGTATTGGGGTACAAAAAAAGTTAAACATACTTCATTTTGAGATGACAGCCTTTGACCATAGAGTGGCAGCTGGGGAAAGATATAGTAATTCTTACTTATAGAAAATGAATGAACTATTTTTGAAAATGTATAAAATGGAAAAGGCTGCATTTGTTGCTGTAGTCTATATTTTTGCTGAAATTCACATTTGGTTATAAAATTCAAATCATTGGCTTTATTGTCTTTATTGTTATACTGTATTTAACATAAAAATAGAAATCAAAACAATGTCCTCTTTTCCTGTACTGTGGTGTTTTTTTTCCTTGATGTTTTTTTAATTGTATTACTGCAGCGTGATCTATTCATCTAGATTCCAACACAATTCCAGTGATCCCAGTAATCACTAAGCGAAGCAGATACAGGAAACTCCCTGAATGTGACGTGAGTCCATCACATGGCAGAAGACACAACAGTCCAGATAATCATGTTTGTAGACTATGGATAAAACTCATACAAACATGGGAAGAATATGCAGATCCTTCTCTCACATACAGACAGACAGACAGACAGACAGACATACAGACAGACAGACAGACAGACAGACACGTTTGTATTCATATCTTTTGGAGACTCTCCATTCATTCCCGTATTCCCAGCAATTTTTTTTTTATATTATATTAAGTTTCCCTTTGTAGGAACCAAAAAAATGGTCCCCACAATATAATATATTCAAAAGCACACACACACACACACGCATACCTACGCACACATTCACACACACACGCATACCTGCGCACACACACACACCCTGGAGGAGGGGTTTGTGATCCTCTATGATCGTTGTCGGGGGCAGCTGCCCCTGGCAGGGTCTCCCAAGGCAAACTGGTCCCAGGTGAGCAGCCAGACTACGTGTGATTCAAACAACCCCAATGAAGAAAAACAACATCTACATCTACAATAGGGAACGAGGAGGCCCTGCCCTGGAGACAGAACTGGGGGGCACGGGGGCGTGGTGGGCAGGCCTCTATTCTGAAGGAGCTACATGTGTCCCCCCTTCCGTGGCCAGACCCCTCCTGTGGGAGTGTGGTGCCATGTGGATAAGGTGGCAGTCAAAGGCAGGGGCTGCGGCAGACCAATCCACAGCTACCCCTCTGCCCCTGATGTCTAAAGAACTAAATAGTTAGCGGGTACAGTCCGAAGATAGCTGGTTACAAGAACATGCTGCTTCAGCATCTGCTAAATAAGAAACGCATACTTGGTGTAGTGAGTGGTTGTGGCCAACAGGGGGCAGCACGCAAATGCGTGATTTGAGTGGTGGTAAATAGAGCCGCTGGAAATAGTGTCACTCACAGAACCAGTATTGAATTTCTTGCTTTTGTGACTATGTCTCTGACTGGAGATTGACGGAAGTCCAAATATTCACAAATGCATTTTATAGAATTTAATTTCATACGTTATTGAAAAGGGTCAGCTGACTCCAATATCCCACTTTTTAAAATTAATTTTCCTAGAGGTTTAAATACTTACATACAAACTAGTGAGTTTGATATTGAGGGGACAGAACTTTAATTTTAATTAAATGCAAAAGTATGTTTATTTGTAAAAGGGGAGGGGGGGGGGGGGAATGAATGAAGCCAAATTATTTATTGAGGGTTACGCGACCCCCGGGTTCGCATAACCTGTACTGTTCACCGTTTACGCGTAAATCGCCGTGTTTTCCGCTCCTGCTTTGTTACACATAAGATAATCTCTCTTCCTTATATCCATCTTAGCCATGTAGCTCTGCTTGTCGACCTGCCAGAGCAAATATTACAACCACCCATCACATAAAACCCATTAAAAGTAATGCCAGTCTATGGAAAGAAAGCATGCATTGTTAAAATCACTTAACATCCTCATTTCATAATTACACTTTAGAATCTAACCAACATCAAAAGCCATTCGGAGCTTGATTATTTAGGTCTAGCTCAGAACTAAAAAGTTGTACTTCCGTTGCACTTTTACGGACTGACATATACGCTAGCCATACAGAAGCGTGCATATAAAGACGTACTATTAAATAAACCAATCAAATTTGAGAAGGGCGGGACAATAATGGAGAGTATGCTATTCCTTGCATGCTTAGATGTGACATAACAGAGTATGGTACAGTTACAGAAATTCCGAATAGAATATGTAAATAATTCTGGATATCACTATTAACTCTCTCTTGTTTTAAAGTGAAGCACTGAGCTAAAGTACACTGTATACAGGAATCGGGGCAGAGCGTGAGTCATACCAGCAAAATGAAGTAGGTACTCTGATAGCGGGAATGTACTCGAAATGATAATGATTAATCCATTGCTGTTATGCATTTTATAACTTATTATTTTAGTCGTATTTGATTGAGCAAGATAGATGCGTGGCTGGCAAATTGTTGCTGACTGAAGATTGTGAGTTATTTTTCTCCTTAGATAATTTAAAGTTGAGGTTTATCCAGCAAACCAAATATGCATATCAAAATAAGAGTCGTCTTGGATGAAGTATAATGTGTGAATTTGTAAGTGTTTTTACGTACTGCTGCTTTTCTCAGGTTGAACATCGAAGGTCTCCTGGTCTATTTCCCGTATGACTACATTTACCCTGAGCAATACTCTTATATGCTGGAACTGAAAAGGACGCTTGATGCTAAGGTATGCAACAGCACCTACACCTAATTTGCATGACATGTGCATACTGGGCATTCAGCAAAGGGTTTAACATTTTCTTTTTGAACTGTCATAGGGACATGGAGTTCTGGAAATGCCTTCAGGGACAGGAAAAACCATCTCACTCCTTTCATTGATAGTCGCTTATCAACGAGTGGGTGCTGCATATACTTTTTTTGCGTTCTTTAAATCTTTGTATTAGAGATATAGTCTGATTGTTTTGCTAACAAGTCACTATACACCCTACCATTTAGCCTAAAAGTAGATGTTTGAAGTGCTTAATGATTTTGAAAATGCTCCTGTTTCTGCCGTCCAAAACTGAATTCCTTAATAATAAAAAAATGAATATCACCTAATGTACAACTTTTTCCCACCGGACACAGACTTACCCCCTGGAAGTCACTAAACTGATATACTGTTCTCGAACTGTGCCTGAGATAGAGAAGGTCAGTACCCGCACAGTCAGGCTATCAAAGCCATTCGCTTGTTTGGAGAGAAATTTGTTGCACCAGAGTTTGCATGAGTTTCCTCCAGGTACCCCAGTTTAATCCTGCAATTCAAAGACATTTGGTCCACGGATCACCTCGAGCCTTTTTGCACGAACAAACAGTCATTATATTCATCATCATAATGTTTGTCTTCACCTGTGTTTCCTCTTTGATAGGTTGTGGAAGAACTGAGGAAGTTGATGGAATTTTATGCCAAAGAAACTGGGGAAAACAGTCATTTTCTTGCCTTGGCTCTTTCGTCACGCAAAAATCTCTGTGTGCACCCTGAGGTAAGGCTGGCTTCTTGGTGGGATGTGGCTTTAAGCCCATTTGGAGTTGGACTGGACCGTCGTCTCCGTGGTCACCTGACCCTGGGGTGTATCGTTTATTTTAGGTAAGCTCCCTACGCTTCGGAAAAGAGGTGGACGGCAAGTGCCACAGCCTGACGGCGTCGTACATACGCTCACAGCGACAGAGCAACCCCAGCCTGCCTGTGTGCCACTTCTACGAGGTAAACCGCACACGAGGAAATGCGCTCTAAAGCAGCGATTCCCAATCCGGTCCTCAGGGACCCTTAGACGGTCCATGTTTTTGCTCCTTCTATAGAGCTGGGAGGGAGCAAAAACATGAACCCACATTTTTGCTCCTTCTATAGGGCTGGGAGGGAGCAAAAACATGGACCGTCTAGGGGTCCCACATAAACTGAGGGTCCCTGAGGACTGGTTTGAGAAACACTGCTGTTCACCTTCGTTGCATTATTATATTGCAGTCAATATGTATATTTTCGCTTTTTACGGATGTGGAAAAGTCTAGTCTGGGTTACCCTCTAGTTCTGTTCTATGTGTTTCTTGACGTCTTCGTTTCGCTTCTCCTCGGTCCCTGTACCCCGGCAGGAGTTCGATGCCATTGGCAGGCAGGTTCCACTTCCTGCTGGCATCTATAACTTGGATGATCTGAAGGAATTTGGCCGCCGGAAAGGCTGGTGCCCATATTACCTTGCCCGATATTCTGTAAGCAGTTTTACCTTGTCGTTTATAAATTCTATGCAGCAGTCTAATATATCTAAAGTCTGCAGTACTGGTGTGTAGACCTCTTTGTGGTGTGGTATTGATGCTGGTGGTATAGGATAGCAGAATACTCTGAATAGATTATAACTGCTATTGCCTTTCACAAGAGGCAATACCTAAGCCCAGAACATAAGTTGTTATCCTCAGAAATAGTGATATATATTATTGCACTCATCTTACCATTTTGCTTTTAAAATTGTCACACTTAAACTCTGCACTCGGCAAAACAAATTGCATATTAAAATTACTTCAGCAAACCTAACAGCGTGACATATTATCTGTGTTACTGAATCTCACAATGTTGTGCTTATGGACCTGAACTTGCGAGCTGCAGTTTAATGGTTTAGGTTCTTTCTGGGTCACGCTATAGTGCCCCTGAGCGAAGGGTTTAAGTTGGACTGCTGCATCAAATTGTGCAGCTGTATAAGTGAGTAAAAAACGTTGCTTCTGGTAGAATAGTCCTTATATTAAACTAATTTAAATAATTCAAACAATAATAATGTATTTATCAGGTCGATAAGTAACTTACATGATTTTTTTCTTTCTTTTCTTATAAACAGATCATCCATGCTAATATTGTAGTGTACAGTTATCACTACCTTCTGGATCCCAAGATTGCTGATCTTGTATCCAAAGAACTTGCCAAGAAATCAGTTGTGGTTTTTGATGAGGCACACAACATTGGTAAGAAAGTTCCGCATCATGTTTTATTCTCTTTCTTGACCTGCGGGCTGTTTCATAACGCAACCCGTAACCCTCTGCTTTCACCCGCAGATAACGTCTGCATCGACTCCATGAGCGTCAACATCACCAGGAGGATCCTCGACCGCAGCCAAGCAAACGTGGAGACCTTGCAAAGCACCATTCAGAAGTAGGAAAATTAATCACGTGATCAGTTTCCATTCTCTGCCGCTGGCTTTGGCTAGAAACTTCATGAATTTGTGAACAACATGTGAAAGGAACTCATGATTGTCTTTGCTTTTTCCTCATCGCAGAATAAAGGAGACTGATGCTGCAAAATTAAAAGAAGAATACAGGAGATTGGTGGAAGGATTGAAGGAAGCCAATGTTGCCCGTGAAACGGATGTTTATCTCTCAAATCCAGTGTTACCTGATGAAATTCTTCAAGGTCTTTTGATTATATTTATCATTATTAATTATTATGTAAAATTTACGCTATATCACTGCAAATATATTCTTATCATATTTATTAAAGGCCAGTCCTTTGTCTTAAACATCTGCTTCATATTGTTCATATATTTCAATTTACTGCTCCTGAAGTAATACAGAACATGGGGAAATGTTTTACGCAAGCTACCAAAATGCATAAAATTATTAGCATAAAAGTCAATGACTGGAATGTTTGGCAGGCTGGGGTTACAGCGGTCTTCGTGTTGAAGGGAGTATCTACACCCTCTGTAGACGAGTCACCACCATCTCAGCTGATGGCTGCTTCTTTTGTCGGAATACAGAAGCCATCCCAGGCAGCATCCGGACAGCAGAGCACTTTGTGGGCTTCCTGAAGCGCTTTCTGGAATACCTGAAATCCCGGCTTCGCATCCAGCACGTGGTGCAGGAGAGCTCTCCACAGTTTCTCAAGGACATTTTCGAGAAGGTCTGCATCGACCGCAAGCCACTCCGGTAAGAGTGTTACAATCCACCCTCCAGCCCTTGTGCAGACAACAACGCTGTGTAACAGTGTCCATTTATGACGGGAAATACAGTAAATATTTAGTATGGAAGTGATATGGATCATGTGTAGCAGAATGCCATGTTGGCGCCTACTCTGTAATAACAATAATAGCAAATATGATTTAATAATTCAGATTACTTGAGGATTTTTTCCACAGGTCTGTCTCATTAGGATTAACTGCAATCATGTTATTTTGTGGCATTTTACCTCCTGTTAAATGTAGATGGTTGAAGTTGTATATGAGGTTTTAGTACATTTCTTCATAACTCTCTTATATCTCCAGGTTCTGTGCTGAGAGGCTGCGCTCATTACTGCGTACGCTCGAGATCGCCGATATCACAGATTTTTCCGGCATCACTCTCATCTCGAACTTCGCCACGCTGGTCAGCACATACAGCAAAGGTAGCAATCCTGCCCATCACAGGTGTCACTCACCTGATCTTCTGCGTATTTGTACCGGATTTGGGGTAAACAAATGTACCTGCAGCAGTTATTTGGTTATTTCAGGCTTCACCATCATCATAGAGCCGTTTGAAGACAAGACCCCTACTATTGCTAATCCTGTTCTGCACTTCAGGTATGATTATCCTAATCTAGCCATAATCCCTCGTTGGCGTGTCTGGGATTTTCACATGCACACTGAAGGCAGTACTGTACGGACACATTTTATTGATTCCTCGTATTTAACAGTTCATACCATTTTGTTTCTGGAATACTTCTAAGGGAGCTTACAGATTTGGGTTTAAAAAAATGAGCCAAACCCAAAATTGCTAAATATTAAGCTTTTAATGGTCATAACAAATAATTGGTCAGATAAGTAGCATGAAGTAAAGGCGTGCATTCCTGAGACCTTTGTAACTGTTTGTTCGTCACTGCTCACTGCTACAGTGAACTTTTGGGGGGAAAAAGCTGGAGCGAGAGAAATTCACATGTCCATCTTGCTCGCAAAGATAAAATCATGAAAGGTTGTAAATGTATTGCTGTTGACACCATTAATTAAAAGCTTTTTGTTTTGCAGTTTTGGGTTTAGCCCAGTTTTTGTCCAGGAGTGTACAGTGTCATACAGTGAATATCACATTTATTTTTGCTTCATTATTATTAAGGTCTCTTAATGTTGTGGGACCTTTGCGGAAACGTCATTATTCTGCATCAATGAAGAGTCTAAGAATGCTGCTTTGGATGTTTGATCCCACTGTTTTAATAGTTTTGTTGTACATTACAAGACACATCCAGACACATCCAGACACATCATGACACATCCCCCAGTCATGAACATGGTAACACATGAGTCAGGAGCTGGAACAAGAACAGGAGCCATATAATTAATATCTGTGTTCAGATTCTGGCAGAATGAGGTGGTTTTACCCGTATAACCCCCCCCCCCCCTTTTTCTTCAAAAATAAAAAACCCAAACTCTTTTATTACTCAACTACAAGAACATGAGTTTTTTCCCTGAAAAAAGTGCATGTATACATTCAAAATATTATGGAACTTGTATGTGGGATGGCAAACTGACATAGGACTGGCATTGCACAAATCTCTTGATTTGGCCGTAGGAAGTCTGCTGTTTATGTTTATCAATAGAGATCCTTGTTTGAGATTAATATAGATTCTTTTAGAACACGTGAAGTTAGAAGTGCAGTCATGATTTTCTGGTGCTGTTTCAAGCTAAAGGAATTCTGTATCTTCATATTCCAAGTTGCATGGACCCCTCAATTGCCATCAAGCCAGTGTTTGAACGATTCCAGTCTGTTATCATCACATCAGGGGTAAGGTCCCGCCTTTGGGCTCAAAGTGTGTGTATGAACATGCTCCTGCTCTTTGAAATAATAATGCATTTAAGTGGACAGTCATTTTCAAGCACTTTTTGTGGATGTTTCTCAACTCAGACCCTTTCTCCATTGGATATTTACCCTCGTATCCTTGACTTCCGACCGGTTACCACGGCGTCCTTCACCATGACGTTGGCTCGCACCTGTCTTTGTCCATTGGTGAGATTTCATTGACATAGTGGTAAACATGCATGAATGAGAGTATGGAGTATCACATTAGAGCTTGTTAACCGATGGATTCTTCTAGATTGTAGGGAGAGGAAACGACCAAGTGGCCATCAGCTCAAAATTTGAGACACGAGAAGATTTTGGTAAGAGTTATTGATCTGTTTGAAATTTCTTTAAAATTATGCAACAGTCAATTTTTAGACTTTATTGTCTACTTGTAAGGAGTTGTGTGGGAAAAAGTACCTGAAATCTTTTTTTGTAAGTATAGGAACTACTGCATTCTGCTTGTCTTTCAGCTGTCATACGTAACTACGGGAATCTGCTGCTGGAATTGTCGGCCGTTGTGCCCGACGGTATCGTTGCTTTCTTTACCAGTTATGTATACATGGAGAATATTGTGGCATCTTGGTATGAGCAGGTATGTATTTCATAAGATACCGGGAACTTAAGAACCATAGTTCTGTTGAAATCAATTTGTATGTGATCGAACAGAGTGAATTTGCTTGATCAATAAAAATTCATATTTATGAATGAGATACCAAACTGCATCCAGTCCATCTCAACCTTCAATAAATGCCTCAACACCAATTTGTTCTATGAACAGCTGTACTAGCTACTCTGTGTTCCCTGAATGCTCTTTGTCTTTTTTGTCTTGTTTTTCTACATTTAAAAAGTGTTGTATAACCTGTATTTACTTGTAACTGGTCATTCATTGGAGACTCAGCCTGGCTGGGCTGTTTGACTCCTTAACAGCTGTATGTTTGAAATGTGCTATTCGCCTCACTTATACAAAAGTATCTGTGAAATAAATGTAAATTAATCTGTATTTACATTTGGTACATAGTTGATACATGGTCTGTCACCAAAGGTGTCTAAATGTGTGATCAAACATCAGTTGATCAACTCATTATTCTATCTGTGATTTGTTTCATAAATAGTCTGTCTAGAAGTCTCAAGTCATTGATTTTCACTTGCCATAAAATATTCGAAATTTTTCATTGCAACACAATTAACAATAGTTAATCAAAATTGGTTGCAGACTTTCCATGTTTACATAATTTTACGTGCTACTGTTGTGATGTCCAGTATTGCATTTCAGTGACTGCAATACCACATCATGATTTCTTGATTTAATGCTTAGCCTTCTGGTTCCAGGGAATCCTGGAGAATATCCAGAGGAACAAGCTGATTTTTATTGAGACACCTGATGCCGCTGAAACTAGTATGGCCCTGGAGAAGTATCAGGAGGTCAGTGCATCTACGGGCAGCAGAAACCTTTTGGGAGAACATTTCAGACAACACAGCGTATTCGCTGACCTGCCGTGCGTAACTCTGATTGGTGGGAGAAACTGCACATCGTGGGTTTGGCAAAGATGCCTAAAGGGGTATGTTGGTTTTTGTACTGATTTGAGAATGTATCTCTGCAGGCCTGTGAGAACGGCAGAGGTGCGATTCTGCTGTCAGTGGCAAGAGGAAAGGTGTCAGAAGGAATCGATTTCGGTGAGGGATCTTGGATGATGAGATCGGCAAAAACATTACCAGAGTCGTGCCTAATTTTGCCTGCTCCACTTCTTAACCTTTTATGGTTGAAAAATGTTTCCATAAACAGACGATAGAATACTTCATTATCCTTCTCTCTCTCTCTTTCTCTCTCTCTCTCTCTCTCTCTCTCCCTCCCCCCAGTGCATCACTATGGACGTGCAGTGATCATGTTTGGTGTACCGTACGTCTACACGCAGAGCCGGATCCTCAAGGTCCGTTTCAGGCTGTCTAGGAGACCCTACCTTTCCAATAGAGGGTTATACTATTAGTCTGTACTGGGCTCCAGGCAGGGGCCACCCAGGATTATCCATTCTTACCGTTTCTCCCACCATATCTCAATGTTCTTCTAAATCATTATGATACCAGCTTGGTAGCACCCTCAGCTTGCTAAAAAAGTCATGATTGTATATTTTAAAAGTATTGAATGCTCCGGTACTACAGATGCTGCAATTTCTCGTTCCGTTTTTTTTTTCATGTCAGGCGCGCCTGGAGTACCTGAGGGATCAGTTCCAAATCCGGGAGAATGACTTCTTGACTTTTGACGCCATGCGACATGCAGCACAGTGTGTGGGCCGGGCCATTCGGGGCAAAACTGACTATGGCTTGATGATCTTTGCTGACAAGGTGAGTATGTATGCAGTGTTTAGCATTAGACCGACTTGTAAAAGAATTATCTTACACGTATGGGTGGAAGAGGTGGAGATTTCAGGTGCAGAGAGTACAAATCCAGACCAAGACTTTGTTTCAACCAACCAGTTGAGTAATCTGTGACTCTTTATATTCAACTGGTTTGGTTTTATACTCTCTGGACCTGAAATCTCCATCTCTGGGGGTGGGATAGGAAGAGACAAAAGCTTCTGGATCATAAGAGGTTTGCTTAACATTAGGTTGTATCCTCTGGCAGTGCTGAAGCCATGCAGTGTAAGTGAATGCATGTCTCAACATTTACTCATACAGTTATTGTGGTAAGGAATGCAGGTTGGTGCAGTTTTACTAATAGCTTTTCCAAGTTGAATCCTGACTTACTTATACTTTGTGTATCCTGGGATAAACCATGGACCCCCCACCCCTCATCGCAGTCAATGCATCCATCTTTCCCTCCTCCAGCGGTACGCTCGTGCAGACAAACGAGGCAAGCTGCCCCGCTGGATTCAGGAGCACATCTCCGACGGCAGTCTGAACCTCACCATTGATGAGACCATTCAACTGGCCAAACACTTCCTGCGACAGATGGCCCAGCCTTTTCGAAGGGTACGCCGCTTCATTTCTGTCCACTTCCCACTGCAGAATATTGACATCTTACAGACTGGGCCAGCTGTCCTTCCTCAAAGGAAAGAACGTTTAATTCTGATAGTCTAGTGAATTAAAAGTAGGTCTGTCTACTTTCAACATTGACCTCACTGGCAATATGATAATCTGCTTAATTGACATTTCAAGCTTCCTGACACTTGCTTTGACATTTGACACAATGGAAAAATTCTATATATACACAATTTCTGTATAATATCGAATGTTTTTTTTCCTGAGACAGGAGTAAACTTAAAGTGAATCTCTTCTCTTTGCAGGAGGACCAACTGGGCCTGTCTCTCCTCACTTTGGACCAGCTGCAGTCAGAGGAAATGCTGCAGAAAATAGCTCAGATTGCTCATCAGGCTTGAAAAACCCATCTAGAGAAGACTGAAGGTGGATATAGTGGGCACATGTCATTCCAGCAGAAAGAAATGCAACTGAAATGTATATAGAGAAAACTTTTGAACAGAAATTCATATTTGAATCATATATGATATTTGGAGTATTATGTAAAACACACTGAATTTTGTCTAGTTGAACGAAACGTTGTATCCGAGTACAATTTTATATCAGTTTTTAAGGACTGTTCTTGCACATGTTGAACATGGCAGCCCCAACCTTAAACACACTGTAGCAAATGCTAAACAAAGACTTTTTTTTCCAAGCCTACCTCCCTACTTTTTGTCTGCAATGAAATGAATCGCTTCATCTCAAAGCTGTTTATATTAAAGTAATCTGCAAAACTCTGCAAACATTAAACAGTGAACAAAAGTTTTCAGTCTAAATCAGACATATGATGGCCCTTATGATGGCAATTATGACAGCGAAAGCATTCCCTTGGTGCTGTATAACAGTATCTTCTGTTTAGTCAAAAATAATGTTGTCATTTTGATTAAAACTTGAACAGTCATTGTCCCCTGAACCTACTTAGTGTTTAAAGACAAAAACGTCATTTTGAGTTGGGGTCACTGCCGCAGTGAGATGCTTTTTTCCTTAGTGTTTACATCAAGCTTTAACAGACCTGCAACCTGTATGTTTACAATTTTGAGACGTTCTTCCACTTACATGGCTCTTCTGTTACGTTCTACTAGGATCAGTTATCAGAAACTGTGTTCCTGCTCCTTGAAGTGCTACATATTTAACCAGCACAACAGAGCTGCTGAAGGCATGGTCTGTAATCTAATCAGCTTGTCTGGCTGTGGATTTGAAAGCTGGGTAAGCTAATGCTACCAGCTCCAGACATAGGGGCTGCTTACAGGATTACATCACACAAAGCTGGGGTTCCTAATATATGGGGACTGTGAATATTTGTTCACTCAGCTGAAAATCAGTATCCTGATTTAATAATGTAGCTTGTTTCTGAAAATCGTAACATTTTTGAAATGGTACAACACGTTTGATGACCATGGGGAAAATGTATGTGTAGTGTTTTGCTTTGAAGATATGTAGACGGACAAGGAGTAAGTTTTACAGAAATTATATTGTAGACAATGGCAAATGAAAATAGACTTTGATATTATAATAGAAAAAAAATAATTGGAATTTAGCTGTTACTTTGAGGCTTTTCGTAGATTATTCCGTAGCACTTGAAGAAAAATATTAAAACAACACAATGACTGCATTTTTAATGTACATGAGTCAGTGCTGATGCAACTAAAAATACTGCAGTGACGATACTAACCAGGTCATTTCAGTTCTATAGCGATAGTGTGTTTCAAGGGGTGCAGTGGTCAGGGAACCAGCTATTGCTGAAATGTTTGTATTGAAATATAAGGCAGGGATTTATTTTAAATTTCAAAAACAGACTCTACTTGAAGACGAAGCACATTTCATTTTCAGCCTCCCTTTCAGTTTTTGAACACTGTACAATGTTAATTTTCTTCTGTTCTAGGTCGCTACAAGAATACAGCAAAAAGCATTTGATTTATGAAATCGAACCTAGTTTCTTTTTATTATTGTAGGCTTGAGAGTTAATTGTGTTTTTATGTAAATTTAGCAATTAAAAAATTTAAATATCAAAATATGAGTAAAATATAAAAAAGTTTGAATTAAACTTTTCCTAAAATGACAAACACTTACTTTCAGTCACCACTAAGTTTAATAATGTTCATTTATGTTCATAATATTTTTAAAGTCATGTTTGCATAATTGAATTGAAAATGAAATTATTTGCAGAGGTGGAAAGTTCGTGTCCAAGAAGTAAAAATCCTGATCAAGATTTTGTTTCAACCAACCAGTTAATTATAACGAGTCAAAGCCAGAGAGAACTGAATTGGTTGGTTGAATAGTGTTGACTCTGCCCTTTTCCAGTGCTCGTTAATCTAACCTACACACAGTATTGACATAACCTACTTTTTTTGGTTATTTGACCCACATGGTTTAGTGAACCAGTAGCACATGTAATTCAACCAGTGTGAGTGCACAGAAAGTCCTTCCCTTGCTGCATAACATTTGTGTTAAATAATCAGATTTACCCACACAACTGGCTTCTTGTCTGAGAAATGGGGCTGAATCCTGCTCTTATCCGGCAAGTTCCCGCCGCCCCTGTGGGACCCTGTGGGCCATTCACCAGCATTCTTTTGTGTCTTGGTTCAGATAATTCAGTGGGACAAGTGAAGGTTTAGGAGATAAGTGGGTCTTAAGCAGGAAGCGGTCCACTCACAAACACAGGTCCAGGGTTATGGCTCCGAGGTCGCCAGGTGAACAACTATCTGGTTCCAGTCAGGGATGCACGACGAGCCAGACTCTGGGCGCTGGAGCTCAGGGTCCGAGAGTCTGTCAAGCTGCTAGGACTCTGAGGACAGAGTGACAGCAAGGAACCTTAAACCGATACACCAAGATTAATTTGACATTTAAACACCTGGGGTACTGATTGATAGCCCACGTTTTGAATGATGTGTGTAACAGAACAGCGAGGATTACGCATAGACTAGCCACTCTTCAGGCACTAGGAGTGTGTGTGAGATCATCCTTCTTACCTGGGCCGCATCCTGATTCTCTCGAACGCCAACATTCAGCACATTAAGGGAATTGGCCCTTTTCATTCTGGGGAAGAAGTCAGCAGAGAGTCACGTGACCTGCTGAGTCACTCACAGCCATATTGAAACTCTCATCTGCCTGGAGAGTGCATTAAGTATCGGTGGAATGAAAATGTATTTTTAATTCCTTGATGTTACCCTGGAGTAGAAAGAGCGGCGTCCTCCGGCCCGACTCCCTTCAGCTTGCGCACCAGCTTCTCGCTGCTCCTCCGGATGGACTCCCGCAGTTTGGTGAAGGAGCCACTGCGCTTTAGGCTGCCCAGTCCGTCCTGCAGACGGGAACGGAGAAGCTGTCGGGCCTCCTGCAGCGCTAGCAGTTCATTAATAGTAGCTGCTTTTCAGAAATCAGTCAAGACTTTGTTGACTTTGCCGACTAAAAAAAGCTTCTGAGTACTTTACTAAAAGCCTTTAAAGGGTCGGTAAAATTGTATATTTGCCTAAGAGAGTTAAAAGAAATAAACTGCAATAAATGTCTGTGACAGATAAAGGATTTCTACATATAAGACATGCAGTTGGCTCTTCACCTGAAAGCCCTTTGTCCTTAGAACGGTAAAGGTGCTGAGAATTTCCCCCAAATACTGCAGTAATTAAAAGAGAACATTACCTGCCGGTAGCTTCCCTCCTCTGCGATGAACCACATGGAGCTGCCGTCCCCTTAAGAGAAGAAGGTACCTCCTCACAACCAGAAAAACTGCCATCACAAGAGCTTATTGTTTTCTCATCCCACTTCCCTAAATATCCCACAAAGCAACTTACAGCTTGATAAAACCAGACTCTAAATGAGTGCGTCAGAATTTGCCGATGTTGCTTCAGGCTATCATGAACTGAGTGAGACACACTAATCCGAATTGAAAAATAATCCAAACAAAATACAAAAATACAAACAAATTTAGAAATATACAAAAAATACACAAACAGCCAAAAGTAACCTGTAACTAAAATGACAGACAGAAATAAGATGTTTTTTCTGGAGTAAAAATGTGACAATAAGTGTGGACAATAAATGCTTGGTGGATATATTCTTGCTTTTAGGTTTTTTAACCTTCGACTGATCCAAAGTCCTTCTTCTCATGGGCTCGGGTCAGGATCTCCTTGTAAAGGGCCTCAGCTTGTCTGTACTTCCCTTGCTTTAAATAACAGGAAGCCTGTAAAGACCAGGATAAACAAAAAATATAAACACAGCATATTTTCAGTTCTGGCCATAATAACGTTTGTTTCCTTACCAACATCCTTCAACTGTTGTCCATCCATCCACATCCATCCATCCACATCCATCCACATCCATCCACATCCATCCATCCACATCCATCCATCCATCCTTTTTCTGTAACCACTTGTCCTATTCAGGGTTGTGAGGGTCTGGAATCTATGCCAGAGACTATGGGGCAATTTGATAACTACAATTAACCTCAGTGTGTTTTTGGACTGTTGGGGAATCCGGAGCACCCAGAGGAAAGCCCAAGATATGATGAGGGGAGAACAAGTGAACTCCACACGCATGGAGCCATAGCAGAGCTCAAACCCTGGTCCATACTACCTGTCATCTACCTTAACATCTGTTGTACATCATCTCCTCCAGTTTCAGCACCACATGATCTAACTCTCACTCGACCACTGTACCATCTCTCACCAGGTTGTTCTTGGTCTTGGCTACGTTGGCGTCATCTGGTCCCAAGCGACTCTCGTAGATATGCAGGGCACGCTCGTAATACTGCTCCACCTCTTGGTATTTCCCTTGGTTCTGGCACAGCAAGGCCAGGTTGTTTAGCTGTTTGGCTACATCTGGATGGTCCATTCCCAGCACCTGAGGAGAGCACAGCACACAGTATGCATGAGTGCAGATAGCGATGTAGCGGTAGCAAGCTCAACAACAGGCTCAGCTCTTATGGAAAAACACTCTATTTTCCCCACTGCAAACTAAAGCGAAATTGCTCAGCTGTTTCGCTTTAGGTTAATTCGTGATGCTAGCAGACAAACAGTTTTCGCTTTGGGTTAATTCGTGATGCTAGCAGACAAACAGTTTCCGCTTTAGGTTAATTCGTGATGCTAGCAGACAAACAGTTTTCGCTTTGGGTTAATTCGTGATGCTAGCAGACAAACAGTTTCCGCTTTAGGTTAATTCGTGATGCTAGCAGACAAACAGTTTCCCCAACCATTAAACAATCATTTTAAGTCATTCTCCAACGTTTTGTACCGTGAGCTACGCTGACTGCTCAGTAGCCCTCGCCTTACTTTCTCTCTGATCTCCAGCGCCCTCTTGCACAGGGGCTCCGCCTCCTTGAACTTGCCCCTTTTGCCGTATAAAACCGCCAGATTGTTCAGGGTGGCCGCAACCTACACAAAGACGCAGGGACTGTAGCTTTACGCTCCTTCCAGTTTCAGAATTATGCCACTTACCGAGCTTTGTGTAACGTTAATCGTGGAAAGAACTTAATATTCTAGTTTTCTAGACTTGGAAACATCAAGTTATTTTATTGGTTCAACAGTGTCAACAGCCATGTCTACGGCTCCCAGAGCAGGCAACAGCTCTATATCACTACCCAGTGAAAGCTCAGCTAAATGACTGAGTGCTGAGGAAGGGGGATTGAATATGCTGCTTAATTTAAGAGTACAGTGGTGGGTAGAGTGGTTGAGGACTCTTACTGCGGGGTGGTCTATGCCCAGGGTCTTCTCCCGTATGGCCAGTGCATCATTCAGCAAGTTGGCTGCCTCCTTGTACTTATTCTGATCCCTTCAATGTTACAAAAAGTGGGTTAATGTCAAAGACACATGGTCTTGTTTACGCTGCAGTAGTTCATGCAGTAGTTCATGCAGTAGGCATTCTTGGGTTACCTGTAGACCAGGGCGAGGATGTTAAGCATGGTGGCCACGTCGGGGTGAATGTGGCCTGAGGACTTCTCCAAGTCCTCCAGAGCCTGCTTGCACAGGGGCACAGCCACCTCATACCTGCCCTGGGAAGCGTACTGGATCACCAGGTTATGTAGGGTACGCAAGCGGGCGGGGATCTCATACCCTCCCTGCTGGGCGGCTATGGCCACGCTGCTGTGCTGTCGAGAGACTGGAACCAACAGAGAAGGACAAAGACACACATTTAACCGAGACTGGATATGAAATCTGCTAAAGTGGGCTGGAAACATAAAAACAGCAGGACTAATATTACATGCAGTCATGTGCCACGTTACATTTCAGTCAATGACGGATGACATATACGACGTTGATCCCATAAGATTATAACAGAGCAGACAAATTTCTGTCGCCTAGGGACGTTGTAGCCATTGTAATGTCGTTGCACAACATGTTACTCACGTGTTTGTAGGTGATGCTGATGTAAACAATCCAAAGGCACTGCCAGTCGAACCGATGTATAGCACACACAATTGTGTACAGTACATCATACTTGATAATGGTAATCAATAACTATGTTACTGGTTTATGTGTTTACTATACTGTACTTTTTATCGTTATTTAGGCTATAGCATATAGCCTAGGCGTGTAGCAGACTGTATTATCTAGGTTTGTTTAAGTATGTTCATACAATGACAAAATCGCCTAACACCGCATTTCTCACAATGTCTCACTACAAAAAGGTAGGAAGTAACACAGGTCTAAACATTTACAAACATCAACAGTATATCTGTTGAGATCCAGCTTGCGATTTATGGTTATATGATAAACTTACTCTGTGACTGTTCCTCCTCATCCGTAGGGAAGAGATCATCTAGGGATTCCTTAGAAGAGGCGGTTTCTTTATCATCCTTTAAGAGAATTACGGTATACATTAAAAATACACTGCAGGATGGAAATGGGGCTGTAGAGATACATGTGGAACCACATGGAAAGAGACACAAATAGTAAGTCTTTCCCAATCCAGCCCTCGGGGCCCACAGCTGGTACACGTTTTTGCTCCCTTGATGCCCCCCTGCCAGACAGTCCACATTTCTGCTAGAGAGCTGGGAGGGAGCAAAAATCCCTGAGGAGAAAATGGGTCTCCAAGGACTAGATTGGAAAACACTGGTGTAATATATTGCAGGGTGGGAAGTCATGTGACAGGGTAGCTACCATCGACATACAGACTCAAGACACTGACCAACGGCGACTCATCCTGGTCGTATTTTCTAATGCTGCTCATGAACTGCAAGTGCTGGTTCTGCTCCTCCAGGGTGACCACCTGCTGCTCCAACTCCTGCAGCCGCTGTTGGGCGCCGGCCAGCTCATCGCGCAGCCACTGGTTCTCCTGGCACAGCCGGCGGACCTGAGCCCGGAGCTTCTGCTTCTCGGCCTCCAGGGAACTAAGGTGCGCCGACAGCGCCACCATCACCTGTGGGTGCAAAATAATCTAGTGTCAAAATCACATGACCTGAGTAATCTCAACACACATGTTGAGTTTGCTACAAAGTACAGTTTGGAGAATCTCCAGGCCCAGTATAAACCTGTATAGCAGGGTAGACAACTTTATATGTATATATCTGTGTATGTAGGTTTTCGCTACAACTCCCTAATTAGATTACCTAAAGGTTACCCCAAAAACCTGCTTACACGCCGGCCCTCGGCGGACAAGATTGTCTGCAGCTGTAGTATAGGATAAATGTTTGAAAGACAGAGGATGATCCACCACAAATCTACTGGATATTGTCTGCTGTAGCACAACTGTTTGTTGTTTTCAGCCATCTTTTCTTCACATGCTTGGTCAACAATATTGTTCAATGTTACAGCTTTGACATAGCATGACACAGGTACATCCTAGCAGTCATCACAAGAACAGTGGTAAAGCAGAGTAATGTATCTACAGGTTCCCAGTAAAGTGTCATCTCTGATTAAAATCTCTTGGCATGACCAAGCTCACCTGAGCTTCCCCTAAGCCTAACTCAATCCTGTCCAGTGACTGCTGGATAAGACCATGCTTCTCGTGTTCCACGCTGCCGGTCTCGCCCGCTGGCCGGTGCTGCAGGTTCTCCTGTAGGCTGTCCAGGAGGCTTCGGTTCTCCCCCCATAGAGCTTCTAACCCTGCGATGACCTGCCGTGTGTCGCACAGGATCTCTTCTGACAACATGACTGAGCCGCACCTAGATCTGTATGATCAGAACTGAGAAATTCGACAGGTGACTTTCTGTCCATAGCACATGTAACATTCCACAAAGATTAAATATATTAAATTGAATCTAACAATGTATTTCATTTTCGCTATACGATTGTGAAGCATAGCGTTCTTAAACCCTGTTCATTAAATAGATCTTCAAATTTTTGAATTTTATCACTGTGACCTTGTATTGGAAAAGCAGCATAAAAGATGAATGGATGGTGTGTTTTCTCACTGCATGCTAAACATGCACTGCCAGGCTCAAGTACCCTAATTCACACTTACTCACAATTAGCAGTGTTTTTGCTTCAAAGAGAGATTACTTCAATTAAAAATGTGAAATCTGATTAAAATATAAGCAGCAGTATCAGCTCTGCCAAAATTTGCAGTCATTTTCAATACACAGTTGCAATTACACAAGTTGCATTCGGTGTACATGCAGAATATATGCTGTAATAATGAAATAGATGTTTCACAGCACTGAGTTCTCAACAAAACAAAGTTCTCTTGAAAAGTTCAGTGCCTTATAATGATATGTTAGTCTAATTTTAAGGCAAATTGGAATTCCCTTTGAGCAGCCGCTAAAAGTTGAGCCTTTCAAGGCCTTTTATTACATAAAACATGCAATAGAAACTATAAGCTGGTTAGACAATCTGATTTGTAAAATAACAGTAAAAGAGGCAGGTCTCAGAGTGGTTTTGTAATAGGAAAGATTATTTGATTCTTTGATATTGGAATGAGAACACAAAGAAAACACATTATTTATGTTTGAAGAATAGGCACATTGACCCAGTATTGAAATATACTTTTTACATGCCTGAGATTTATTGCTGTCGAAACAATGGATACATCTACAGGTTTCTTAGAGAGCAGAAAAATATACACAAGAATACAACATTTACATACAGTGTAACAGCAAAAACAGCCCAAGTTTGACCTTAAACTTTTTTATTTTAAAATGGTCGCTAGTTCATTTTTTACCACAATATGCATCTTGGTTTTTTTAAATATTTATTATTTACTTGTTTTTTTATTAGTGATCTTTGCATTGGTTGATTTACAACTCTGCATTGGAATATTTACTAATTTCATGCACAAATTTTTGGAGACTCTCTAAAATATCGCCTTTTCAGCAAATACCTAATATTAGACAATCTGAAGCTAAACAGTTAAAAATCTGACCCAAGAGCTGGAAGGAAGGAGTTTTATTCCCATCACCTGTGCCTTCCTTCCATTGCCATTATACGCGATTTCGTTTGTCATCCCACCCAGCGCGAGGGCTGTTATTCATACGCTGTTATTCATCTTTTTTTCCCAGAAATCAGAGATGGGAACATTTGAAAATAGCTAATGTTACATAAACCCACAGATAGAGTGACAGAACCAGTTCTACTAACAATTAACCCTTATTCCTATCACAGATCAGATGTTCTAATTTAGTTCAGAAGATAATAATTAAGGGGCTGAGAGTGTAGATTTGGGAGCTGCACAAATGTTACCTAATATGCTGAGTTTTTGCCAGCATGTAACATAGATAGCATAGAATTTATAATGTGGCTTATTTACACTTGTTAAAGGTTTTCTTCTATACCATTAATATTCCTCACCAACATCCAGATTCTAAAATGTTAAAAGAGCTCTGATCCAAGGTAATGCACGCTCCTAAATACCCAATTCACTTTGAAACAGTAAGCAGACAAGATGACTGAGTCAGCCAGTGCAGATGGCAATTTACTACATAGTTCTACACTGCGGTTATTAACTTTACCTACACGATACAGCTGTGTTAATGATTACACACAACCTAACTGGACTGGGAAACGGGAGTGCACACGCAACTAAAAAAATAGGTATTTGTTTACCTAATCAGCTATAAATAAGCAAGTAAATAATGAGGAACTGTAAGGGATCGTCAACCTTGACTGTGCATCGCGAAAGACGCTGTCCAACACTGCGCTGTCAGTAGAACAGTTACTGCCCCCAGGGAAGCCAGGTATCAGCCGACAAAAAGATTCGGGCTCGCAAACAAGGAAAGGGCTCATTGCACCTTGCCCAAAGAGAGAGAAGGAAAAGCTGGTTTTCCATTTCTACCAGCCTATGATAATTACGTAAATTCAGAATGAGCGCTATCCCGGCGGCAGTGTTTGGCTTCCAGTAAACATTGCAATTTTTAATCTATACTACTAAGTATATGCATAATATATAAAGCATCACTGTAGACTTAACAATCATAGTCTGCTTCATCTAAAACGACATTATGTTAACTAAATACGGGGATGCCATTTGATTTAAAAAAGTCGCACAGCAGTATACGTCGGTACTGTGATTTGCGAACATCTGCTTTGTGCATTTTAACTGAAGATTTGCTTTATCCCTCACCAATTTCTGTAGCGGAATGTATACTATTGAAGTATAATGGTAAGTGATGCTATCCTACCCACTATACATTTATAAAGTTTGCAGTTAACGTTAATACGAGTATCAGATGAAAAATTATTTATATTCATAGCCAATTATATCCGGATTAAATAAACCTTGTTTCAGGCAGGCAAACTGAATCAACGAAAAACTTACTGTGGGATACGAATTAAAACTAAAGACCCCAAAGTTTCAAAGGGTCCTTAATAAGACTAAGGGATATATAGATCTTCACTTTTTGAATAAGACGAACTGTAAATTAAAAACCATAACTTGCCAAGATGTTCACCAAAATTCATCAGTAAATGCTGAATCCGTTCATTGGTGATGAACATATTCCGAGTTTTTTTTTTTTTTTTTTACAGATCGATTACAACTCGATTAATTACCACACTTTACGGATGACATTTCCGGGCCTAAGACACACATGTACACTATCAATGCTGTTTTTAAACTCCAGGAAGCCATCAACAGCAAAAAACCTTCCCAAATTTGACTAATTATCCTGTCATTTGCGAACATCACTGCAATTTTTTGAGTTCCACTACAATCTGCATATAATTACTTGTGCATTTCAGGGTTTAGGAATGAAAAACCTCTCTAAAGCACAACTGCGTGAGTTGTAATTATACTTGTTAATGAATGTAATGTTTATATATAATAAACAATAATAGTTAAAATAAAATAAAAGTATATATATAGAATTAGTTTGGTATAAAAAACTGATAGATAACTATTCAAATACATTTCATTTTGTTAGGAGAACCAATATTAACATCTTTGATATTAATATTTACCTGATAATTCCAGAAGTCTTAAGGATTCAAGTGTTTCGTATTTAAAAGAAAAAGTAATGCCTACAGAAGCGCCATTAAAACGACGAGTCTATAAAGAATAAACTATCGTGCAATATATATATATTCGCTTATTATTCTTTAAAAAAACACTGATTTTATTAACATTCCTGCAGTCATCAAAACTGCCCTTGCGCCTAGATAGTATTATAAGAGCTTACCTGACATACCCACCATGCACTGCGGCACTAGAGAGTGTCTTTGCCAAAGACGCCACCTACAGTCTGCGGGACTGTTTTGATTTGCATGCGAAGGAACGTCGTGTTCTGCAGATAAATCATACAAATGTATTATCTGGTGCTGTTTAAAGACTTCAGTAAAATTCAGACATACGGTTCTGACTTAATTGGCATAGGAAATATGTGGTTGGCTCATTTAAATATAAAATTTATGTCATGGCAATGACATCTAAAGACTATTGGCTACAGAGTTCCTGCGGTACGTAATCTGTGATTAGGGTAGCGTTGTAATATTAAAAACCGCAGTGTAAATCGCGGTACTATAAAATGTAATTGACGTATTGTATAACAGCGATTATTTAAGAGAGCACACTCATGATGTGCAAATATCATATATGACATTACCATTCATGGGTAATGTCATGTCAACCATCAAATTAAATTGCCCCAAAATACGTTTTTAAAATATTCAATATATATATATTACTGATTTAAATTTGGAATATTCTTATACCGACGTCATCAAACCTGCTCGAGCTGAATACATTATTTTAGTGTCTCGCGTACACCGCAGAATTACAACGACTCAGATATACAAACGCAGGACCATTTACAGCGCTACAACTGTGAGAAATTCGAAACACCTTGCTCATGCAAACTGTCTATTATGTTCTGTTTCCTCAGTCAAAGCATCATTTTGTTCCTTTTTTTTAGCATCTTAGGTAGGACAGCCTGATAAATGCGTAAAACGGCTCAAGCCTTATTTTGCGTTTGTCGCCACAAGGCGGGGACAGCAGTTTATGAAAGGCGTGTTTCCTGCTGTCAGCAGTCACAGTTGCAGTAGCCTAGCTGGGTATTTTCGGAAACAGGAAAACTGTAGTCGCCGTTTCAAATTTTACGCGGTAGACTTTTTTACACTTTTGAACTCCTACTCTCAGCATCAAGTACGTTTTTATAATTCTGGTTTTACTTTTAAATAACTAGAATTTCTAAGATAGTTGAGGTTCGTAGATGAAATGCATTTTTTAAAATTGTTCTCCAAAACTTTTTATGTGCTTTATTTTTTTCTTACATGTTTCAGCCAAAGTTTATGCAATCTTTGCATAAGCTCTGGTATTTTAGGATAATGTGTGTAACAGACGGGCGACTCGGTGGGCAGCTCTGCTACCTCACGCCTCCAGGGTTGAGGGCTGATTCTCTCCTCTGCTCCGTGTGTCTGGACTTTGCGTGTTCATCCTGTGTTGCGTGGGTTTCCTCCCGCAGTCTAACGATACCCGGTACTCTAATTGGCATGTAAATTGCTCATGGTGTGTATGCATGTGTGCCCTGTGATAGTCTGACATCCTTTTCTGGGTGTATCTCAGCCATGTGCTGCCTGGGATTGGCTCCAGACCCCCCTGTGACCCCGACCACGATGAGTAGTCAGTAGGTTGATGCATAACAGGGACACATATGTCATTTTTTATTGCATGAAAAACTATAATATGAATGATCCAATATTCATCCATAACCAGCTCAGGATTGAGGTAAGCTTGGAGTCTATCCCAGGAGGCACAGAGCACGAGGTAGGGCACATTCTGGATAGGATGCTAGTCTATCATAGGGGATCACACACACCCATTAAGGTCAAAGTAGTGATATCAAGTCAGCCACATGTTTTTGTAGCGCAGAAAGGAAACGGAAGCCCCTGGAGGTTTCGTGTTTGAAGAGAGGGAGAATGTGCCGGACGTGTAGAGTGATAAGCACTGATCTGCTGACCAAATTACGCAACTGAAGTGTAGAAACCGTTTTGTAGAGAAGTCAACCTTTAAATTTGATTTATTGCTGTGAATATATTAGCTGCCCTCACTGTAGCCTAACATTTCCTAAGTTTCTAATCGTTCTTTTGTTTCTTCTTTTGTGATTTTTTTGGCCATGTGTCATTACTGAAACGGTTCCAGACTCGTGGGCCGGCCGAAAGTACATAAACGGCTTGCTGCTACTTCCGTCATTGTATGTTTTTCGGGTCATTTTCATGAAGTAACTAATTTAATAACATAAACGGTAAATAAATGTAATAAGTCACTAGTGGATGCCTTGACTAACTTGGGTGACTACAAGCAGATAAAGAAACGGCATGGAGAGAGAGACAATCAGCTAAGCTATTACAGTAATGTATCCTGTTGGAAAGACAGATGGTAATCAGTTTTCCGCACCTCACATATTAGACGCCAATGGCAGCAACATTTATATGACAAAATTACTTCTGTTCTGTGGTAAGAATTTTACGTTTGGGTAAAGTAGGGTCTCTAAATTGCCCCCGGGTTGAGTATAGCTGTCTTGCCTCATGCCCTGTATGTCTTCGGATAAGCTCCTAACCCAGTACCGGGCCCACTCAAGGTGGTGCCCCAGGTGGGCTTCAGCACCGGCGCCCTCTGTCTGATGCAAAGTGAAACTGGCGGGCAAGTCAGTGCCACCTCTGGTGCCCCAGCCGACTGCCTGTGTCACCCATAGGACTGACTGTCCAAATTCACTGTGACTCCACAGTGAAAATTAATAAATAAGTACAAAATTAATAATTATTAAGATTTTTCCTAATCCTATGTTCAAAGGTGCATCTCTGCCTCTCACTGCCAGCAATGAGGCTCCTAATCGAAAATTTTATCTGTAATCTAAGGTACTTAGGTTTGCTCCCACAGTGCAAAGGCATGTGGTTAGGTTGGTTAGCTTAATCAGTGACTCTAAATTGCCCCTGGTAAGTGACTCTGTGTGTGATTTTGTACTCTGCAATAGGCTGGTATTCCATACTGGATGCTGCCTGCCGTGTGCCGTGTGATTCCTGGGCTGGGCTCCAGGTTCACCACTGCACAGCACTGGAAAATCAGTCATGCAACACAGAAGGATGAATGGTAAGAATATCGTCAAAGCACAAAGCACACCATTCCTGTTATACATTAGTGTCAGTTAGTTTGCCTAATTGGTGAGCTATTAGTTAAGTTCTCCCCAAACGAGCCTGGTGGGCCAAATTTCCTCCTTTCATTTGTAAATTTCTTATGTTCTTAAATTTCCCATAGGTGTGCATGGTGAATGGTGTGTGAGTGAATGGTGTGTGAGTGTGCCCTGTGATGGGTTGGCACCCCATCCTGGGTTGTTTCCTGCCTCTTGATAGACTCCGGACCCCCCGTGACCCTGAATAGGACAAGTGGTTACAGAAAATGGATGGATGGATGAATAGATGGATGGATGGATGAATAGATGGATGGATGGATGAATAGATGGGTTCATTTCTGTCATGCAATTCCTTCTATCATTTCTAAGTTTCTATTACATGAAAGTCTAGACCTTAGCCTTTGCAAAACTTAATATTTCTTCCACTGGTACATTTCCTACCACTGTGCTGCCGTGGTACTTTTTATCACCATGTCAACAAAAAAACGATGGACCTGATATTCTCTAATAATATTTAAATATATCAGAAGTATAGCTATTTTACAATGAATATAAGGGAAATGTAGTTTTCCTTTTCCAGTTATGATTTCCTACAACAGTTTGAAAGCATGCAGTTCAAGGCAATTGCCCTGTGTGTGTGTGTGTGCGTGTGTGTGTGTGTGTGTGTCCAGGTATAACTTACCTTTTGGGGACCAAATGTCCCCATAACGTGATGAATATCTGTTTTTTTACGTTATGGGGACCAGTTTCCTGAAAAAACTGTATTTTATAAAAATCTGTGATTGCAATGAAAAACCTAAAAATGCAAGAACTATTATATTTTGTTTGGTTACCTGTGGTTATAGTTAGGGCTGGGTGGGGGTTAGGGTGCTCCCTGTTGGGATTAGGTGTCCCGCCCGGCTCGTCCGATCCTCCTGTGTGCCACGGCCCCTCAGTTACCTCCTGTGAAACCCCGATTGTAACCAGCCGTTTCCTGTTCTGCCTGTTTAGTCCTGTGTTTTCCCAGATCTGTCATTGACGTGCGTACCGTGCCGTCCTGTGTACTCTGCTTTATCCCCATTAAAAGCCCGCATTTGGATCATTGTGGACCCGACCCGTGATTCTCTGCTTCCTGCCGGCTCGCGGGATGGCGATCTTCACATTAGGGTTATGTCTGTAGAAATGAGTACACAGAAATATGAATACAAGGTGTGTGTGTGTGTGTGTGT
>JAABNX020000042.1:7779230-7789468 GCA_015163995.2 Mormyrus lacerda | reverse complement strand
TTCAAGGTGATTACATGCCCATAGGTATTCCATTCAAGGTGATTACATGCCCATAGGTATTCCATTCAAGGTGATTACATGCCCATAGGTATTCCATTCAAGGTGATTATGAAATCCCCTTAGACACCAATGATTTGCTGTAGGTATAACGTTTCTAGTATGAAAACGTTTTTTGATGACAAGCATGCAGATGCTGTACATAAACAAGTAGACCTTGCTTGGTTATATCTCTTAGTTCCACCTACATTTCTGCAGATGTACTGCTCATATCATGCATGATTGTGTTGGCTGTTCTTAATAAGGGCTAGGCATCTCCTGCTTGATCACAGCCTTTGTTGGCTCCTTAAAAGAAGAAGCTTTTAGGTTCATCTATACCTTCCCCACAGTGTATGGAGACAACTTGAGTCCAGTTTCCAGCACGTTAACAACCGATCCACATATTCAAAACTTTTAAGACTTTTTGTCTTAACTGTGGCTGGTAGCAGGTTCTCAACATTGTGTCAATGAGGCTCCTGCTCTTGATGTAGCTGTTCTTTGTCTTCCCCTTTTGTGATGGAAGACAATGAATTTTTCATATGTTTGTTGCTTATTTCTAAATCCAGGATAGATAAGGAAGGATTGGAAGAGCGTAGTGCAGTTGATGGTTGTGTTTATAATGTTTAGGATTTTTGATACATTTCTGTAAATATAAGTATACAGTATATTGTATATATTGTATTGCATATTATGTTTGACGATATAATATAGGTTCTTGTGTTGTCTGTGCAGTCTTTCTTGTGCATTCCAATCTATACTGACAGATTGGCATGTTGCCAGTGTATTACCGAGATGTAAATCACTGAATATATATAGCATATTAACGACGTTCATTGAATCAAGACTGCTGTTTTCAACATATAAATGAATGTGAATAAAATGCAAATGCAATTCCAGTTGCACTGTTCTGCCTCCATGGTGGATTTAAAGTTATCATGAAGGAAGGGGAACAGGCAAATTTGCTCGTAGAGTGGAAATGAAAACTTCTTGCAGGATTAATGCATAAACCTAGTATAAGTCCAAGAAAGAAAACATTCGTTTGTGGAACGATAAAAATAATGCACTTAAATGAGTGGTATAAATCTGGCATTATCTACGCCTGAGCCCCTCTCTCCTTGAAGTTGCTGTTGCTATGTTTGGGGCTATGGGCAATGCATGGGGGCGGCTTAGCATGTTACCTATCTTCGGCAGTGTTATGCAAGTTCTTACCTTAGCCGGTTGTCATATACTGGCTCTGACCAATGAAGAATAAGTAAGCAGAAGCTCTTTGGCCAATAGATGCAAGTTATCTGGGTATATAAACCCAAGTTGAACTCCTTTATAGTTGGGCGACCCCTACATTGGCTTTGGTGAGCAGGATCTGATCCCAAGGACTGTTACAGCTTTCTTTTCTCCCTCGAAGGTAAACCCATCTTACTGGGATGAGTGAGAAATGTAGAGTAGGCTAATTTATTTGGTTTCTTCTTAAATAATTCAAGATTAGGGATAACAGCAGTTTTAACATGCACTGAAACTTACCAATACCAATTCATCTGGACTTCTGAAATCTGTTTTTTTTGTTCTTGTTTTTTATTTATTAATTGATTTTTGGAGGGCACCTTCTTTGGTTTCTTGCTGCAGGGCGAAGGGTGTAAATGGAAATACCATCAGCTATTTATTATATTAGTGTCAGCCTGACGTGCCGGACATGTCTGCTTTGGATGCATTTTTCTTTTTACCTATTTTGCTAAGACTTGAGACTGGCTGAACACCCAGGGTGCACCTTCTATAGACATGCATGTTTTATGAGTGGTGTCAGGTGGTCTAAAAGTGTTGGCCTGCATCAAATCACAGCAGGGGGTTGATTTCACCCCCGGTGGTTCTGGCAAGAAGAGCACAGGCTTACGGCTGTGAAATAGATCATTCTTTCTGTCCTGCCACATATATTTTATAGATTGATGCTAGATACACGGTTTTAAATGCAAGATAACATACTGTAGAAGTTTAATATAAAATATCCTGAAGCTCAGACGTGCGGGTAAAGAAATACTTGACACTGTTATTTTTGGACGGCTGTGCATTTTATAAATCCGTCATGGAGATGAGAAATCAACAAGTAATACAGATAAAACCATGTCAGGCCTGCAATGATCTCTGTTATAGGTGAGAATTTTTAAATCTGAGTCCTATCCTGGTCTTGTTTGTCATAATGATGTAAAGTGCAGTTCTTTAACGGGAGAAAACACAAGGGTGGAGTGATTGGGTATTTCGTTTTCTTTCATTGAACCTCTAGAGTTCGAACCTTAGTCCGTATTAGGGGCATATGCACGGTGGACACATTAAAATCCCATCTGCTCCATGTACATATAAGCACAGAGGATAGTCTGACAGCACTCTGAAACATGAGTCAATGGATAGAAGCTGCCAGCAGAGTTTCCGTAAGGGTACCAAGGGATTGACAACATTCGATAATGACGTGGGCATAAGCTGCCCATCAACTATCATTTTGGAAAAGATTCTGGGACAAAGGCTTATTTACCACACACAAAAGTGAAATCACAAATCAAATATGGGTTTTGTTTTCTTTATATTCAACCACTTTGCATAATGTTTTTTTGGCAGATCAAGTCAAAAACGCAACGATGACGAAGAACAAGCACAACGACTACAAAATGCAGTTCACCACGGACGAGGAGTACCCTGACTTGACTGTGCACAACAACCACATGGCCAAGGCCATAACCAGGGAAATATATGACAAAATGAGGAGCAAGTCGACTCCCAGCGGATTCACCCTGGATGACTGCATCCAGACTGGCGTGGACAACCCAGGTGAGGATTCCCCTTAATTCTAGCAGTCCCAGTGCTGAGACGATTGTCTGTAGGATGTTCAGCTTTGTCTTAGCTCATAGGGAAAGTTCCCAGAACTTTAAAGTTCTGTAAAGGTCCTCTCAAAGTTGCCAGAGAACATTCTTACAACAACGGTAATTTTCATATTTTACATTGTAACAAAGGTTCTGTGAATGTCACGATAACATTATTACCCTAATTTCCTTTTAATGCAATGGATGGTGAAAAATATTTTTAGTAATAAGATATTATTTTATGAATGTGAACTCATCATCCAGCCTTAGACCCATGGCCTTTGTGGTGTAAAGTGACAATATAACCCAGTGCTCTCTCATATCCTTTGTTAGTCATTATATATTATTATTATTTATATTAGTTGTAGCAGTGGGATAACGTTCTGGGAGCATCAGGAAAACTGGAGACTTTGAATGTTTCCACACCTTAATTGTAACGTAAATCGTAAATCGTACAATTGTTAGTGGGGATTAAGGCTCGTCTGTGCAGCGCTCAAAGGCAGCCACTAAAACATCGCACAGATCATAATTTGAAATATATTCTATTATTTTATGATTAGCAGCACAACCAGCCTATTGTATTGTCTGATTTGCAACAGCATTGAAGCAAGTTTGCTCTTCGTGTCTGTTTTTACTGCGATGCTTAATTCTCACTTGTAGGTCACCCGTTCATTATGACCGTGGGGTGTATCGCTGGTGATGAGGAGTCTTATGAAGTCTTTAAGGATTTCTTTGATCCAATCATCTCCGACCGTCATGGTGGCTACAAGCCCACAGACAAGCATAAGACTGACCTGAACTTTGAGAACCTGAAGGTGATGGCTCCCGAACCTATTTTTATGTTTTCTAATTGTTCAAATTTCAAATTTTACTTGCTACCCATAAAATACATTTACTAAGTATTTAAATGTCATGGGGAAAGTAACGGTTCTCCGTTATGGTGTGGTTATGCTTTAGTTTTGAGTTTTGAATGAAATTTAACATAATTTCATAATATTATATAAAATGCCTCTAAAAATACTTTTGACACAAGGATTTTCAGATTAGGACTTAGATGTAGCTAAGATGAGATTCATTAGTCCAACAGGTAGGAAATTTGCATTTTACAGCAGCAAAGTGTAGAGTGCAACAGAAATAATAGCTTGTCTGGTTCCTCCCAAGGTTTCTTCCTTCTATGGGGTTTTTCCTCACCACTGTTGCTGCTGGCTTTCTCACTGTAATGTGAAATTGTGCGATACAAATAAAATTTATTTGAATTAAATGGCAGATTTGGTTAGTTTAAGTAGTGTAGTGTGAAACTAACCAAAAATCTGACCCATGCAGGGTGGTGATGACCTTGACCCTAACTACGTCATCAGCAGCCGCGTGCGCACTGGCCGCAGCATCAAGGGGTTTACCCTCCCCCCCCACAACAGCCGCGGCGAGCGCAGGGCTATTGAGAAGCTAGCTATCGAGGGTAAGCATTGACCTTCTCCCTGTTGTCTCTCCAGCTGTCAGTCGTCTTTGAAACATTGTAGCAAAAACATACAAACGAGCACACTGGTAATTCGCCGTCAGTTACGGAGAGGTTTACCCTGAATGATTAGAAGTCTAAACGGAAACACGCAGAAGACGCCTATGTCTTGCACATCCTATAGCCCTGAACAGCTTGGAGGGAGAGTTCAAAGGCAAATACTACCCCCTGAAGGACATGACTGACAAGGAGCAAGAGCAGCTCATTGCAGACCACTTCCTGTTTGACAAGCCAGTCTCTCCCCTCTTGCTGGCCGCCGGCATGGCGCGGGACTGGCCAGACGCGAGAGGCATCTGGTGAGTTTGTTTTTTCACTCCATGTAATTTGTGTTAAGAAATGCGTTGAATAGCATATCATTGGTCATTTTCCTAATCACTTTTCCTTGACTCCAATTGAAAATGTCATGAGGTGAAGGGAAAGTGTGAAGGGAAAGTCATGAGGACCTAGGAGCCCTCAGACGACCGTGCCGCTAAGAGAATCCGAGCGCACTTACGCTCGGCTGCGCAGTTATGTGATGGCAAATGTCATCGACGTGCGTCTGCCGTGTGATGCTACAAGGTTCCAAGGATAAACCACGAAGAAGCTTTGCATGAAATGTTGCTGCTGCAAGGAATTGCGGGATGACATTATCTCCATTAAGGATGGTCCAGTGTATCCTGTGCTAAAACTGAAGAATTCCAACAGCTATTAGATACTGGCGGGACTATTGTATGATGTGGTTCTTCTCTCCTGAAAGGCACAATGATGAAAAGACCTTCCTGGTCTGGGTGAACGAGGAAGACCACCTGCGTGTCATTTCCATGCAGAAAGGGGGCAACATGAAAGAGGTCTTCAGGCGCTTCTGTGTCGGGCTGCAGAAGGTAGGGGTCACACTCCTATCATCTTATTATTTTCGGGCAGTTGTGAATTTCATGAATGTATTCTCAAAGTCATAGTCCATAATGATTGGAAGCTGTGACAGACAGCAGCCTTTATGGACCCATACGTTAACACTTTATTCTTAGACTATTAGTAGTAATCATATGTGTTTAATGTTAGACTCCTGTAGAAGCAAATTTGCTTGACGTGTCATGCATATCTTACAAGTTTTTACACAGCAATGTTTAACAGTGTAACAGGGTTACTATTTCACAACTATTTGGCTAACTGTTAGTAATACCCACTCGATATACCAGCATAACATACCATCCTTATTGCAATATCATTTTAAAAGTAGGTGCATGTTGGGTGTTTCTCAATACCAAGAACGCAACAAAACGTACTTGTGTTCTCGCTGACTTTCCTCCCAAGACTGGATTTAGGATGCAGTGAATCATGGGAAAGTTTTGTCATTGGTGAGGATGCAACCGATGTATCTTTGAAATTTGGGGCGGGGCAAGAATAATATCCGGGGATTTTTACCATCCGCTGTATTTCTATTGTTGGGTATTGAAACTGGTCTTCGGCAATGGAAGATAACAGTCAAACGGGTACAGCAGAACACAAGAACGGTCAAGTACATTGAGAAACACGCATTGTCAGAAACATCACCTCTAGGGATAATTGCCGGCTGTCGTTTCACGTGCACAGATTGAGGAGATCTTCAAGAAGCACAACCATGGCTTCATGTGGAACGAGCACATTGGCTATGTGCTGACCTGCCCCTCCAACTTGGGCACCGGGCTGCGTGGAGGCGTGCACGTCAAGCTGCCCAAGCTGAGCACACACGCCAAGTTCGAGGAGATCCTCACTAGGCTGCGTCTGCAGAAGCGTGGCACAGGTGCTTTTACACGCCAGCCTGAAGCATCCTAATACATCTCAGCATTAAAAACCAAACTGCCAATAAATAAGGACAAAATTGGCGAGATACTGAGCATTTTTGGCATAACGATCATTAAGTAAGTAATTGGAGCAACAGCTGAATAAAGTTCTGCAGTTCTAAAAACTGGAAGTGTTTCCACAATTTTGGCCACTAGGGTATAAAAGCTACAGTCTGTAATGACAAAAATGAACAGTTTATAAAATTAATTAAAAAGTAAAATGAATTACTTATTGAACACAGTATCCAACTATTTAGATTAGCCTTGTCCTTTGTATTCTGAATTATTATTAGTGATTTGAAAGAAACATTATTTAAGATCGAACAACAAAAACTTTGGCTTACACAGAGCATACAATAACAATCGTGTGATGTTACAAAGTCACCATACAGCAGAGCTATTGGCTGCTTATCAGTCAGGTGTTGACGTTAATTTTGACCTGTTACAAACAGGTGGTGTGGACACGGCTTCCGTGGGCGGAGTCTTTGATATCTCCAATGCCGACCGCCTGGGCTCCTCCGAGGTTGATCAAGTCCAGTTGGTGGTCGATGGTGTGAAGCTGATGGTTGAGATGGAGAAGAAGCTGGAGAAAGGAGGCACCATTGATGATATGATCCCTGCCCAGAAGTAAAGTGAGAGTCGTGTTTTTTTTAATACATTATTGAACAAGTAACCATGCCAACCAACGTGTGGACAAGTAAAAAAAAAAAAAAAAAAAAAAAAAATGCTGCGTTGCTCTGACTTGTCCAGAGACTCTTGACTTGCTTACCTCTTTCATCAGGTTTTCTTTCCATCATTCTTTCATTTACCTACCCTTTCTCCCTCTTTTCATTTTCCACTGTTTATCGCCAACTCAATTGTAACATCCTGGGATCAAACCACCACATTGCTGGTTGCTTTGTGGTTTCACCTAAATCATGACCTCTGGCTGTACAAATTATTTGATTCAATAAATTGAGCCCCATGTAACAATCAGAACATGGTGTCATCTTGTCCTTTGAGTTCATATTTTCCAAACAAACTTAATTCAATACATTAGACTTAATAAAATGAGAACTAAGCCAGTGATATTAACCTGACTAAGGGATTAGTTTTGAAGCATAAAACTTTTGTGTATTTGTATAGTATAAAAGCGAAAGTGACCTGAACAATTAAGAACAAAAAAAGAGAAAAGTGAGTATGAGTGAATTTTTATTTCTCATTTTTTTCTTAACTCCCATTTTTTCTTTACATCTAAAGGTACCACAGTCAGTACCAGAAAAAAAAAATAATTTAAAAATTGTAAAGAAAAAAAATAATGAGCAATAGTTTCATTTTTCATCTGGTTTCTACACAATGGTACAAATACAAGCATTCTGCTGGGTTTTAACAAGAGGGACCATGTTTGTGTTGTGTGAATGTCTGAGTGTATAGAATACAGTTAGATGTGGACCAAAATGGAGGCTATGAAGGGAAGGGAAAACCATAGCCATCTTAGCACCAGGAAATAGTTCTGCTTATAACAGGAACAATTGCTTTTGAGGTGAGACCAATCTACATTTTAAATGTTGTTCCAATCTCAGCTGCAATAAGACCAGATGTGACTCCATTAGCTGTCTGTCTTTTAGGATTGATGATTATGCAGGTCAGACCATAGTCCATCTTATTGGTGCAAAATCAAATTTACACTGACAAGGTCACAAAGACACGTGGCTATCGGTAGCATAAAATAACGGTCATCTGTAGACTGCCCGCAAACACCATGACAGCGGTGTGACAATATCTTCCCGTAATATAGGAAAAAAACATCCACTCAGGTCGCGAACTCAGCTGCACAGAAATCCACCCTCCCTATCACGCCACTCCAAGTGAAGCGTCCTGCTGTGTTTTCACTGCCCGCTGTAACTTTTTTCATTGTTGTAATGTCGTAATTACAACTTGTAATGTCGCGCTTGAAAACCAGCAGAAAAAATAAAGACATTGCATTTCTATATGAACATGGGTTTACGTTGATCATGACTAGCTGAGAACAAGTGTTGCATTTATTACAGTCCTGTGAATTCCCTGAAGACCCTTTAAATGACTAACAAAGGAAGCCAAAGACATTAATTGGCTTACAGTGGCACTTTCCACATATTATACTCTTCCACAACTCTAGTCTCCAAAAAAGGCCAACGTCATTATCACTTACTGGAACAGCCTCAATTATCCCTTGTGAGACCTGCTCTTTGCTTCTTGAGACCTAATGAATTACTGATATTTACTCAGAATGACTGAAATGCTGTGATGTGGGAAACAAAAAAAAGCAAATGTCCAAAGACGGAAGAAATTTTATTTTGTTTTGCTTTTTCTGGAGACATGCGAGACTGCAAGTCAAAAAATACTTACTGGGCATCCCCTTTATTATTAACTGTTTAAAACCTATTACTACTTCCTAGTCTCTAAACACAGACTAAGCTCTAACAGTATATATGCAACCGGCTGAAGAAGAGAAGCCCTCTTAAGTTTTGTTTAGAAAATCTTCTAGCTAAGGGAGTGACCAAAATCACAGCTTTTACATTTAAGACTTTCACACTTTGAGAAACGTGTTTCTGGCATTCATGTATATGCGGCACAGGTTAGATATACTTAGTGTCTGGATAAACCACAGCTCAAATTTGTACAAACTCCAGTGCACTTTCCTTATAAGAATAACAAAAATGCCAAAGGGGGGGGGGGTTTGAATAGTAGCGAAATCGGATCTGTGGCAGTCTGTGTATGCACGTGAGTGTGTGTGTGTGTGTGTGTGTGTGTGTGTGTGTGAGGAAATGTGTGGGTGTGATGCACAGGCATTAGAGGAAGGAAGGATGGGGATCTGACAAGAGATGGAAGAAAAAAACAAGCAAACGGTCTGCAGAAGTGAAACGAGCGAATCCGTAACTCCCTCCTCCTTCACAGGCAAGTTGGAGCGACCAGCGTGTGGAACATCCACCTCAGGCAGGGACCGCACCAATGTGTAAGTGAATCTGGGCAGAAACACAGCCTCCGTCTCTCCGGGTCAGATCCTGTCACACCAAACTCACTGGGATTTTAATTCAACGCACAGCACCTTGGCAACTTAGACACAAATGAAAAGCTGGCTGCTACCTGAGGCACAGTCCACATTCGAACCCATGCTCCCTAGACCCGAACTAGAATGACTGGTTCAGACCAGTGCTACGAGGTGTGACTGGCTGCCTCATTCAGAAGAGACATCACCAGATGATTTGGCAGTCACGGTTTAGCACCATTCCTGAACATCTACCCAAAATGTTATTAGGTAACTGGAAATTCATGAAAGCAAGGATTGTGCTAACAGTTGGTACATTTGAGTTCATCCCCATTCAGCTACACAAGAGTGAGACACCAGTTCTTTGTTTGGGATCTAAGAACCTTTGGCTGTACTATCCTGTTCTAGGGTCATATTGAAGGTGGATATCATTGCCCTCTTTATTTAACACCTTTTAATACCTGCTCAGCAGAGTATTCAGACGCTAGAGGGAAGGTTGGAATACCTCACTGCCATGACTGAATGCCCCAACATGTCCATCTGTCTATCAGACTATAACTAAAAGACAAAGCCGCGGCTGATGATTCACCGTAATACTTATGTAAGACGAACTGTAAACAAGAAAATCGACTTGGTAGATAAGAGGGAACTACAACATTCAGAAAGGATATTTACTGTCAGAACAAAGTGCTCCTCTATGTGTACTGCTAGTGTGCAGAGGCTCAGAAGAGTAGCCGCCTCACAAGCGTCGATGCACACTGTGGTATCGCAACGCTAAACCTCCAGCATTAACTGGCCAAACAATCAGAGAGCAGAGTGTGAACCCAATGGACCGATAACGGGGGGAGAAAAACAGGCATCTTTCTTGCTCATGCAATTGATCGACGTGTTCTTGTGCATCCCACCCTCATGAAGAAGTTCTGAATGACATCGCTCTGGTCAACATTACCCTTTAAAATACTTTATCCTCTAACCTCAGCTGCATTAATCTGGGGAAAAAAAAGAATCCATGACAGTGGGGGAGGGAGGGAGGGATATAG
>JAABNX020000042.1:7767651-7779117 GCA_015163995.2 Mormyrus lacerda | reverse complement strand
CCCCCCCCCCCCCCCCCCCCCCCCCCCCCCCCCCCCCCCCCCCCCCCCCCCCCCCCCCCCCCCCCCCCCCCCAGCGATGGGATTGGTGCAGCAATGGCAGTCAAGACAGAGGTTTGCCTCAACATCCTTTTTTTGTCCCAGTCTGTCTGTCCTCAGCCCCCCTCCTCCCCCCCTCCCAACCCCCATCACCCTCAGAGTTCCAATTCCTTGGAGACTTTGGTGGCAATGTCCCGGAAGGCGAGAGGCGCCCCCCAGAGGCGCTTGAAGCGCACGCCGCTGGTCTCGGACGGCCCCGTGGGCAGCTGGCACACCTCGGCCTCGAAGGCCACTCGCGAACCGGCCGCCCCATGAATGCAGGATAGCAGGAAGGGTCCAGCCAGGTGGACCTGGCAGCCGCACTCCTGGGCCGCCTCGCGCAATGCCAGGACCACCTCCACCGGGTCCCGGGGGCTGCGCACCTTCACATCCCAGCCGCATCGGGGGGTCCGGGGCTCTGACGCTTTTTGATGCCCAGGTAGATGGCGACTGCAGGGGAAGGGAAGAGTTTCAGTGTTATTTTTTATTTAATGCATGATGTTTTTCACACTGCGTCACCATGATCTGAACAACATTTAATTTCCCCATTTGCTTTTGCGCCATAGATGAGAAGCCGACACCATGGTCAGTTTAACTGACACATACAATCCGTTCTGAGAACGACAACATTTACAGAAATGAACAGTTAGACGTGGACCACAATGGAGGCTAAAACGGAGGGAAAAACTATTCTCAATACCAGCAAATAGTTCTGCTTATAACAGGAACAACTGACTTTGGAGTGAGACCGATCTACATTTTAAATGTTGTTCCAATCTCAGCTGCAATAAATCCAGATGTGACTCCATTAACTGTCTGCTTTTTTAGGATTGACGACTACTCAGGTCTAACCATTGTCCGTCTTATTGATAATTACATTTAATTGCATTCCACATAAAAACATGCACATCTCTAGTGAGGTGATTGTACGACACATATTATGGACGATTTAAACAGTCAAACCAAAGGAGAAGAAGTGAGATTCAGACCTCCTGGAGGTAGCAATACTCACTGAGCCTTCCATGAGAAAACATCCTTTTTTGCTACATGTACTGTGTTAAAGTCACCTTTAAACAAGTTAAAAATCAAATACTAAAGAAATCGGTTTGCTTGCTTTTAGTAAGCAGTTTGTTTGCTTTTTAATAAGGGTGCTGGGATCAAAAATATGTCCTATAAACTAGGAAGAGTGAGGAAAGGCATTTATATTTCTAGCAGATCTGAAATGCAAACGTAACTTCAGACTCCAACCACCAGGAGGTGCTGCAGCAGAGCCTTACCTTGTGACCGGAGATCTGGAGACTCTCTCAGGTTCGTCTGTGACCCTTCAGAGGAAGACAAAGCCTAGTGTTAGGAACGAATGGAGGAAGGGAATGGAGAAAACATCCATGACCAGCATTCCCAAGAAACTTGCACAAAAACAACATCAATTCAGTGCAATGACATAAACCGTATGAGCATTCACAAAAAAAGAAAAACATAAAAAATGACCAGAAAATAAATAGGGGATAATAAGGAAGATAAAAAGATCATGAGGTTTTCTACCTCTGGACATCACCATTAAGTCGTACCTTTATGTTAAAGTGGTCATGTAGACCAAACCCAGTATTAAAAAAATGTTCACAATGAAGAACCTTTCGTGAGGAACAGCAAAGTCCAACTAGATAAAAGTTCTTAGAGTCACCAAAGGTCACTGCAGGAGGGCACACCGTGTTGATTGTTGGTTGTGCAATGGTCTCTGACCACGAATGAGGTGCTTAAGTAGGTTTCTGCGTCAATAATCCATGCTGACAACTAGCTGCTTGTATTGAAGCCATGGCCCAGTAGCCTTTTGCGAACTTACCTCCCTCGTGACAGCACTAGGCAGCATGGGGGAGGCTACTTGGCTACGCGTCTGAACCTGAGTAAGCCGCTGGTGGATCTGCACACTGCGGTACTAAGTCCAGAGAACTTAACATGGACATCATGTAAATTACAATGAACAATCCTGTGGGAAAAATCAGCTAGACTTGCGTGGAGACAAACGGGTTCTTCTGTTTTTATAGAGTTAGTTATGAGGTGTCCAGAGAGAGAAAAACATTACATTAAATCCTGTTTCAGTCACAATACATTGAAAAAGCAGGAAATTTAAGGAAAAAAAAATCAGAATGTCCATTGGAGTTCAAGACCTAATCAGTGAGTAGCCATTTTTACGACACGGTCTTGGAGTTCAAGGCCTGATCAGAGAGTAGCCTTTTTACGACACGGTCTCGGAGTTCAAGGCCTGATCAGAGAGTAGCCTTTTTACGACACTGTCTCGGAGTTCAAGGCCTGATCAGAGAGTAGCCTTTTTTACGACACTGTCTCGGAGTTGTAGGCCTGATCAGAGAGTAGCCTTTTTTATGACACTGTCTCGGAGTTGAAGGCCTGATCAGAGAGTAGCCTTTTTTATGACACTGTCTCGGAGTTCAAGGCCTGATCAGATAGTAGCATTTTTTACGACACTGTCTCGGAGTTCAAGGCCTGATCAGATAGTAGCATTTTTTACGACACTGTCTCGGACGTATTTCAGCAGAACTGGACTCAAGACAGAAGCTTCACTTCCTTAAAGACTGGTTTCAATAGCACTGGCTTTTAATGTAATTGACACTGCAAATAATCCTGTAAACACGCATGACCAGGTCTTCTGGGATGTTTTTTTTATGTAAAGCATCAAGGTTTTGAATGTGTGTGCTAACCCTCACGTGCTGATGGGAATTAACTACAAGATTCTGGAAATTAACTGAAATAAGGAAGCCTTTATACCTAGTTAAGTGTGTGTAATGCCAGTGGTGACCTCCAGGGGACTCTCTGAGCCATGATCCTGTCAAAAAGCAGGTAGCAGACTGGTAGCAATGAAAATGGGGAATCTGAGTGACAGGCAGCCACACAAGCAGGCAGGCAATAGAGCAGGCAGACAGACAGAGAGAAATAGTTGGAAACACGGGAAGAAAACTTACTAACTGTTTTTGATCCCTGTGGAAGAGTACAGCCTGAGACAGACTTGTTTGAGCTCTGGCGCTTAGAAGGGTCAAGATTGACCCTGGAGTCAAAAGAAAGGAAAAAACAGAGAAGAGAAAGTGCAGAGGAGACAGAGAGGGGAGAGAGGTTGTGGCTGATTGGCAAGGAAAAAAGGGCAAACAAATATAAGAGTAGGGAAAAAAACCCAAAAACACAGCACTCGGTTGCCAAGACTGAGGAAGGGGGAGATGCTGACTTGGGTTTGAGGCCGGAAGTTAATACAGAGCGCAGCCTGAGGACAGTCAATGCTGAATAAGGGCGGCGTCCACCTTGCATCCGCTCATTCATACACCGTAAGCAGCTCTCTGCTTGCCTACATCTATGCCCAAAGGAGAGATGTGTCACTCTAGTTGTCCATAGAAATGGATGGATTCTAGAGCCGCAGAGAAGACCGCTGCTGGACTCTACATAGGCACACATCCATATTTCTAGGTCCATCCTTCGTAGAGCTCCTTCCATGCACTGATGTGTTCCTTTGTAAATTGTTCCTCATGTTATGATTATTATTATTTTTTTTTACATATAGGCTTTAAATTTTCCTTCAAGGAGGGCCTCAGAAGTGTGTGGTTATATACATCTTAAAAAATTCCCAAGAAATAATTTATATTAATAAATATTAATAAGATACATCAGATCTACAGCATCTACTGGTCGTTAAAGAGTTCCTACCTAATGGTTACTTGGTACACATATATTTCAATTGAGCAATTACAGATCCAGTAGGACACCAAATGGACCTCAGTATTGAACACTAATCCTCACATTCAGTTTGAGTCAGGTTGCAGTCTTTGTCTGGTTCATTCTGGGACAGTCATTTATTATGTTTTAAGCCATTCTTGGCATCACAGTGTGCTGGAAGATGAACCTAGGTCTCATTCTGAGGTCATGTGCATACTGAAGGGTTTATTTAATCACATTTAATTTCACTCTATTCTGAGAAGCATCCAGCTCACTGTTGATAAACAGCATCCACAAAATATGATACATATGATATAAAATCTGATATATGAACCAATTCGGCCAGGATTGACTTTAATCTGAGTCATGTGCTGTTTTTGTATTCATACTAAACATTTTAAATTTTGTGAAACTGAACCACAGAATTTGATAATTCCACCGCAGTTCAGAATTCAGATTATTTCAGAAATGGCAAATTTGCACAGTACCCTAATTATTTACTCATATATAATTTCTTTCTGTGCTTTCCAGCGTAGTAACTGATCTTTTTGGCTGCTTTTGGAACAAATCTATTACCTTAGAATAACAGAAGTTTGACAGATGCAGCTGCATTTCAGGGTGAATGCATGCTATGGGTACCACAAACCCTTTCTGATTATACAGTTTCCAATGCTTAGAATTTTTCAGTGCGGCCACTATTAATTAATTTGAGAAAATGAAAATAAAATACAATTAACTTTTGCACTCACCATTGTTTTTAATACAGTCGAAATGCTTTACCTTTACTGGCACAGTAGAATTGACAATATAATCCATATTAAAATGCTCTATAGACATTGAAGATGCATCTAATGTAAACTATGTATCTGCTGACCCCTGTGGAAACTGCGGCGTGTCGATTAGTTCGCGGTTCCCGGCTTTGCTCCTCCACTTACCTGCGCGTGAGCTTGGAGGTCAGTTTACTAAAGAGATTGGAGGTGGCCCGGCTCCTGGCGTGCGGCAAAGGACTCGCGTCATGTGACAGGGTGGGCGAAGTGGGCGGCGCGGCGTGGGCCGGGGGCCGGCGATCCCTCAACTGACCCCCGTGGAAAGTGCTGCGGATGGTCGATCCGCGGGTCAGTCGAGAACGCTCCCCTGAGGAGGATCCTGATGCTCCTGCTCCAGCGATGCTTTGGGTGGAGGGAGAGGCAGGGGGCAGACGGTGGGCCAGGGAGCTAAGGAACAGAACGGGGGGGGAGTGAGCAGGAGTGAGGAGGAGTGAGCAGGAGTGAGGAGGAGTGAGGAGGAGTGAGCAGGAGTGAGGAGGAGTGGTACATCACTGAGAAAACGCAGCTGCACAAACATGAACAATATACCACTGTCCCTCTTACCAACATAAAGCTAACATGTGATTTTCTTACCTGTTCTCTTTGCCGTTTTGTAACAGGGAGTGTCTGTCGGTGCTGGAACGGTCTGTGCACACGTAGGTGTTACGCCGGGTCATCGCACTGGCTGGGATGTTATTCTGGAGCGCAGGGGTGGAGCCAAAAACAACGCAGAGGCACAGTCTGAGAGTGGCATTGGGATTCGGGACAATAACATATTGATTTTCAATGCAAAATCTTTTTGTGATTACAGCAAGCTCTGTTTAGAACAGCACCATCGGCAAATTAATAGCTGAATGGTAACTGTGACATGAAGGTGTATCAACCATTTCCCCAACCATCCATTTTCTGTAACCACTTGTTCTATTCAGAGTTGTGGGGGGTCTGGAGCCTATGGGAGCAAGGCAGGGAATAACCGGGGGGGAGTTAACCACTGCAGGGCACATTCACTCATAAACACTAAAGGGCAATTTGGTAACTCCAGTTAACTGCAGCATGTTTTTGGACTGTGGGGGTGAAACAGGAGTACAGGGAGGAACCCCCATGAAGACACGGGGAGAGCATGCAAACTCCTGACATATAGAGCCATGGGGGGGGGGGGGGGGACTCAAACCCTGGTCCCAGAGGAATGAGGCAACAGCGCTAACCCTGCGCCACCACTATCTTGCCACCCCCCTCAAAGGTAGTCTGTAGTCTAATTGCAAGGCTGCCATATCCCTTGTGTCACTTTGACATTTAGCCCTAAACACACCCGCCCCTCCTCACCGTGGTGGCGTTAATCTCCTTGCGGCGATCGGGGATCTCGGACTTGTTGGGGTTGTTGGCGCTGCTGACCATAGGGCTGGATGGCGGGATGCTGCGGCTGCCCACCACGCTACAGCTGGCCTTCCGCGATGGCAGGCGCTCCTCCTTCAGCTCGCTGTCCCCCGTGCTCGTCGGGCTGCGCTTCGGCTGTGTCACCGGCAGGGAGGGCCCGCCTGCGCACCGTACCATACCACAAACTTACTGCCCTGTCTGCCCCACTAATGGATTTTAAACAAGAATTGTGCAGGCAACGTCTCTTACATGCACGTTCTATTATTGTTGCTTGTTACTTTTTGTTTACCCATGTTTCCCAATCCGGTCCTTCGGGACCCCCAGACAGTCCACGTTTCTGCTCCCTCCCAGACAGCCCACGTTTCTGCTCCCTCCCAGACAGCCCACATTTCTGCTCCCTCCCAGTCCATGTTTCTGCTCCCTCCCAGACCGCCCACATTTCTGCTCCCTCCCAGTCCACGTTTCTGCTCCCTCCCAGACAGCCCACATTTCTGCTCCCTCCCAGTCCACGTTTCTGCTCCCTCCCAGACAGCCCACGTTTCTGCTCCCTCCCAGTCCACATTTCTGCTCCCTCCCAGCCCACGTTTCTGCTCCCTCCCAGCCCACGTTTCTGCTCCCTCCCAGACAGCCCACATTTCTGCTCCCTCCCAGTCCATGTTTCTGCTCCCTCCCAGCTCCCAGTAGAACAAAAACGTGGACTGTCTGGAGGGAGGGATCACCAAAGTGATCAACGGAACTTCTATACCATGTTTACCCATTATGGAAAACATTCCTCCAAAGTACATCGAAATTTCAAATGGATCTAATCAGGACAGTAATGGTGCTCAATCTAATGATTTAGGTCTCCAACAAAGGCTGTATGCACCCTGATTTATAAGTCAGTGTTCATTCTGAATAAGACACCTGCATTATTCCAACTAATATTCAGGAGACAATAAATGCAATAAGTGAACATTAATGATTACTTAACATGATGTTTTGAACAAATGAATAAATAAACGATGGAAGAAAAAAATATGTTCAAGATAACTTGAGAGACATTGTCTGAGGCTTCCATAAACAAAATATTTGAAAAAAGTAGTTAGGGTTACCTTGGGAAATGAGGGAGAACGTGATTAACAGAATTATTGGTCATAAAGAACCAGCGGAAATTTTCTAACCCAATCTACATGGCAGGATGGTTCTGCAATAAATCAACCATTTTTACTGTTTTATTTCACTGAGTATGTCATGCACGATGATGTAAACACATAAAAGTATGTTTAGCAAGAACAGCCTACATATTGCCTGAGTTCTCAAATCAAATCCTCATTACCCATATTATTTAAAACAACAATAATTAAAAATTTCATAAAATAAATATAACTGCAACATTGTAACACTATGTATCAAATCTAATAAAAACTATTTTTGTTTTTATCTTCTTCAAAATAAAGCATATTAAGAAGCCATAAATTCCTCTTTGCACTTTCATTCATGTGAACAATTTATGAATGCAGGGCACCGTGTAACACTCACTGACGACCAGTCAGAAAGAGGCACCGCGCTGACATCACGCCCGCCATGTCTGCAGACGTGCTCACGTCTGTGTATCTGCTGGTACTCACAGAAGTCGCTGTGCCTCCGCTGCCTGTGGTAGGTGGAAGCGCTGCGCTGCGTTTTGCCGTGTGAAGAGCTGGAGGTAGAAGTAGAGGTGGCTGAGGAGGAGTGCTTGCTGGTGCCGTTGGTGACGGCGCTGGGTCTGACCCGAGCGAGCGAGAGACTGCTGCCTGTCCGGGACTCGCTGCTATCCTGCTGAAATCGGCCGGGGAAACATGCCATGACCATACTGAGCTTCAGTGAGGGCAGCTAGTGTCACGGATATACAAGTAATAAAGTAATGAACAGGACCAAAATGGCAGAATGACTACATTATGTGTAAAATGCATACTGACAATAAAGGGTACAGCAACAATTCAGACTCAAGAGACCAACAGAACATTCTGAGGACTGAGATCCAACAGTGACTGACTTACTAAAGCTCTTTACTGCTCCCTTCGTAGCACATTTCTCGAACAGACTCACCTCGTTCTTGCGGCCCAGCAGCAGGTAAGTGGCGGTGACATCGTTGTACTTCTGATTGGTCAAAGCGTCCTTGATCTCCTCACGGGAGTAGCCCATTCCCACCATCACCTCTGAAGAATTGTAACAAGATGATGAATTGTTTTGTCTCCCCTTCCTGAATATTATACCACCGAAAGCTGAATATATCAATACAGTTTGATAAAGGAGGGTGCAAGTGACATAAAGCCTGTTAAAAGTAAAAGACATGAGGAAGTTAACATGAAAAAGGCAAGAAGAGATGTTGGGAGAATCCGAGAATGGTTAGATAGTTGGATATAGGAATTACTGGAGCACATCAGGGCTTATGGGCGTTAACTTGCAGGTTAAAGGCTAGAATGAACTTACTGGGCGCATGAGAAAATTCGACGATGATGCAAAATGAATGGGAAGGGTGGAGTCTGGGCGCTCACCTATTCGGCTGGCGTCGTTGTAGTCTTCTACTGGCTCCACGTGGGGCTTCAGCTCCTCACCCTCGTACCCAACATTCATCCACTTGTCTTTCATGATTTGCTGGGTAGGGTGACAATTATCACACAGGAACAGCTGAGAGATATTCTAACCTGTAGAAGGTTTTCAGCAGACACAGAGCCTTAATAATCAAGATGGGCTCAGACCCAGACAGCGGAATCGTTTATTAATTTGGGTTTACAGCATTACTCCCATTTCTAATTACGTGACAAATGACTCAGAAATGACGACAAATATGACTTTATACAGATTTAACTAAACATCAGCAAGTTGGCACTTTGAGAGCCTGGGCTAGATCTAAGACTACCACTATGATGAGGGCAACAGTGCTTTATATTTCGGGATTTGGGTCCAGATTATTTCTGGGAAGTTTCCGTGATGAAGACAAACCAGGATTAGCCAACCTAAATTAGAGGGATATCTCTAACGGAGTTCCTCAGTGGTCTGCTTTTCAGTAACTACCTACACATCAGAAAATAACGGAAGACAACAACTGCAACTGTCATCTCCACCAAGAGGCCTGGATTCATGACATATCTTGATCCCTGCATAAAGTTCCCCACACTGTGCCCGCAGAGTTGATCCTACGCCCGCTTGGTGTGCGTGTGAGAACACTGGGAGGTTTTCACTCACCTCCAGTGTGCAGCGCTTGGTGGGGTTGAGCACCAGGAACCTGCGCAGGATGCCCTCACAGTCCGTCGACATATAGAAGGGCACTCGGTACTTCCCCCTCAGCACCCGCTCCCGTAGCTCCTGTGGTACGACACGTATCTGCATTTGTGAACAACTGGCAAGGCCCACTGACCTTTCTTCAACTATGCCATGAAGCACTCTGTAAACCCTGTGATTATTATTATTATTATTATTATTAACCATCTGTAAAGCCTGTGATTATAAATAAAGATTGATTAATCGATGGATCCTAACTGACTGATTTACAGCACTATCACTAGTCCCAAACAACATTGTTAGAGTAATTAAATCTTCAGGTACACAAAAAGCTATAGTCCACAGCACATGGGAACTGCAGACAAATTCGAAGCCTTTGAATCTTTACAGTGAATCGTGACACTATGGTGCCGTTTTCACTTATTTGAAATTACGATATTTGAAAATGCCAGTATACAGTTTCAGGAATTAAGAGATAATATTTTCCAATCTACAAATGTCACAAAGCAGGAATACGGGGTCAGCGGCAGGAGAAACAGCCTTGCCTTGAGGTTCTGCCCGTCGAAGGGCAGCGAGCCGCTGACCAGCGTGTAGAGGATGACCCCCAAACTCCAGATGTCCACCTCGGGCCCGTCGTACTTCTTGCCCTGGAAGAGCTCGGGGGCGGCGTATGGGGGGCTGCCGCAGAAAGTGTCAAGCTTGTTACCCAAAGTGAACTCGTTGCTGAAGCCAAAGTCTGCAATCTTTATGTTGGAGTCGGCATCCAGCAGGAGGTTCTCCGCCTGCATCAGCCAATAGAGAGAATGGTTAGAGGTGTGTGGGCGGGGTTATAGGAGCTGCACGACCTTCGCTTTTCCGTGGCCAGGACTGGATGCTGTTTGCTATATCCTAGGCAACTTTTTAAGCATAATGTCACAATTAGCTGCCAGCAGCACAACTGAAATGTCTGAACATGCTTAGTGAGATGCCAAGTATTACAGACAACTTGCAGCTGGTCTGTTTATAAACCTGTGCCAATAACAGTGGCGCAAACATTAATTAGAAAGTTTATAATCTTATTATACTCTTATTTTAGATATGCCAGCATGTGGCATCAATGTTGCAGCAAAAGTTGTGCATCATAGCCAAATACTAAAATATACAATTATCCTTTTTATATGATTGCACATGCATAAGCAGCATATCAGTAACCTAACATTCTAGCACACTTTAAAAGCTTTAAAATGCATTATATAATAACAAATACTGTATGATAATAACAAACATTAAAATTGCATAATGTTTATTATTAATGTATATTAAAGCTGTTAAGATATGTTATGGTGCTAAGGTGCACTTAAATGCTGCTTATGCATGTTCTATGAATGCATTATGAAGGTGCACTGAATGTTATACGAATGCATTATAAAGACATTATGAAGGTCCAGTGAATGTAAGCGTAACTAAAAAAACAAAACAATACTGGTTTCTTCTCAAAGGATTATGTGTGTCCACACATACCAAGCCACTACTGAAAAGCTTCTTTGGTCCTTCATTTCCATGAAAGACAACATTTATTTCTCTGAAATCCTCTTTAAATAGAGCTCACGGTTTCTGTTACGTTCAAAGATTCAAAATAATCCCATATATTTCTTCTGCTTATCCTGCTCAGGGTGACGGCGTACTAAAGAGTACTAAAACTCGTTTTTTCACCATGCCAATATACTGACCTTGAGGTCCCTGTGAACAATGTTTTTCTGGTGACAGTAGTGAACAGCAGACACAATCTGTAGAGGACAAACACAGAGGCAGCAGCATCTTAGTTAAGTGTCATAAAATGACACTGGTGCTCAACACTGGATTAATGTAACACATCACAAGGCTGCAGCTACAATCCTCAAGTCTCACCTGCCGAAATTTGGCTCGCGCTTCTTTCTCCTTCATTCTCCCATGTGACACAAGGTAGTCAAAGACCTCACCTGAGGAAGCGAGAGTTGGGAGCGGAACAGCAAAAATCAATCATTCCATCTGTGCAAACACTACTTATTTCTAACTATTAAGTTGCTAGTCCGTACCTCCGCACGCCCGTCCATGCTTTTAAGTAACTTTTAAGCTCAGCGTGCATTTTCCCATCCCTGCATAATTCTTTCCACCTTATTTCTGGGGGTGCTACTGTGGAAATGATTATGAGTGTAACTTCTGGAAGTATGCGTAAACTGGCAACTACTTTCCATGCTTTTGAGTGCTAGCCACCTGCGACGGTCCCTTCAAACGCACC
>JAABNX020000042.1:7699002-7716573 GCA_015163995.2 Mormyrus lacerda | reverse complement strand
GTATATGCCTGTGTATGTGTACACCATGACTGTGAGTATACTGTATGCCTGTGTATGTGTACACCCTGACTGTGAGTATATGCCTGTGTATGTGTACACCATGACTGTGAGTATACTGTATGCCTGTGTATGTGTACACCCTGACTGTGAGTGTATGCCTGTGTATGTGTACCCTGTGATGAACTGGAACCCCTTCCAGGGTATACAACAGCCTTGTTTCATATCCTGCCTAGGATGTGCTCCAGGGGCCCCTATGACCCTGCTCAGGATAAGCAGTTGGAAGATAGATGGACAGATGGTTTTGAAAGACATAAAATTTTGTAAGAAAAAATGTTTTGGCTCCCTCCTGTGGTGTAATAAAGAAATTACATATTTATACTCAATGCATCCTTTTTTGCAGTTAGTCATGCAGCTTCAATCTCATCATTTTCCCAATACTATGCATACCACCAATAACGTTTTTTAGAACACACCATGAGCACACACCTAAGACACCACATACTCCATTCTGAGAATCACACACGTCATCTTCATCTTTTATAATCACTTCTGTATCCCTGGATCTCCGTTATCCATCATTTGACCATTTTTTATGAATAGTATCAAAGACAGATATTAACTTATAGACAGAATTTGCTAACCTCTATCTCTTTCCCTCCACCTCCCCCTGTGCTCCCTGTGCTACACTCGCTGACCCGCAGTTGCTTATTCTACTCTTGATCTGAATTCCAATATTAAAAGTAAGTAGCAAATTAAATTTTAACATTTGAAACGTAAACAAATTTATTACAGACGTATACTGTAAACCTTTTGACCTTTTGAGACTTTAAGCCCAGTTAAATAAACTGAACTGAAATAAAACAAAACAATTTAAAAAGAACAGGATTTCACAACTCAGCTATACAGTAGAAGCAATCGAGAAAGGCAAGATTATCCAGTTCCTGCGGCATCTGGGTCTAAGGGCTCAATGATGACATCACACTGCCAGTGGTCGATGTACCAATGGATCATTTTAAGGAAAAAATGTATTTAAATTTGTACTTGAATTATTATTTTTTTTTAAATATATTGTGTTTTTGCTATTTTGCATGCTATTTTGTATATTGTATATTTGTATATCTGTATATAAGTCCTTTTTATTACCTGTGTCTTGTCACTATCAGGCACTGTAGAGTTGTGTCACTAAAACAAATTCCCCGTATGTGTAAACATACTTGGCAATAAAGCTTATTCTGATTCTGATTCTAAAACATTGAATTCCTTAGTCCCCTAAGTCTGCATGCCATGCAACATTTTTCGATTTGATTCCAGCAGTAAGACTGTTTGGGTAGGTTTTCATCTTTGCTAATGTATCAGCTCACTGTTGTTCTGTAGGAGTAGGAGTGAATTCCGGCTTTTACCTGGGACATTCCAGGACATTGATCTTCCTTCATTAAGCTTTCCTTTGTTCAGCTGCCATCACTCTTCAGTTATTGTCAAGCTGAAGATTGAAATTGTTCTTTTGCTTTAGCTTTTTTGAAGAGGGCAGCAAGTTTTGCACCAAAATATTTAGATATAGTATTTTGGGCTATTAAATATCCCTTCTATCCAGAACCCCAGTATCCACACAGATTCCCACAGTATAATGCTGCCACAGGTTTGATATTAGTTACCGTATTTATGTGGTAATGTGCTGTTTTGGGTTTGTAACTAACATATTTTTTGGAATTAAGGTAAAAGATTTCTTCCTCGGTTTCATCTGAGCACAACATTTTCGCACAGTTTACCTGTTTGTGGGATGTAGGGAGGGCATGAGTGTCTGGAGGGAAAGCCAAGGTACGGCAACAAGGGTATTATGTAAGATTTTGATTTATGAAGGAAAGACATGTTTCCCCACAGCTAAGAAATTACGTGAACTGATAGGAGTGACCAGTTACTTCCATAAAATTCTGCAACTCCTTTAAGATGACTGTTTGGCTCCAGATAGTGTCTCTGATAAGCCTTCTCCTTCCTGGTCATTAATTCTGGAGGGACATCCTGATTTTTACAATGTCCCGGTGGTACAAAATTTTCTTCTTCACAGCATTCTATGCTGTATGTAGTGGCTTAAAATTCTTTTATATCCCTCATTATTAAAATCTAAAAAGTTTAGGTACAGCACATGCATTAACGTCCCTAACAAAGAGAGCCCAAAATGGAATATTCTGAACCTGGCTGTCCATTCAGAAATTCTGGTTTTCTGCCATATGATCCCTGAGACCACAGCACACAGGTAAGCAGTGGGACTTGGGGCTGCAGGCTGGATGAGCTGCTCCAGGATGAGGATGAGAAACAAACTCAAGCATGGAGCATAAGAGAAACCAAGGCACAGGAACCAGGTGATGTGACTGAAGTACAAACACATCAAACCCTAGAAAAGATGCTGGCTGCAGAGCACACTAGCTGTGGAATTCTGGCTAACCAAGACCACAGACACAGAAGTTAAGCAAAGCTTAACCAAAACCACGAAACAAGATACAAGACGTCACCTAAGAAAAGGGCAAACTTGGAAACAAGATGCATAGAAACCACATGCGATGAGAGACTGGCAACCATGACTGAGACCTGGAAAGAAAATGCTGACAGACACACAGCGTAAGAGCGCAATGAGAAGGGGCATTAAAAGAATTAAAATAAATATCATATATACATGCAATATGTCCACACAGGCCATGAGGTTTGGTGGTTCAGTGTGAGAAGACATGGCACACAGCAGTAATAATAATAACAACAAGCAATAGTAATAGTAATTGTAATGATACGAGTAGTAGTAGTAATAATAAAATATTATGATAATAGTACTATTACTAAAAATAAGTATAACTAAGATCTGTAGGCAGCTACTTCTGTTTCAGGGTAAGGTTACATGGACCTTCTCCATTTGATGATGAGATACACCATAATTAGTATTGTGAAGCAAAAGCCCACTGGGAATCCACTGTGCGCCAGCAGGGGGCGATCATCACCACTCAGCCTCCTTAGGGTAGGCCTGAAAATCAACTCCTCTAACCAGGCACAGCGAACGGCCAGTAATTGCCTTGAACAGGGGGTGGAACAATGTCCCACAGCACAGCTTATTGTCCATACTAAGGTCCGAGTGAAAGATTTCGTAACTTCACAGCACCTGTGACTTTTAAGATCAGTTCTGGTATAGACGACAAATTGTGACAAAGACAGGAGACACGGTCATCAAACGATTGGGAAAAATGTCGTTTATTTAGTTGCACAATGGCAGCTTTGCTTCATTCCCACTCGGCTCCATGTGAAGAGTTTGCATGTTTTCCCAAAGTTACACACATTTCCTCCCACAATCCAAGGACATGTTGCCTCTCTTAACTGCTCATTGAATTGTGTATGAGATGCCCTGTGGTGGAATGACATCCTATCCAGGGTGACCCCAGCCCTGTGTGCTGTGCTGCCTGGGATGGGCTTGATGGATGGATGGATGGATGGATGGATGGATGCTTTTTTTGCATCCCCGGTAACCTTATTGTTGATGGGTATGTGAAGAGACTCGATAACACAGCTCACCTGACTTTGGTTTGTCACTGAAATGCCCCCCCCCAACCCCAACATAGTGGGGACCTTACAAGTTCTTCTCCTTAGCCCAGTACTGAACTTTCACACATGACAGGTTCAAACAATACCGCTGTCAAATATGATACATTCAGCCAAGGGTGTGACTTTGGATTGAACACTGGCGGATTGAAGTCCCCAGCCATTCATCATGACAATATGATTATTTGGGAAGGGGGGGGTTGTATTGCCCGGCTCTAATTATTGGGGGAGTTACACCCCCCCACCCCCCCATAATTTAGAGCCATGCATCCATCCATCATCCATACAAGCTTACTTTAATGCACTGCTGCAGTGAGTCTGGGGCCAATCTTAGGGAGCCCAGAGCCCATGGCAGGGAGGCGCCTTGGACACAACGCCAGAACCGACAGCGCATAAGAGCACAAATGCTTATCGCAGGTTTGGCCCCAGATAAATGAGAATCCCTACATCCAGAAAGACCGCAAATCAAATATGAACAAAAATAAACCAGTAAGGATAACAAATGACTGAGTAATGAGGAAAGAACTAGCATGCACTATGTTCTTGATGGGAGTTCCCAGCTGCCCTCTTTGATGAAATGGACAATTCCGAATTGACCCTGTTTGACTTCACAAGCTGAAAGCATGAAAGTTAGCATTTCATTATATATAGGTTTCGCAGGGCATGGTCATAATTTTAAATCGCTTGGGTAAAAGGCGCTTAAAGCTGGAAGTATCATGGCTTACTGCAGGGGTGGACAATTTTACAAAGAAAGGACCGCTGTGTATGCGGGATTTCGCTGCAACTCCCCCATTAGATTTCTAATTAGAGGACTGACTGGCTGAAGAGTCCTCACACCTGGGTTTGAACAGCTGACATACAGGTTACCCTAAAAACTTGCACACACATCGGCCCTTTGCAAATCAGATTGGCCACCCCTGCCTTAGTGGGTACCACCACTCTCTCTCACACTTCCTGTGTGTGCTGGGTTTGCATGTTTTACTTGTGTTTGGTGGCTTTCCTGCACAAATATTCACAAACAGCATCTCTGAGTTAAACTGAGAAATTAACCTGGTGGTAAAGTTCTATTTGCCTTGTGCAACGCTTTGGACAAAAGTGTCAGCTAAAAAAAAATACATGAAAAATGAAATAAAGAAAATAACCCACAGTTTAAAATCAGTTTAGTTACTCAAACCCACAAAAACATGTGAGTGTCACGGTTCCCCAGTTGTGGTCCTGGAGACCCAGTTTGCAGCACAGTTTAAGCAGAGAAATCTACAGACTGGCCTTCCAGGACTAGAACTGGAGAAGCCTGATGTAATCTCATACAACAGAGCTTCTTCACTGTCAGAAGAAAAGTACCAAATTGTACGTTTGACGGTATAATTACTTGTCACTGGGGCTGCACCCTCAAGGCTCTGCCAGTGCTACCTTAGCTGTAGGTAAATGTATCTTTTAAGATACAGAAATCGACTCACTTTTGGACTATTGGAGGTATGTTAATGTTGTTTATGCTTTGGGGAACGTAACTGTACCAGGGCTGCACTCTTTTTCTTAGTGCTGGAGGTGTGAGGACATAGAGCTTCCCACTTGGCCGCCAAGCCAATCTTGTACACTGTCAGAAAAAAGACTACCAATCTGTACTTTTGCTTGTCACTGGGGCTGTACCCTCTGGGGTCTGCCAGTTGCACCTTTAGCTGTAGGTAATCGTACCTTTTAAGTTATAGAAAAGGACCTCGAGGAACATCCCCACGGTACAAACAACATTAATGTAAGAGTTTTTCTGTCAGTGACTCATTAAACCTGCAAATGCACAGCTGTTTGTTTGGATTGAGGCTCATCTACGAGACACAGTCCCCTTGAGAAACCTCAAACCAAACAGCAAATGTAAAAATCACGGATGTAACTAGTCATCTAGATCAGCTAGCTATAATACATACCTTAAGAAAACCTCATGCTGCTTAAAGTTTATTACTTAAAGTTCTTATTCTTCCACAATGAAAGTGGTGAGTCAGGCTTACAAAACAATGATATAGATATTGCTGCAATTTTGAAAAGCAAATTTACTTGAAATCCCCCATCTTTTTGGCTTCTAGGCACTCATTGATTATGGCTATGCCATATGGCTATGACAGTTCTGCAAGGTTTTCATTAATAAGTAGAACGAAAGCATGAATTTGACACAGATTAAGAATTTCATAGGTTGATCGCTTCACATCCGCAGGTGTTTTGCAGACTAGGGGTTTTCGTCCAGCATTCTAAGAAAACCTCCACAGTCAACATTATTTCCTGTCGTGCTAAAAGTGGTTTTTGACCAACTTATGCAGAGTACTATGCATTGTAACTTTGTTCAGACCTTGCTTGACATCAGCCTTGGTGAGTGGGTAATATCTCCCTATCTATATTCCATAATTGTGTATCTAGTACAAAGTTGTGTCACTTGGTAATACCTAGCGTGGTAGTGGTTGGCATTCATGTATACATATTTGACTATTTCTTATTTCTGGACTGCTTAATGTGATATATTTGTTGTTAAGTTATAATTCATTTATTATGTGAATGTTTTCCCTATAGCGCACAGTGTTGTAGCAATGTCAGCTTGTACTTACCAGATGTGCTTAATAGTATCTAAAATTTAAATAAGCAAGTAATTGAGAGCTTTATAAGAGACTGTTTTCATTACAGATGTAGCAGCTTTGGCCTCAGATGGATCATGCATTTTCTTTTAAAGCCACATAATAAACCATTATGTTCAGTATCTCTTTTATTTGATCTTATTGTTTAGCTGTAATAAGGGAAAGGACGCCTTAAAGATTACGTAGCTTTACCTCATGGTCCATTGTGTTTCGACTGACCAAGGTGGTTCCTTCAAAAGTTCAAGATTATGAGCCCATTTCCATTTTATACTGATTTAACAAGACGTGAAGATGTAAGGTTTGATCCTATTTTTTTTATATTGGCTGGAGATGAGTACAAATGCATCAAAAAGTCTTCATCTTAAATACTTGCTAATTAAACACAAAAAATCCAAAACACCGGTGAGATGAAATCTACTTAATTAAAATAAAAGTAAGTTGTAATTTGAAAATACAAAAAAACGTGAAATAGTAACAATACGTGACAGACACGTGTACTGTCACAGCCCTAGCAGTGCATAATATTTAGAAAATTTACGGCTTGCAGTTATTTTAAATAGAATAATAGTTCTGTCATTTACATGTATTATAGTGTTAACTGTGAAATGGGAAATGACTTTTGTAATGTTAGTAACATAGTGGCAGCTTAATAGGCTGCACCTGCAGCAGCAGGATGAGTTTGGGGGAATATCGCGGTTCCGTCTTTTGGAAGTACAATATGACACTGAAACTATTTATATCACGGTTTCGGTCTCGGTTACAGAACCGTGACACCCTTCATTTATGAACAGTGTTCCCACATAGAATTAGGCTGACAGGGGTGACAGTGTGTGTGCGTGCGCGCCCAATGCAAAAAAAAAAAAAACAAAAAACAAAACAGAACCAGCGGTTGTGATGCATATAACATCCAACCTGTAGTTTACCAGTCAGGTCTCCCTTTTACAGGCTCAGTGGCGATAAAACAGTTACGTTTACCTGATAGAAATTAATTATGACCTTAGGAAAAGAAGTAGCTACAGTAGCCTGATTTATCGTGTTAATGAAGGCTTCCTTACATGACCAACCCCAAGATGCCACCGTCTGAACATGCCTGTAGAAATGAACTAGAACGCCACAAGTTAGCTAGCCAGTTAATTCACAAGGTCTAGAGCACAGCACTGCTGTTTGCTAATTGCTCTATTTTTTTGTCCTATAATGACAGTCACAGAGTAATTTCTGAGCCACGGGATTGTTTTTGTTGGCAAAAATGCAACTGATGCATTCTTATTGTCTAGGCTGGGCAATTCTGCAGTGCAAACAGAATTTGCATTTAGTAGATTGATATGCACTGTGCTCTATTAATAACAGTGACAACTAAATTGACATTATTTTTTGGTATAAAAATAATACTTTCAAAAGTCATATAGCAGTTGTCTTCTGGGCTGAATGACCAGTGTTTTAGGAATGATTATCCACATAAACAGAATTATTGCTTTAGCTTTACCCAAGTAAAACATTGTACATTAATAAAGAAAATAGGACAACTGTGTAAAACGAATGGAAATTAAATTGAGTTAATTTAATTATATTTCCATCTCAACCAGTGTGTAATAGTGTGTGTGCTGTCCTAGTGCCTTATGTACTCTAAGACTCCACAGCTCCCTCATACTGGCTAAGGGGTTGGAAGATGTAGAGATTAACTATATTGTACTGTTGTTTTCTAAAATGACCCTGTTCTTTCTTTGCAGTGCTTGATCATGCTGGAAATCTTGAGTGTTATTTTGGCTCTAGCCCCAGTGGTAGCAGGTTGCCCTGATCAGTGTAAATGTGTAGAAAACTTCACTGTCATCTGTCAAGACCAAGGGCTGACACAGATCCCACCCCTACCACCTGGAACCAAACATCTTTACCTTTCTAACAACATAATTCATTCCCTTCCAAACCATGGACTGGAAGAAGTGCAGGTTTTGGATCTCACGAAGAACAAACTCAACACTTCAGTATTGTCCAACTTTGTCTTTCCAGAGATGAGGGCTCTCACAAAGCTTTTTCTTAAGACTAATGGTTTGAAAGCATTTTTCCCAGTCCGGCAGCAATATTTCAATATTTCACAGCTTACTCTACTGGATCTCAGTGATAATGACATTCAGAATCTGCCATCTGGTTCTCTTCAGGGATTACAGAACCTGTCAACACTCATTCTTAGCCTGAACCAGATCCACAGTCTGTACGCCGGGGCACTGGAAGGGGCTTCTCAACTTTCTGTACTTCATCTCAGTGGCAATGCCATAGACGAGCTGCAGGAGGGCGTGTTTGAGAATGCCACTAATTTGAGAAAATTAATTTTGTCCATGAACAAACTCAGGACCTTGACAAATGGATCACTGAGGGGTGCTGTGAGTCTATGTCACTTGGACCTTAGCAGCAATCAGCTAACGTCTATACCAGTGGCTGCTCTCCAGGATTCCCCGCAACTTGAGAGTCTCTATCTCCATAAGAACCGTATCACCAGTATTCCAAAGAATGCCTTTGCAAGTCTTGGGTCACTGCAGACCTTGGATCTGAGTAATAATGTTCTGGGTGATATAGCTGACAGAGCCTTTAGAGGTTTGTTTAAGCTGGGTATTCTGGAACTCAGTTTTAATAAACTTCATTTTCTTCATTTTGATACATTCAAGGATCAAGGAAAGTTGGAGGTATTAGAACTTTTTCACAACGAATTGAAACTTCTGCCCAATGGTTTGTTTGACCACCTGAAAATGTTAAAGGAGCTTCAGCTGGAGCATAACAAAATCTCTAACATTCCTCCAGACATTTTTTGGAAAACAAAACACCTAAAGGAGTTGCAGCTGGACCACAATAATATTAGCTCTCTACCTGCCACCATATTCCAAAACCTGAAAAAACTCAGAATCCTGAAACTCAACCACAATCTCTTATCTATCCTCCACCCCTCTCTATTCACTGGCCTCAGGAGCCTGAAAGAGCTTTACCTAAGTGCAAATAAGATAAAGAGTTTCCCAGTGGGGTTACTTAAAGACCTGCACAATCTTAAGTTACTTGATTTGGACAAAAATTTTTTGACCACTCTAAAACCAGTTGACACTGGTCAAGTAGTAATCAGTTTGGAAGAACTGGAAAATGCTACATTTGACAAAACGACAGCTCTGACTAAATTAATTTTGTCCAGAAACAAGCTCAATAACTTGAGCAATGGAACCCTGAAGGGTTGTGTAAGCTTGCGTTATCTGGACCTTAGCAACAATAAGTTATCATCTGTTCCGATTGCCGCTCTCGAGGATGCCCCCAATCTCCAGAACCTGTATCTCCGAAACAACCATCTCACTAGCATCCCAGAAAGAGCCTTTGCAAGTCTTCAGTTACTACAGACCCTGGATGTAAACAATAATAACCTCATAAGCATAGCCAGAAGAGCCCTAGAAGGACTGTTTCAGCTGGGCAGATTGGATCTCAGTTTTAATCAGATTCAGTCCCTTCCTTATGATTTATTCCAAGACCAGAACAAACTAGAAATGTTGAAGCTTAACCATAATGAGCTAAGTGTCCTGCCAGACACTTTGTTGGACAACCTGACAATGCTAAAGGATCTTCAGTTGCAATTTAACAAAATCTCCAATTTGCCCCCTAATATTTTCAATAAAACCGTTAACCTCTTGGAGCTGCGGTTAGAGCATAATTACTTTAGCAGTCTTCCCGCCTTCATCTTTCAAGACTTGAGCAATCTCAAGACGCTTAAACTCAACAACAATTTCTTAAACATCCTCCAACACACCTTATTCCTCAGCCTCAGGAGTCTGAAAGAGCTTTCACTCAATATGAACAAGGTAGAAAGGCTCCCAGCTGGTTTGCTTAAAAATCTTCAAAATCTTCAGATACTCCATTTGGATGACAACCTCCTTACCACTTTAAGTCCACATAACATCACAACAACAGAGAATATGGAGGAGAGCATATTTGAAAACAACACAAATTTAACATATTTAATTTTAGCCAGAAATAGGCTTAGTAGTTTGAGAGATGGACCACTGAAGGGTGCAGTGAAGTTACGGCATCTGGATCTTAGCAGCAACATGCTTGTGTCTGTGCCAGTGGCTGCTGTGAAGGATCTTGCCCAACTGCAAAGCCTGTATCTGCAAAAGAACCTTCTCAACAGCATCCCAGAAAGTGCCTTTGCAAGTCTGAGGTCACTACAGATCCTAGATCTGAGCAACAATAACCTCATAAGCATAGCTGAAAGTGCCCTAACAGGTTTATTCCAGCTAGGTAAGCTGGATCTGAGTTATAATAAGATTCAGTCCCTTCCTTCAGAGTTATTCAAAGACCAGGCCGAACTGGAAATATTAGACCTTTACCACAATGAGCTAAGCATTCTTCCAGGAGGTTTGTTTGATAACTTAACAATGCTTAAGGAACTGTACCTGGACAGCAACAACATTTCTCAGATACCTGCTGAAATTTTCCACCACACAAATATGCTCAGCGAACTGCAGCTGAATAACAATAAACTTTCAAACCTTCCTCCGTCTCTGTTCTCCGGACTCAAAATACTCAAGCGTCTTTACTTGGATAACAATAACTTGTCAGGCCTTCCCAACAAAATCTTTCATAAAACCTGTCACCTCAAAGCACTGCAGCTAGATCATAACAGCATCACTTTTCTCCCTAGTTATGTCTTTAAAAATTTGAAGAAACTCAGGAAACTGCAGCTAAATAACAATTTATTGTCATTCCTCCAACCCACAATGTTCACTGCCCTCAGGAGCTTAAAAGAGCTTACACTTAACATGAATTCCATAAGGGAGCTCCCAATGGGTTTACTCGAAGACCTTCAGAGTCTTAAAATCCTTGATTTAGACAACAATTTCCTAACCACACTGAGCTCAGACAATTTCAAGAACATGGTAAAACTCAAGGAACTGCAACTGAGTTTTAACCACCTTAAGGAGCTCCAGCCAGGTACCTTCTACTCACTGGTAAACCTCCAAAAGCTGTTCCTCAATAACAATCGGTTGGCATCCCTGCCAAGACATATATTTGCTCGTCTAGCAAGGCTTCGGGAACTCGACTTAGATAATAATCAGTTGAGGTGGCTTCCATCTGAGCTCTTTCAGAACCTTAACCACCTTCACGAGCTGTTCCTTAAAAACAACCACCTCACGATCCTGGCAAATGGGACACTGGAGCCTCTAAAGTCACTCAGGGCTATTCATCTGGAGGGGAATCCCTGGGACTGCAACTGCAGCTCAATAGTGTACATTAGCAGTTGGGTCAAGAAATATTCCCGAAAGCTACAAGACCATCCAAAATGCTCTATTGTAAATACATCCCTGTTGCAGGCTGGCCTTTTCCGTTCACCGTTCTTAAGGCATTGCAGTGGAGCTGCATGCCGCATTACGGCTATGCCATCATTGCAGACGATGGCATTCCTCATGGCACTATATTGGGCTTCTGACTTTTAAGTTCATGATATACTGTAGATCATTACTCATGTAACCCGTAAGCTGGGAAAACAAAACTGCATTGCTAGCTGTAAAACCGAAGCTTTTAAAATGTGTACTTCTCCATGTTACTTTTAATTCCCTGTTAAAGTCCGCTGGTCCTTTGGTTTTATTAAGCTGATTCAATTAAGAATATAATGGGTGAGACTGCATTTTTAGGGCCTCTGTAATGCTTTGTATGATGAGGATGCGAGTGTGGTTTATTGCAGATTCACAGATCTGCAGACCTTGTGGTGTTCTTCAGTACATCTTCGAAAACCACAGGATCAAAGTGTTCAGAAAACCAGCAGATATCTGCAGACGAATGTGCAGACGAATGACATCCTGTTTATTTTTTCTCTCCTAGATTGTCACTATTGAAATTACAATAAAACACATGTTTTTCTGTAAGAAAATTCCTTTGAAGGAATATGTTTTAACAATTTTTTTAGCTGAAAATATTGTTCAAAAATATAATAATTATATAAACATAAAAAAACACAAAAAAAAAAAATTACAAAAATGTAATTGAACAAAAAATGAGGGAAGGGCATCCGGTTCTGCCTGTTCTCCTGTTCTGTGCCCCGTCTTTCCTGGGATCAGCCCCCTGTGACCCTGTGCTAGGTTAGCGGCTTAAAGATGGATGTGTGTGTGATGGAACTGTTTGCAGATCATGAAAAAGGCCTCGGTTTCCATCCAGTGTTTCTCAGCATGCATTAAGCTATATTTACAAATATGTCAGAAATCAGAAAAATAATTAAATTATTCACATTTCAATCATGTTGTCTTTCAACACCATACACAGATGCAGAAGGTTTATTTTTTTTTTTCGCTGGTTGACAATTCAAAAATATACAATTACTATAATATATATAGAGAATATTAAATAAGCCACTTATACTGAACACAGAAAATGAGTTGTACTTGTATAATTTTAAAAAGGGAATGAGAACACATGTACAGAACAGACATATACATATAAACTCATATGAAACTCACTGGCACTGCACTGAACCCCACCTTCCACTTTGCAACAGACATATACATATAAACTCATATGAAACTCACTGGCACTGCACTGAACCCCACCTTCCACTTTGCAACAGACTTATAAATATAATCTCATATGAAACTCACTGGCACTGCACTGAACCCCACCTTCCACTTTGCAGGAAGTGAAGGGGAAGGACGGCAGACGCTACGGTTTATACTGTATATGTAGCCTCATAATAGCCATTTTCGGCTACTCCTGGGTGGGTCACATGGGCAGCCCTATTCACCAATCAAAGTGCCCCAGGACTTGCTCCAAGGATGGCTGTTTCTAAGCCCGTTCCAGGCAGGGTAAGCCTGACAGCATCTTTCATAGGCGGTCTTTGTTGGTTGTAGTTAGTCTGGTCTGGTCTCACAGGCCTGTTTGCCAAGGTAGGCCCATTCCAGATCTCAAATTACAGACAGCACAGCTCCGTGGATCATTAAAATCCCACCATACAGAGGCCAAAATGATAACATTGAAATAAATACATAAATAATATGCTGACTTTTGTCATTTTTATTAAAGAATTACTGTCAGGTCAAAAAGATGGTTTACATATTTTATGTGTTTTTGTTCTCATCAAACAATAGGTGGTTTATTATTCATTTCATTAAGTTAGTACTTCCAGCTAATCAAAATAAACTTTTGACTAGACTTGTCTTGGAAGTCAGATAAAGATAATTATATAAGAAAATAAAGTGGCCCAATTCTGAAGAAATGGAACAAAAGTCTACTTGATTGATAATGTTGATGTTCTGAAAAAAAAGGTTTTATAGCTAGAAGTAATGGCAACAGTTTGCATCATAGATTTTCTAGGTCAAGGTTGAGTATGCAAGAGCAAATTCTGAGGACAGGGGCCTGTATCTACTGAGCAGAGAACATGCAGGGGGAAGAACTATCACTGCTTCCTTTCCTTCTTTTGGGAAGGTGGTACTCAGGATGCACTGCTGTCAAGTAAAGGAAAGCTGGTTTAATCTAAGTGACATGTCTTTTGCTATTTCTGCTGCTGGAGAACGTCAGAAGGTCTTGGAGAAGGTAAACAAAGGAAGGAATTTTTCTTATAAACACAAGATGGTCCACAGGTCCCTTGAGAGCGTGCGGTCAAGCAAAAGGGCACCGATGGCCGATTTCTTGAACTCATTCAAACTTATTTCTGACACTTTTAATTACTAGATATTTCATCATAACAAAGCAGGATGAATTCTAGTAAAGCACAACTGTTTTTCAGAAGGGAGTGTTATTTATTACCATTTATAATACTTCAAGATGTTTACACGATTACATCTTCTATATTTATGTTTATGTCTTTGAAAATTTAAACAAATTATAAAAAATAATTTTAGAAATGATGACCCATTTAATAATTATCACTAATTCTCCAGTGTGGACAATTATTAACCAGAAGCTATCTAAGGATGCTTCTATTTCCATTTACGTTAGAAGAAAGTTTGCTAACACTTTCTGTGTATGTCATGTCTACAAGAATCAATGAACACGTTCACAACACATTATAATGTATTCATGAAGTATTATAAACATGGGTAAAAAATTTACTAAAAGGCATAACACATTATAGCCATGTTTATTATGCATTATGAATGTTCTATGAAGCTCTCATTTGTAATGCACTATAGATACATTTATATTGTAGTACTTAAGAAATTATTATGTCTATGAAAAGAATATATATTAAACTTAACTGCGTTGTTAGTGTTTTAAACATTTTAAACAATGACTTTTGAAACATTATGTCCTTCTGGACACTGAGAAATTAGGTGTCATGGCAGCAGTTCCTCTGACTGACAGACGGTCTTCGAATTACCAGTTCAGGAGTTCAGTGCAGAGACGCGAGTGAAGGAGGCAATATGCTTTGTTTGATAAGAGAAGTATGATGTTACTCAGTGAACCCAGATATTTACAGGAAACTCAAACCTGAGGTAACACCTCTTCCTGAGTCTACAGGAGAGTGAAGAACACAACCAACTCGGACAAACAATGGAGCAGAAGGTCACGAAGATCTGGAGGTGAGCGACCATCGCCATATCTCAGAGTCAAATGGAACAGTGTTTTCCCTAAACTTAACTCTTGAGCTGCAAAATAGTTTGAGAGTTGGCTCTAGCTTGGCTAATAAATCACATTTAAAGTCAACTTCCCAAGTGCTGGGGGTGAAGTATTTATTGTCAGAGTGACCCATTGGTTCTATTCATCATTTGAATTTATTTGAATATGAATTTGGAATATTCCTAGTGAAATCTGGCAGATATTTTCACTCATATTTAGATAAAGTTATACAATATGTTATTATGCAATATAATCTATCCATCCATCCATCCATCCATTTTCTACACCCACTTGTCCTATGCAGGGTTTTGGGGGGAGGGACGGGGGGACCGGAGTCTATCCCAGAAACTATGGGCACATGGCAGGGAACAGCCCAGGATGGGGCACCAATCTATCACAGGCCACTATACAGGCAATAATATATTACATGCTACATTTCAGACATTTCTGCAACATTTGAATAGCATCTTAGACATAATACATGTACAGAACCAGCCTTAGATAAATACAATTATTCACTATTTCAAATTTCAAAAAAGAACTAAAATCTCTGGTGTGTTCAGCTCTGTAAGGCAAAATGTTGCTACTTTGCTGCAGTCCTGTAATATGTAAAAGGAGATATGAATTACACAATCTTAGAAAGTTCATTCAGTATTCCTTCTTTTTTCATAGTAAACACACCATTTCAGAGGAAGTCCGTTTGCCCACCCGGTGCTACATTGAAGCTTGTGCACTTTTGTCTCACTGGTATTTATAGCACCGTTTTTTGATGCTGTTGTGTTCACGTCCGGAGACAGCCCTTCTCTGAGATGGATGGCACAGTGTTAATTTTTAGCGCGCTGCTAAAATGGTGATTGTGGTCATTTGGCAGGCACCAATGGTCACTTGGAAGACACCAATGGTCACTTGGAAGACACCAATGGTCATTTGGCAGGCACCAATGGTCACTTGGAAGACACCAATGGTCATTTGGCAGGCACTGTACACTTGCAGTCCTGACCAGCGGACTGACCATCTGGCATATCAGGCATTTTCCCGGTGGATTACTGGGTTTGTGGGCTGGCAAAAATGTATCATGCACCCCCCAGCCCCCCACCCGGGGTGCCCCAAAGTCCAGGGGCGATTTTTAATCCCAGTCCAACCCTACCTGGTTACTAAACAAGACCGAATGTTGCTCACAGTGTCTAGTTTGTATCCCTGCAACATACACATTTTTCTTTGTGTGTTCATGCATCACGTCATGTCAGCTTTGATTACCAGAATGACCTCAGACATTAAATCTGATTGGTAACATAATCCATAATTTCGCATCTAAACTCCTTCTGAGAGCAGAGTCATGCATATTAAAGGCACAAGCAGTATTTCTTGAGGACAAAAAATATATCAGTTCTGCATTCCTGTTGTTCCTCTTATCTTTACATAACATCCTAGAGTGTATGTGTTTGTGTGTATATATATATATATATATATATATATATATATATATGGCTCTTTGTTTTTGTTTCCTGTGATAACGTCGATTGTACAATTAGTACCAGAGAGTAATTTTCCAAATTGTATATACAACACTTATTTTGGATAATATTTGTATGATTTGTTTTTTGTACTTTATTGCTCTTAGAAAGACTGCAGTCCTACTAACAAAAATAAAACAATTTTATTTCATAACATTACTGCAGGCTAGCTATTGAATGCCAGCCTTCAGCATGTAATAAATTCTGTTCGAAATAACTTTGCATGGTAGCCCATATATAACTGATTTTCAAATGTATTTATGCGTTGCCTATAGTGTATCTATTAACAATGTTTATTTTTAAACAAGGAAATATTTTAAACACAGAATATTTTATTGATAAACATGAAGACAAAAAAATATTTGCAAACAAAATTTAACAATATTTAATATTTAACAAACAACAAAAGAGATGGCCTCTGCATATCGTATTCTCACTTGAGAGTAATTCGACATGCACGAATCAATAAGAATATGGATTAAACTTTTATCTCAGGGTTGGGTAGACTTAAGAGAAGGTGCAAAGTTTTGTGTAGGTTTTTAAAAATAATTTGAATCAATCCAGTGAATGTGTTTCCCTGTGAGAAAAACAGGCCTCCCCAAATAGAAGAGGAAGAGCGGAGATGACTGGCGAGATAAGCAAGCCCTAAGAATACAGCCAAATGCGTGCCAGCTAGATTCCCCTCCCAGCGAGACAGTCAGATAAATAAAGTGTCCTGCATACGCAGATGGTTGAAATTAAACATCACAGTTTTTTTCTTCCTATTATTTGGATGTCAAACAGATTTAAACAAATGGCAAGAGATATCCTTGGACAAGTCTATGTTTACAGTGTTGATGGCAGTACGTAAGCAGCACCCCCCTCCGCACCGTTGTTGCAAGGCTCCACCACAAATATTTACAGCTAGGCTCCTACTGATGTGTTTTTTCATTATGGGAAAATGTATTGTTTGGTCTGAGGGTAGTCAGCCCGCATGGTTGAGAGTAGTTACATCAACAATATAAAAATTGTCTATTATTTAAGCTATTAAATAAATGAGCCACGGGTATCATGGTAACCTGAAATTCCGAAGTGGGAAATAGGAAAATACCACTCAAATTTCTTGAGTGAAATGTTTAGCTCAATAAATGGATGGACATTGTTGGTTAAAAGTTTATTTTTGCAGAACTCCAGGGAAAGTGAAGGAATATTGATTAGCCAGACAAGGCATGCTATTGGCAGGGACGGATTACGGACCGGGCCAGCGGGGCCGCTGCCCAGGGGCCCTTGGGGTGCAGGGGGCCCATGGGGCCCCT
>JAABNX020000042.1:7662218-7689379 GCA_015163995.2 Mormyrus lacerda | reverse complement strand
TTATGGATTACAAAAATCTGCAGATTTTGCTTTATAGACAACTATCATCACTATCTGATCATTTTTTCCTGTCATTTCAGGACGCACTGCAGTCAATGACCATGGCATTTTGCATAAATGTAAATCTAAGACGAGTTGTTTGCAATTTTTTGTTCTGACTGGATATGCTTTTGCCATTTCAGGTGTACAATAGGGGGAGCTACTGAACTCTGACATACATGTATGGCTTCAGAATATGGTTACGACTGACATAAACAAATCAGAATCTAATAAAGGCCACCTCTGCAAGATTCCATGTCACAGAAAAACTGTGATAACTGCATGTTCAATAAACTGGGGAAGCAAACTGAGGATACATAATCCTCCTACCCAATGAGTGAGGAACCAGTAGAGGTCCACAACACTGGTATTACTCAACATCCATTGTTACCCCACTGGATAAACTGGAACCAGGATAAGCTATTCAGTCTCATGCTGGTCAAGAAAGTATATTCCTTATGAAAATATATTATTCAGCAGATGACTGAGCTGAACGTATGCAAGACCACTTACCAAAAGGCTAGACATGCAGAAGTCACACAGAATAAAATTAAATATAAATTATCAACATATTACAACAGCTAGGCAGTAACAAACAACCTACACTTTCTAACCAGCAATGCAGTGGTACTAGTGGAAAGTCAAACAAAACCACTGCATAGTACCAAGCAATATATTAAAGGCCGGTTAAGTTCCTTTTACTCCTTCTTAATCATACTTAATTTTAGCAAGATTCAAATTGCAGAAAAATATCAAAATTTAATAGTGACTTAAGCAATGCGGAAAATCATACAGATCATACACTTATATGTTTTTAGACATTTGTGGTTCTGCATGTCATAAAAAATACGTTTTGCCAGTAAGTTCTAATTCGGGGGTCTTTTTGGACAGATTTGGGGTCCTCAGATCCAGTGTAGCCATTCTAGGGAATATACAAGTAAACTCCTCATGCCTCATTTATTTGCAGTACTACACAAAATATGGATCAATTACTTATTGCTTTTAACACCTGTTATTACATATAGGTTGATGTAACATGTCAGATATATTACCTGAAAAAGACAATCCCAAAATTGCTTTAAACTGCAAAGTTTAATAGTATTTTAAGCTTTGTAATTAAAACAACCAGTGATTGAAAATGGCTGTTTTCACATATGAAATAGTGCAACGATTTAAATGACAAAAGTGCAACAATAGCACATTACTGATTCTCTCCCTTATAATTTTATCAGCCATAAACACACTTGTGTTCCTTCAAATTTCTTAAATATGCAAAACTTTTTCCACATTTGTCACACATATACGGTTTCTCACCTGTGTGAATTTGCTGGTGAGCTTTCAGATTGTTTGCTTGACTAAAACTTTTCTCACATATATGACAGCTAAATGGTTTTTCTCCAGTGTGAATACGTTTATGCCTCTTTAGATTGCTTAAAAAACTGAAGTTTTTCCCACAAATAACACAATTGAACGGTTTTTCGCCTGTATGACTTCGCTGATGCGCTTTAAAACTGCTTGTGAAACTAAAACACTTCCCACATGTGCCACAACTAAAGGGTTTTTCTCCTGTGTGAACCCTTTGGTGTGACAAGAGAGCACTTGTCTGACCAAAACATTTTCCACACTTAACACAACTATACGGTTTCTCTCCCGTGTGAAATCGTTGGTGTGTCTTGAGAGAATAGAGACATCTGAAACTCTTTTCACAGACAGTGCAACTGAATGGTTTTTCTCCTGTATGAGTTAACTGATGTGTTTTAAGACCGTTTGGATGACTGAAACTCTTCTCGCATTTACTACAACTATACGGTTTTTCTTCATAATATGGTTTCTCTCCTGTATATGACGTCTGCTCAGAATGAATCCGTTTATGTGCTTTAACGTTGCTTGCTTGGCTGAAACATTTGCCACATATATCACAGCTGTATGGCTTCTCTCCGGTGTGAATCCGACGATGTCTTCGAAGATTAACTGCAAGACTAAAACACTTCCCACATTTCTCACATTTGTAAGCTTTCTCACCTGTATGAACAACTTGGTGTTCTTTAAGACCTCTGGTATCACCAAACCTTTTTCCACATATATCACAGGTGAATGGTTTCTCTCCTGTATGAACTCTGCTGTGCATTTTTCTATGACTAGCTTGAGAAAATGTTTTACCACATGTAACGCAACTGTATGGCTTTTCGCCCGTGTGTATCCTCTGGTGAACTGTAAGACTGTGTTTTACTGCAAAGCCTTTTCCACAGTATGTACAGCTGAATGGTTTCTCAACTGAATGAACAATTTGGTGAGCTTTGAGACTATGTATTTGACTGAAACTCTTCCCACATCCAGTGCAGACAAATGAGTTCACTGATTTGGGCATCACCTCTTCAGTACTAGGATTACTATGACCAGAGCTATTTCTCTCGCTTGTACAAAGTTTCTGGTGTTCCTCATGCAGCATTTTTTTCCTGAAACTCTTTCCACAGTTACCACAGGTATATTTCAGTGTTTTCTGACCTTTATGAACTGCCTGATGTATTTTAAGGCTGCGCATCACTGCAAACGTCTTATCACACTGTGTGCAGCTAAAAGGTTTGTCCATTGACGTAGCAGACTGCTGTCTCTTCTGGGAATGTCTTTTTGCATAGCGTGTGCGTTTCAACAGTTTCTCTCCATTGCTGCATTTTCTGCTGGCTGTAGCATTGTTTACCTTTTTTGAATACTCTCCAAATTTATTTCCATCTTTAAGTTCAGGGTCCTCTATTAACTCCTCTCGTGTACATTGTGCACTTTGTCGCTCTGTGTATTTCCGAGGATTTTCACCATTCAGAGCACATTCCTGAGGGTCAAGGAGAAGTTCTGTGGGATCAGAGTTGAAATCTTCTGGTCCTACAGAGAAGGTGACAAAAAGCAAACATAGTGGCTTTACATGGGATTTAAAGCTGTTCAATGTTCGATTTTTATTAAAGGTTAACGGAATCATACCATTTCCATTGATCCTCTGTCCTTTGTGAAAAGTGGTGTTTCCAAAGTCCTCTTCAAATATTTCATCTTTGATTATCACAGATTCCATCCCATCTAATTCAACAGCTGCAGACTGTAGAGTTAAGTTGTAATACAACAGTAACTTTAAATGTAAAAATGCACACGATCACCAGGTGTAACAACCAACACTGAGTAATGAATTCAGTTCCAACTGTTGGAAAAGCAAATCTATTTTATAGAATATACTTCACTTATTGTGATTTTGAATCAGTTTCAAGTATTTTTCAAAAGATTTTTGATCTAATGTGCTACAAGGTTTCTTTACAACTTTTTGTACTTCATCTTACTCTTGCAAAAGGACCAATGAAATCTTTCTTATTGTCATGGTCCATTACTAAAAATGTTTATGTATCAAGAAACATAACATTAAAGATTAACATACAAGTAATATTTTACTGGTTTCTATATTTCAGTGGAAAACTACAGTCATTCAACTGTTATTTAAAATGCTCATATAATGGCACACTTAAGAACATCTTAATTTCATGTTGAGTAATGTCAAATCATAAATATCTAACAAACAATTGGAGAACTCCAACTAATTATATGGCATTTTACTGAAAGTGCCATAAATTTGGAAGTTTTGGGTCTGACTTGGTGGTAATACGTGTGACAGCATCTAAATCAAGAGGAAAAGCAACTTTAACAGACCTCATCCATCATGAAAGATGAAGCATTTCTCCTTTCCAAACAGGAAGGTGCAGTTTCTCTTCCTTCACTTATGGCAGAAAAGCGCTTTTCTGAAAAAGGCCCGATTAACAAGTTTAACATTTCTGTACTCCATGAATTTTAAGTATCATTTCCAGCACAGCATCATGATTTGGATTCTATTCCACGACAAATTTATTAAGATTGCCAATCACTTGTAGGGAATAACTATGCAAACTCACACAAAATGTCAGAGTCACCAACTGACTCATAAATTTTGATTGCGGTTGGAAATCAAAGAACCTAAAAGAAAACTGACACTAACATCGGTATGGACAATCCCACAGCACATTTTTGGACTGTGCAACCATAAGATAACCATACAAAAACCACACACATGGAACAGGGGGCAGAAACTGAACCCACAACCTTAGGGACGTATAGCTACACACTAAAAGATTTTAATTAATACCTAATAAACAAACAATCATCACCAATAATAGTGGGAAACTGTAGTTTCTAACCTCCTTCAGACCATTTTAACTGAGAACCAAGCTCAGCTCTCAGAGAGGGGTTGCTTACAAGACCTTCTTGCTTTCCTGGTTGCCCATCTACACATCTCTGCACAGTCTTCAGCTCCTCCTCCATCAAATGCAATTTTCTCTTCAAGGCTTCATTTTCAGTCTGGCTTTGCGTCACTTCCAAACGTAACACAGCAAAGTCCTCATTCACAAGGCAGCAAATTTTCTTCACTGCTTCTTTAGCCAGCCTCTCCATAACTGGCAATATTTCTGCCTGAAAATAAACAAGCACACCGATCACCTGCTGGTGAGCACTGCAGTGTTGGGAAAGTACATAATAAATTTTAAAAAGGAAAGGCCCAGAATCATTATGCTACTAAAACGTACTGGGCATCAATATTCCTTCAAGAGTACAGTTTCTGACAAAACAGAGAGATACAAAAGTGAACGACACAAAGTTAAAATAATTTTAACTCTAAGATCAATAGATGAATTGGCCGCTTAAATTATTCTATACTCAGGCTTGCTATTTCTGTAAAAAAAATCCAAATATAGTTGACGGGACATTGCAGAAAAGTGATACTGAATAAATCAATGCATACATGAAACATAGAGAAAACACCGGTCTACTTTGGATCAACTTTACTTAGTTTCAACCATCGCTTAATTATACCGTTCTTATGTGTTAAGTCTAAAGGTATGACGTATTGAATTATTTGTGTGTTACTTTTCTCATATTACTTATTATAACTAACTAATCCCGTTGATACGACATTAAAACATATTAAGGAAGCCATTAGCCAGTTAGCTGGCTAGCTAGCAGGCTCGCGCTGACTCACCGCGTTAATTTCACGTTCACGCGACGCCGCCAGCAGCGGGGACTCTCGGCCCGTCGCTCCCGCTGCGAGAGACGCCGGCGCTAATTTACTGGAAACTTCTCCCATAACTTTCCTCATTTCGGTCACCGCGGCTCTTACCAGTACCTCTATAATGGAGGCTATCTGTTTCTGAAAAACATCGCACCTCGACATTGTGGAAGCTAAATTTCCCCCCACAATTATTGTTACATAGACGTCAGTTTAAAAAAAAACTGGAGACATAACTAATAAAAGTAACCAACTTATAAGAGGCACAGTGATAACAGGTAAATGACAGCTGTTATTTCTATGTTTAGGTAGGAGCATGTTCCTGTGCCTGCACTGTGTTTTACTTCCGGTGCTGCGTCTGTTCCGCCTCTGGACTGATGCAGCCTACATCCAGGCTGTAATGTCAGCGATAGCGGGAATGTTTTAAAGTTCCTGTTAGAGTTATATGTATGTGTCTGTGTGTGTTTTAATAGTATTCTCGGTTGTATGTGTTACTTCTTTTTGGTGCTATACGGTAATTGTCACGGTAGCCATCTGGGCGGAAATCAAAATACAGTCACCTGTTCACCTGCATGGTGGTCAGGGTGAGTAGGGAGGACGTGTTTTTTTTGTTGACCGTAGTAGCAGTTGCTGTTGCTGCAGTTGTTATGGCAGTCATATTTTCTAAGAGTTTTTGTAGTTGGACGTGGAAGATTTTAAGATTTTTTTTTCATTTTAACTGCGCGTGCAGCATCTTGCTCAGCCTCAGCGATATTTGGTTTATTTAAATTGTCGCTAAAGACCCTTCGCTTTTAAAGGATACAATGTTCGGTACAAGTAATGGCATAGGAGTATATTCGACATTGTGAATTGAATGATCTTACATTCTTGCAAATTATATTCGAATGTGAAAACAATACCGATTAGTCTTCGCTTTGAATTGAAGTAAAATGTTCACCCGTTGTCAAACAATTCTAGTACAAAGTTACTAAAAGCCTCAGAAGGCAGAGGATAGCTTGAATGAGATGCCAATCCGTTGAGGGTGCACAAATACTTAGTAATAACTCAGTAACTACTGAAGTACAAATCATAATCAGATATAGTCGCTACGTAAGTGAGATGCGTCTCCATTTATTAATGACGAACAAACATGAGATCAGTATCTCATTTGTGTCATTCATTACTTGTTCCTTCAGTAGTTCAAAAACCTTTACAGTGTTAACAGATATAGTATCAAATATACTAACTGCTTGGGATAAAAGTTGCATCAGTATTTAAGTTTTGTTATTTGTTCTTTCAGTAGTTCTTTCAGTAGTTTACAAAGGTTTACAAAATTAACATAGAGTAGCATATAGTGACTGGTTGATAAAAACGTCCTGATTTATTAATGATGAATTAACATGTGATCATCATGTACAGTAACTGAGACTTAGTTGGTAGTTAATTAATGCATAAGTAATAGCATAGTAGTATTTGTGTCCCGTCAAGTAAAGTGTTACTAGTAATTCATGTAATTATGTGTTTCTGGAGTGTCGGAAGAATCCCACATTGCTGTCCTGTTACTCTGTTGCTGATTGCTGCTTTTTCTGTTCTGTTATACTTAATCGTTGCATAGTACTCTGTTATTAGTTGGAGAAAATTTTCCATCCAACTTGAAGCAGTTTTGTGGCTACATTTTTGGGGTATGAAGATCAAAGTATCCAATCCAGATACTATTACATAGGCAGCAGGTTATCCCTGTGAAAGTGTTTGTTAAGAGGATATTGTTCAGCATAAAATAAAGATATATGCTTGCAGGAAACAGGAAACAAGTTAACAGCATTTCTCAAACAGAGTTTTGTTGTCTTTGTGTATAGCTGGGTGTCAGTTGTGCTATCCACAATGATAAAAACCATTAGTCAGCTTTTTTCCTCGTGTTGCTGAACAGGAAAAATAGCAACACTTCATATCCAGACACCGTCATGATTTGCTTTTAGGGATGTCTGCTTCAGTCTAGAAGAGAGTAGAAGGGAGATGTTGAACAGTAATTTTATCCTATAAGCAAAGGGAAAATGGTGATAGATGGGAAAATTGAATTCCTACCAATTTGTAATTACCAAAAAATATAAATGTAGTTGAATTTGCACGATCAATCTGTGTTAATGTGGGTGTACTCTTGGCGAACTGGTTCCATCTCACAGACTAATGATATAGGTCATTGTCTACAGTATGTAGACCAGTGTCTCAAGACTCTCAACATTGCATGTTATAACTGTGTGTGTTCCTGCACTAGGATTGTATTCCCTTTCTTTCTCGGATTGACTCCAGGATCACTGCAACCCTGTATTAGCTATGTTAAAACACGTAATTCAGAAAAAGGCTGCATTCTGTCTGGACATACTGGGCTGGATTTTACCATTGTATTCAGAACACTTGAGTAGCTGTAGGTATCTCAGAACTCTCTAAGGTTCTTCAGAACTCAGGTGCACCATGTTAGACCATTTTTTTTTCCATTTTTGCTTCAACTGGATAAAATATGCAAATTTTGTATATATTCCCCACCCCACATGTATAGTAATAAATCTGAACAATTAGACAAGTCATTAAACAGTGCTTTTTAGTAATTGTTATGCTTTCCACATTTAGCAGATTCAGGTGATTTTTGCATAGATGCCTTTATGTAAAACATTCCATTAACATCTAGTGTCCTCTGCAAAATACATTTCAATTTTGGTTTTATATAAATATAATGATGAATTAACATGTGATAATATATATATTTAAATTTAAAGTGATTGTCATGTGATTTTATGCAGTTCTGTCCCAATTCATAACCTAGTGCCGGAAAAAAACATTGTTAAGAAAATTGTATTGATATTGTGAGTGTATACAGAATGTTAAACAGTGACTGTACTTCTCCCCACACAACAAACAAAAAGGAAGTTCCCTCCCGTTGCACAGTGTAAATTTGGCTCCAATAGAAGTTATCCGTTTGCCACCTCAGTGTACAACAGGAAGAGCTTGTTTACTGACACATGCTCCTTTAGCAAACCAAAAGGAAAGTTGAAATATTTTTTAGTTAATCTCCCTTTCAAAAGCAGTCATTCGGGAGCCTTGTCCTTTATGAATTTGCCTGGGTAGCAAGAAGAATAACAGAAACAGAGAGATGCTAATACACCGCCCTTTGTTTGACTCCATAACAAGGGCTGGACTTGGCTCCCTGGCGAGTTTCTAGCCTGCATTGTTAAGTTGTTTTTTTGGACATTGTTCTTAGTGTCTGCCATTCCTCCAGGAATGCCCGACACTCAGGAACTGACAGTTTAACCTTCCATCCTCAGCTAGAATATTTTACAGCCCAGAATTGTCCACGGTCATGAGTGGGCTTTCCATCTTTTTGTGTTTTTTACATTACCTGCCTCCCGCCCACCACAAATGCCCCCTGAACTCCACACTTTAACTGTTTCTCCCCCAAAGCAATGGCATCTCTTGTACTTTCTCTCAGAGTAAAACAAAGAAGCAAATTCCTGTCTCATTTATTACACCAGTCATTTTAAACCAGGACAAAGGAATTCACATTATTTCACACATTCAGCTCCACTTTCATTGTACAATTTTTATACAATGGCTACAGATCAAAGTTATATTCTGAAGTGTATACAAAGACTCTTTTTACCCGCCTTGCCCCCAAAAAAGAGATAGGGTATTGTGTTTAGAAATAAAGTTTATAGAAGAATCAAGTCTTTAAATTGTATTTTTCATTATATACAAATATTTGGTTTATAAGAAATCATCTCACTTTTGGAATAAACAAAGCAATTCCATTTTATGCACCTCTCAATAAACGCACTATTTAATGACAACTTGAACATAAAACGACAAATGTCCCTCTCTGAAAAAGTATGCAGTGAGTTTAGGTATCATTTGACATTTTAATTATTTGTCCTTACATGAATAACCTGAAATAAATCATTTGTACGTCATACACGGATAAATTTGTTTTCATTACAACTTTTAATATAGCTTTCCAATACTGTTACAACTCAGTTTTGATTTTATACTGCGTTGTAATTCAGATGGGAAAACACCTGTACATTTTAGTAAATCATTTCTTAGAGTCTGACTATAATTTAAAAAGTCAGACTGAAAAGCAATAAATATGACAATAAAGACTTCCAGTTTGCATATAAATAGTTGTTTTCTTGTTCCCATCCACCCATGAGTATAAGAATAGTTTCTGGTTTTCAAAAGTTCATATTTACTATTATAACAAAAGAGAAAACCAGTATGTAGCAAGTCATGTAATCATTTAAAAGTAATTAAAAGATACATCACACTACATAGTACCTTAAATCGAGCCATTACCAAAAAAAGTATCATTTTGCAGCAGCACATAAATCATTGCTCTGATTACACAATTCATCATGTATTTAGGCAAATATTTTTCAGTGAATGGAAAATAACAGTTTGAATCCCTGATAAAAATTGGCATTTCTAATTGAAGGCAGCACCTTATTCCATGCAAGGACTCAAACACAATTTAAATATATTGTCTTAGTTGTGCCTGACCTATTGCCTCTGGTTTTTGGTAACTGAAAGGTGGCAGAAAACTGTCAAGTCTAAATGGTCTCATGACAGAAAACATGACAGGCCACATCCATTAATGTGTGAGAAGAAAACTACATATCTGTTATTACGTCAATGTAAGTGTTTATCTTTGGTGAAATACCTTAGAATATTCTGAGGTTAATATAATCTTCAGCTGGTCTTCAGTTCAGTTTATATGTGATGCGTCGCATCCCAGAAAATATTGGGTTGCTGCTCTAGTGATTTCCGCTACAGCATCCCATCGTGTATGTCTCTCCTGGGGACCCTCTTACGTTGTGCTCGAAGACCAGAAAAGCAAGAGGAAGCAGTAAGGGCAATCCGGCTCAGACCCACATTGACACAGTGCACCTCGGAAGTCACCGGAACCTCAGAAAAGAGGGCTCGGTCACGGGACAGCTGGGTGAGGCTATCACTGTTCTCGATATCCTTCACAATGTTCAAAATTTCTTGCCGCTCTGCCTGCCGTGTCATTCCGCGGATGTTCAGAATTGCAGATATGTGTTTCTTTCTGGAATAGAAAAGAAGAGAAACCTTTGAATTGATCAAATGTCTGTTCCAGTGTACTTTGTTCAACCATAATCGAAGAGAGCCAACCAAATGAAAAAAGTGATTGTTAATCTTTCAGTTCCATATAAGCTTATTATAAAATAAATTAGCATAAAAATTCATAGAGTGGCTGCCCCACACTGCATTAATGAGAGTAATGTTTGCACAAAGAGACAAGCACCAACTGGCTAGTGTAGGCACAAATGTTGGTGGGGGGATCAAGGCACAAACACTGTAGACTCAGAGTACAGAACTAGAAAGAATTATCAGGGAGCTTTATTTGTCTCGGAAAATTGCTTAAACATCTGTCTGAGTTAGACTGGTCTGGTCAGCCTTTCATTCTGCATCTTGGCACCAGGTATTCTCCTGTGGGCCAGCAGCAATGATCCTGGAGCTGCTTCCCGTCTGTGCCGACAGGGGCTGCGTCTGCGAGTGGCTCTTAGCCAGTAAGCTAGGTCTTGGAAAAATAAACAAACAGCCAAGAGCCATACTCTCAAAGTACCGCCTGCCCATCCTCTGCCTACCCAAGCTATGATTTCAGGCATTGTTTTATGATTCCTTTCCTCTTGCTCAAACTCTCGTAAGTGATTTCTACACTACTTTGGAACTAAGTAGTTATTCACAATTAAAATCAGTCATATTAAGACAAAATTTAAGGATAAACTGAATCGTTTTAGTGGATTTAGCTTAAAATACATACTAAATAGGGTGTAATTATTACATTAAGAAACTACAGTATAATGTGACCCGGGTTAGAGGTTAGAAGACAGGTGGATGGAATAAGATGAAATCAACCAGAGGATCCTAAAGTGCTTCAGTTCACAAATAATCATCCATTCATCCATCCATCCTCTCCAATTGTCAATCCTGGTCAGAGTTGTGGGTAATACTGAGTTGGTTTTGGCCAATGCTTACGCATGGAAAAGGACAGAGTTACATGTGGCTTTACTGCAAATAATTTCCACCACAGGCTGCTTCCTTGGATTAATATTGCCACAAAGGGACACTCAAGCTAGTGACTGGCATCCTCTGGTTAAAAACACCTCCAATGTGTCAGAGCTGAACAGGAAGCCCAATGTTTTTGCTTCTTCTTGAGTCAAGCCTTGAGATGGATAACTCCCCCCCCTTTCATGTGTGTCGACAGTGTGGGTGAAAGGGTTTCCATTAATACCAGGAAATGCCAAGAAGTTGTTTGCTTTCTAAAATTCCCTCCCTGTTTATGGACAAGGGATGACTGTATTTTAAACTTTTGTTTTTTTGGTACCGAGTGTTCATTTGTTCATTTGGTTTATTGAAGTGGAATCTGTTTAATGGTCTACAGGCCTGGGAGAGGTCAGCGTACCGTATGTCTGGGAACTCCCTCACCAAGACTCCCACTTCCATCTGAATTGAGGGTGTGTCCTCCAGAAGAATGATCTCTGATAGATGTGGGACTGCGGTGTCCAGCCATGAAGCACCAGACTCCTGAGAAGCCAAAACAGAAGAGATGAATATAGGGTTAGGGTTAGGGTTACAGGGATGACGCAGTTACCAAATTCACAGTAAACCACGGTAAAATTCCGCTGGTTAGTATTATTGTTTGAAATTTTTCTTACTATTAAAACCATGGTTGAATACTACACTTTGAAAAACACGCGCTAAATACTGTTCAATATCAACCAAAGTTAACAACAGTCTCCCAGACACAGGTATAGCTTACAGCGTGGGTTTGTTTTGCATCACTGAAAACATGGTGGAAGGTTGTGACAGCTTTCCAGAGGTCTTGAATTTTAATGCACATTTGATACAGTTTTCATGTTTACATCAGGTGTTGGGTATGTTATTATTATTATTTTTATGCAAACAAAAACTCCATAGTGCTGCTAATTTTGTTTTCAATATAAAAATGATCCAGCCTCTTGGGTAATGCAGTTCAGCCACGATGCTGGGTTGTGGGGCAGTGTGGTTCTGCAGTGATTAGCACTGTTGTCTCCCACCTCTGGGACCCGGGTTTGTGGTTCCGTGTGTGGAGTTTGCATGTTCTCACCCTTGTCTTCATGGGGTTTTCCCTGCATCCTTCAGTTTGCTCCACAGCCCAAAAACATGCTAAGGTGAACTGAAGTTACCAAATTGCCCACAGGTGTGTGAGTGTGCCCTGTGATGGGTCGGTGTCCTACCCTGGGTTGTTCCCTGCCTTGCACCCATATCTTCAGGGAAAGGCTGCAGGTCCCCACAACCCTGCTTAGGACAAGTGGGTGCAGAAAATGGATGGATGGATGGATGGATACTCGGGTGTTACAAATACCCAAGGCTGGATTAAATTTATCACTGGTACTCAGTTGTTCGTTTATGTCTTCTGCGTTTATGTCATCTCTGATGAGAGGTGAGCTTAAATGGAATTATAGATATTGCTATTCACATAATTAAGTTTCAGAATGTGAATATCTAGCAAACCAGCAAACTTGGCTACTTCAGTGTCAAGCTGTAAGGGTTTATTCCTCAACTATCACCTGGTGACAATGCATAACTCCTTTAACTCACAGATAACTAGCTAGCTAGCCAATATTAACTAATGTAAGCTAGTTCACAACAGACAAAAGACGTTCTGACTTTGGAAACGTAATAATAATAATCACTTTATTAATCTCCGTGGGGAAATTGTCTTTTATGCCTCCCTCAGCTTGCTCTTCATAAGCAAGCTGTCTGCAAAGGGCAGCCACCCATGGCAGCGCCCAGGGAGCTGGGGGTTAAGGGCCTTGCTCAAGGACCCGTAGGCATGCTGAGGCTGGGTTTGAACCAGTGACCTTCTGATTATAGGCACCCTGGCTTACAAGCTTAAAACTAGCAATATCAGCCATTTGAGGGATGTTTGGGTGCTTGTTCTCCAGTGGTTCCAACGAAGATATTTTTGAATGTAATGCGTAAGAACATGGGTTCTCATGGCAAGAGGACTACAGAAACCCAAGTGTTTCTGTAAAACATAACGCTACAGCTTTGTCAGGCCATTACCTCAAATGCTGGGTCAGGACTGGCTACTGGGATGCAAAATAACCCAGCAAAACTACCCAGCAGGCTCAACCCAGCATTTGTGTAGAAAAAAATACCACAGCATATTTTGGAGTGTAGCATCGCTCTGGCATGCCTCTGCCTTGTGCTTCCATTGATAGGCTACATGCCCCCTGCCCCCCCCCCCCTGCTGAATAAGCACTTGTTAAAAATGAACAGCAGAGTCCAGTAGCTCTGTTTTGGCACTGCTACTGTGTCATTGCTACTTGTGTGCACAAGGCAAAACAAAAAATCATGACCATTTTTTTTCCTAGCTGCAAAGTATAACTGGTGCTTTTGTCCACCGTCACTGGATGTCCAGTGTGTGTATTTTTATAAACCATATTATCCATCCATATTCCATATCTGTCTATCCATGACAGCTTAGGTTTGGGGTTAGCTAATTTCCGAAAATAAAAATTTTCTAGCCGAACTAGTTTTACTACAACCTGTAACGTTAGTCCATTCTGATCACATCTAGGGAAAAAAAAACTAATCTTACAAAATCTGGCCTGCTGCTCGATTCACTGCCCAACACCCCTCCCCCTGTCTGTTTTACTAATCTGTGACATTTTTATAAATCTGGTCCTCAAGTTGGGAACCCCTATGTTACTGGGTCACTATGAGCCAGGAACCTATATAGTGTGACGGTTAAAACCCATCCTTTACTGAGAAAACATTACCCAGTTACTCCGTAGTTCTAATTTTCTTCCTCTAAATGTCAGAATTCTAACCCCCCTGTCTACAGTGGATTGATCCACATCTCTTACTTAGTTTCAGTGTCCAACCGGTGCTTCAAAGCCCCAGGACGGGGGTGTTCCTCAGTAAACAAAGCCTTCCTGTTGTCCGCAGAGGTGACAAACGGATGTTTTAACTGGAACGCAGAACGGACGCTGTGTTCAAGAGGTGGGGGGGCTACTTCAGTTGGGGGGGGGATACAATTGTCTGCTGTCTTTTGCAAACAGCCTGACCCCCTGAGGCATCAATCCTCTTCTTGTGTTTATTTCAGTGCTCACAGACCGTAAGTAACTCATGAACTGACGGGCCAGGTCTAGCAAAACATTTGATTTCTCAATTGTAATAATACTACTGACCAGGTCTTTAAAGAGCCCTTTCAGCTGTCTGCCTTCATCACGCAGTCTGCTGGCCATCTTCTTCCTCATTTTGAGTGATGTGCAGATGATCCTTCCTCTCATTATAGCACGCAAATATTCAATCAGGACCCTCCTGTGCACCTCAGTCACCAAAGTCTGTTGGTAATAGTCATGTCACAATTTCACTTTCCTTAAAGCTGTCATCTATAAAGCCTTATAATGCTCGGTATAAGAATTAATAAGCCATTACAGCATCTTCTGTTGACAGCCATACAGCATTACAGTGTTGATTTCAATACTTCATAAGCTCCAATACAGCTCTCATCTTTAATGCACCATAGATGCGTTTATAACGCATTATAATGGTCGGTATAAGAATTAAGGATGCTTTGTACTTTTTTATAAAGGTGTCAATAGTGGTGCATTACAGATGAAAACTTCATAAGGCATTCATATTGCATAGTAAAGATAGCTGTAATGTGTTATACCTTTTTATAAATATTTATGGCCATGATTACATCTGCTTTATGAATGCATTATAATGTCTTATAGACGTGGCATTCATGGAAATTGTTATCAAAATATTATTGTTAGGAAACTTCTAAATATACTGCGACGATAGTATATTCTAAGGCAAAGGTGCTGCCTGCTATTATAGTTGATCTGAGTTGATCTGAGGGTGAAATGACAAACCTGATAGGGAGGACAATCCATTCGACGGAATTTCTTAAAATGTTCCTTGATGATAGATTCAATTGCTTCATAGTGATCTGTGTTATTCAGCCATTTCCTTTTCACCAGCTTGTCGAAGAAGGGCTTGTGTTGAGAGAATGGAAAATCATCTTTATATTGGGGATGAATTGAACCATAAAAGTGAGACCCTATTCAGGCCTTTAGGATACTGATACACTTCTGGAAAAAATGGCCAAAGCTTAACATTGTGCAATTTGGGTTTGGCCCATTTTTTGCCCAGGAGTGCATATTTTTGACAGAAATCAATTATCTTTCATGACAGTCATAACTGATGAGAGATGAGCTTAAATGGAATTTATGAGTTATGAGTTCATGAGTATAACCGATGGTGTAAATAATACACATAAATAGAAAAAGAAAAGGCTGGTAAAGGAAAAAGTAACAGAAGGGTCTCTGATACGCCCCTCAAATCTGCACTTAACCCTAACTGCTGCAATGCGAATGTCGAGCTCTGGAAATAGCTCACAGTGGTTTTAGATGAAAGCATTAGCATTTAGCTATAAGTGCTACGTATAAGTGGGCGAACGAGAGCGTTCATCTTACCCTAATGTTCTCGTACAGCCTGTCACTCAGCACCTTCAGTCCTTGGTTCACAATTTTGTCCAGTGACAGATTAGCTCTGCGTGCTGAGTCTTCACTTACAGCAGGCTCGCATTGCCTGCAGCGCTGGATGAAGTTCCTACGAAAACAAACTACTAAGCGTCTGCTGGCTCCTTAATAGCTGATACACAGTATCACTTATGTTTCACATCGCTAATATAATAATAATAATAATAATAATGATAATAATAATAATAATAATAATAATGACAATAAGAATGATAATAATAATGATAATGATAATAATAATAATGATAATAATAATAATAATAATGATAATAATAATAATAATGATAATAATAATAATAATAATAATAGTAATGATAATAATAATAATAATAATAATAATAATAATACATTTTTACTAAATTAACAGTAGCAGTAGTAATGTTGCATCACTGTTAACAAGCTTTTTTTAAGAAGATGTGATTTGCTGTAATTAACCTAGACCATTTATACAATTTCATTTCCTTAATAATTGCCATTTAACAAGGGATCGTTTTCCAATGAACCAATGTTTTTCAAAATTTAAGTGGAGAAGTTGTTTTGGGCAAAATACTTTTCTGGCAAAACAGTTTTGAGAAAAACAGTGTGATCGTATTGTCTAAAAATCTATTCTTTTCTTATCCAAAGACAAATGCTTGACAGAAACGTCCGAATACCTGAAAGGGGGGCAGCAATTAACCAGGGCGATAGTCTTGGAGACAAACCCATCGCTCCACTCGCCGCTCTCACTAAAACAACAACAATCACAATCGTGTATGTATATCACACTTTTATTTGTATCCTAAAAACCCCGCCGATGTAACCAGATAACCAATAAAGAGGAATCAAATAAAATGTTCTGACAAAAACAGAAGTTTGATTGGGACTGGTTTAAAACCATTAGTTCAGATTTGAAAATAGATCAAAAGGAGGAAATCGCTGAGGTGACATGGCAGCATACTCCAAGGTGCACGTCGCACCACTGGAAACTCACAATCACCAAAATACAGCAGCTCACAACCAACAGGGTAAGAACAAAGTTGGCTCCGGTCAGTAGAGAAGGACATACCTCATAAAGCGTTCATGAAACATCTCTACTTTTCTTTGGAAGCTAAAAGACAGATAAAGCAATAAAATAAAATAAATAAAATGTATGTATTCGAAGACTGCAGAACTGTATAAAAGACTTAAGCGATCAAAGAAGAAGATGTTTAAATAATCTTGATGTTGGTATGTAGCTATAATATTATCTCTGTTGAAGTATGTCAGTTTAGTAATCTCAAAGCCTCTCCTAAAGTCACGGCAGAATTTGTGGTTTTTTGATTAGCACATCTTGTTTGGCTAATCAACATCTCATTGAGTTATTGAAGTAATTGAGTTTAATAATGAAGTTGGCTGGTTGTGAAATGTAACATGGAACGGCTAGGGTGTCCCTCAGGGGAGGTTTCTGATCCAAAGCAGTGAAGCAGTGTATATCAATCAGCATTATATTTGTGCACATTTCTCTCACCTGTACAGGAAATCGGCCAGTCCGTTAAGACCGCACTGTGCCACCCTGGCTCCCAGGTCTCTGTTAATAGCTGCAGATCTGTCTAGGTCCACCTGCAATCTCTGTACAGAAAGCCATTTACACACTGGCTGTGTGATTTTTCACATACTGGGGGTGTTTCACAAAGCAGGAAGTCTCGATTAGCTGGGTTAACTTAAGCTAGAAGTCATGATTGCCCAATAGGAATGTTCTTTACCTAATGAATGACTTCTAGCTTAAGTTAACCCAGCTAACTGAGAAATCCTGCTTTGTGGAACAACCCCCTGGTCCACATGTCCTTTATCCATAAGTAGAACATCATCATCATCATCATCATCATCATCATCATCATTGCCACCAACATCGATAACAACAACAAAAGGAACTTCAGTCTTAACTGGTTGCTTTCTGAGTGGGTGGAATAGTTATTACTTGTAGTGTCCACTAGAGTGTGCTGCAGTGGAAATAAAGTGACCTATAGAACTTCATGAATTTTTTTGTTATTCTGGCATTTGATGAAAGTTATTTTTTGCCTCTTTCTCAAGGTTTGTATTTTTAAATGCTGAAATTCACTGAAAATTTAAAACAGTGTTTGATCATAAATTATAGTCAATCATTCTACAAATGCATGACAACAAGTAAAATATTGACAGAAATAAATCAACAACCAAAAACTATTTGAGCACCCCTATTAATTAATGGAATTGGCAATTTTATCCATACCGATTGCTGACAAAGGAATATAGTCATGCACACGTGTTTTGCATTAAATATCAATTGTTTCATAGTACCCGCTTATTTTACGTAGTTCTAAAATCTATTCCATGGAATGGACTGACTTTCAACTCAGTTCCCATGTCCCGTGCTTCCTGGATCAGACACCACATTAACCACACCCTTATACTCGATAAGCCGCTATGAAAAACTGATGGACAGAATGATAGATTAAATAAGTGTTAGAAGTCAATCAGACATTACCTGAATGACAATGCGAGCCAAAGGTGACTGGAATTCCTCTATGTTCAGTGTCTCCGTCCACCTTTTCTCCTCTTCATCCAAGACCTGAGACAGTTCTGTGGTCACCTTAGCCTATGAAGCAACACTTGCTTTACATCCAATTCATGAAAATGTCAATCCTAAATCACAGTTTTCTGAGTGTAAGTTAAAGAGTGTACGTTTGTTTATTTGTATATAATCAACAGAAATACACAGTAAGGTAATAAATCTTTTTTTTTTATTGCAATTTTCTTAAAATATTAACTGCAATGTATACAATCTAAAGCATAATTCTGAGTTGTTTGTTATCCAACTTCATGATTTTAAGACATGATATATTCACTGGAGAATAGAGTTTTTGATCTAATACAATGAAACTTTTTTTTTGTTTTCAAGGGGAGGCTGTTATGTTTTAGACGTTTACAACAGGGAAGCTGTAAGGAGATTTATTGTGTTCTGATTACCAGTGGTCACTTACATCCACACTGCTTTGCTCATTATGTGTCCCATTCACACCCCCCCGCCTCAACTGTAACAAGGGAGACTGCAGTGTCAGTGATGGAGACCCTACCCGCACAGAGTTGAGACAATCCAGTTCCAGTTTGTCCACGGTCTCTGAAGGCAGCAGTGGGCCAAGCTGGCTGCGGTTAATAGGGTGAGTTATACTGACCACCCCAAGAACATCTCTGAAAGATACAGAACATGCTTGCTTAGCAGAGCCAAATAATTTATGATGCATTTACATGGATCTGAATAGAGTTATACGTAATTCAGATCCAGAGAGTAAAAGTCCAGACTGGGATTTTGCTTCAACCAACCAGTTGAGCTCAGTTGGACAAAATCCCTTGTCTGGACTTTTACTTTCTGGACCTAACATACCTGGCTCAAATCTATCAGCTTTCTCTCTCCACCACATGCTATCTTCAGTTATAAGCATTTTGCCATGTAAGAACTGCTACAAAAAATGGGACTCACCTGTTGTATATATTGTATATCCAGTCCAGGAGAGAGTAGGTGTCAGTGATCTGCAGTGACCTGGAAGTGATCTCCTGAAGCCGTCGTGCCACAGCCTGGTGATAACTTTGCACGTAGACATGGAAAGCACCATACTCCTCGGGGTAGATCGACACTACATTCCGACATGCTGCGCCCAGGTCCTCCACCACACGGGAGCGCAGCTGGTCTAGAAAGGTCGCCAGCTGCCCAGTCTGCGCTCCCATCTGCTGGGGTAAGCTCCCGTCGGCGGCTTCTGCGACTGCTTCTTTCCAACGTTTCTTCAGCTGCCGGGGCCTCGGGCCCGTCGGTGCACTGTCTCTCTGGGCCCAGTTGCGGTCTGCCTGCTCCTCCTGTTCCAGGACCTGCACCACCAAACCCAGATTGGGCCCGGCTGTGGGTGAGCGCAGCGATTCACGCACCACATCCCACAGCTCCTTCTGGAGAGCCTCATACAGCAGCTCTACGTCCTTGGCCTTCCGCCTGCCGCCGTCCTTGCTTCCGGGGCTGGTGACCTCCTCGGCCGCGGTTCCTGGGGAGCCCGCAGACACCACCTCCTCGCACTCCTGCTCCAGTTCCAAGATGTGGGTGTCAGCCAGAAACAGGTCCCGCTTATTCACCAGCTGCAAGATCTCCAGAACTGCAAATTGAGGTAGAAGGACCAGAGTTGGAATTTTAAAATAAATTGTCAAAGTGCTAATAATGTAGTGTAATATGCCATTCCAGGTAGTTATTATTAGTCTACTTAGTATTTATTACTGGTTTATTTTCGTAAATGAGACATCCAGTGTCTTCATAGAACATATGGCAAAGCAGACCACGGTGACCAAAGTCGATGGAGCAAGTCTATTATTGGTGGAGGCACAACTTAATAATTTAAATACAAAGGCCTGTTTTTTGGGAGGACAAATTAAGCCAAATTAAATAATGAGGGCTACACCCCCACCCCCAGTTTCTGTGCCCCTTTTGGTGACAAACTCTATAGCTCAAAGTCATTCACGCATGTATATGTTTTTAGAATCACCAGTTGGCTCTAACTGTACAACTGTGGATTTCAACCAGAACACTAGAGTCTAACCCAGGGGTGACCAATCTGATCCGCAAAGGGCCGGTGTGTCTGCAGGTTTTTGGGATAACCTTTAGGTCATCTGTTCAAATCCAGGCGTGAGGACTCTTCAGCCAATCGGTCCTCTTTAGTGACCTAAATAGGGAGTTGCAGCGAAAACCTGCAGACACCACGGCCCTTTGCGGATAAGATTGCCCACCTCTGGTCTAACCTAATCATACATCACTGAAACACGCAATCCGAATTCGGCATACACTGGTCTGAAGCACAGTGTGACAATGGTACCCACTGAGCCTCTGTGCTGTTCACCTGATTGGTTTCAACTGAATCTTTTAGAAAAAGGTGCTTTGGTCTGACACTGAACAGTCTACTTCAAAGCTGCTATTTCAGGATCAAAGAAACTATCCATCCATTTTCCATGCCTGCCCTTCCCTGAGCTTGGAATCTATCCCGAGAAACACTGAGCAGGATATGCCGGTTCATCACAGACAAACATTCACTAACTATACAACATTAATAAACACATCTATAATGTATTAATGGGGGAACAAGGGATACCCAGATGAACCTCACACAAACACAAATAAAGTCTTCTCATTTGATTTGATTTGAAAATGCCTAATTCTTACACATAGTGATTCAAGGCCACTGTCATATCCTTGGTTAAAAGAATGTCAGACATAACTTATGAGTTTGCTTTAATAATAAAAACTGCACACTTCCAAAATCTGCTTACTCATAACCTGTTAACTAGCAGGTTGGTCATTTATTGAATAGTTCCTTCACAGGGAAGAAAAGCAGAGAATTTAATATTTCTGACTGGTGATTTGGTTTTGGACTGGAGTGCATTGTTTGGTTGTGTATATACAGTGCATGATTATATATGAATATGTGTCTGTAGAGCTGCTACTGACTTTCTAGTGTTTTCTGCTGTGGGGGATAATTTGTCTGTAGTTGCTATTAAAATAACTGAGTCACTGCAACAGAAAAACAGGAACACACATATAATATAGTGATACAGTATATATATAGTGATACAGTATATATATATATAGTGATACAGTATATGAACACACATATAATATAGTGATACAGTATATATATAGTGATACAGTATATATATAGTTATATAGTGATACAGTATATATATAGTGATATAGTGATACAGTATATATATAGTAATACAGTATATATATAGTGATACAGTATATATATAGTGATATAGTGATACAGTATATGCACACACATATAATATAGTGATACAGTATATATATAGTGATACAGTGATACAGTATATATATAGTGATACAGTAAATATATAGTGATATAGTAATACAGTATATATATAGTGATACAGTATATATATAGTGATACAGTATATGCACACACACACAGATTTGGTATCTATAGCTTTGGAGAGACTCTCCATTCATTTCTGCGGGTGTAACCCTAATCCCAATCATGTTACCCTTAACCCCTACCCAGCCCTAAGCTTAACCATTAGTAATCAAACAAAATACAAGTCTTTTGAAAAATGGTCCCCACAACGTTAAAAAAAAAAAAACAAAAAAAAAAAAACAGGTTTTCATTACATTGTGAGGAACATTTGGTTCCCACAATGTAATATAAACCTAATCCACACACACACATACGCACACACAGAAGCTGGGAGGAAATACAAGCTGCGACTGCAAACTGCTGTTACTTGCTAATGCGCTGTGGAAGGAGTGGACTAAAATGTTTTACACAACACATAAAATCTGTCATTATCATAGAGAACTCATTACTGGAATAAAGAGGCTTCATTTACAGGTATACAAGTCCCTTGACTTTTCATAGCATATTTTATATATAACACAGAATTTAAAATAGTTTCTGTTGATAATATGTTGGCAAGATATTTAGTCCTCATTAGGGTGACAAAATCACACTGGCTTTGATCACTGATGTCTCGCATGTTGTGTTGAAACACAGAGCACGAATTTCAATAGGCGTTTATCACAGGACAAAGTACTTCTTTAACTTGGATGAAAATCATACTTGGATATTCAAGACCTCCAGCAAACAATATCTCACATGGAACTGCAAAGCACCGCTTCCTCAGTGTAATTGCAGGGGCCAGTCATTTTGAACTGTGTTAAACAGTCGCCTGTTGCATAGAGTACTGCCATGGCAACTAATGACAGTCTCTCGGATCATTTATTTTAGTAATTCATTAAACGTTACGGTTAAACATGTCCCATTTGTGAAGATGTTGCTGAGGGACAGTGACAGTGTGGGATTTAGGTAGATTACTCACAATATCTGTATTTGTTTTATATGAACAAACATTATGAGTGTCTAGATGACCCCCAAGTGGTTCAAAGATAAATGAAAAAACTAAAGATAAAATATATTGATCTGCACTGACCAGGCATCCTGTCCAGGGTGTCCCCTGCCATGTAATGCAACTGCACAAGGGCAGTGATTATAATATCCTACTAGATCTGGGTCAAGTTTACAATCCCACATTGAGCACAGCTGTTGAACATTGTATCAATGTATCAAATTCATACTGTAATATTCACCAATGTCTTTGACATTGAACAATCTATGCATTTTCTGTAGTCATGTGTCCTATTCAGGGTCGTGGGGGGTCTGGAGCCCATCCCGGAAACTATGGGCACAAGGCAGGGAACAACCCAGGATGTGCCATCAACCCATCGCAGGGCACAAGGCAGGGAACAACCCAGGATGTGTCATCAACCCATCGCAGGGCACACTCACACCATTCACATCTATGAGCAATTTGATAACTCCAATTCACCTTTTCATGTTAATGCCTTTGGATTACGGGGGACAACCAGAGTACCCGGAGGAAACACTAGAATGACCCCGGCACACATGCTCCACACTCATAGAGCCACGGCAGAGACTCGAACCTCAGTCCCAGAGATGTGAGATAGCAGTGCTAACTCACACTCACCAAGGGAAACTAGAAATCTGAGGTTTAAAAATATTTTGTATAGTTACTTCCTCGTTTTAAAAGAGAGAAAAAAAACTTCTTAAGCATTTCTTACTACCACAGGCCCGTAAAATAAGCTAAGAATTTAACTGAGTACTCTCTCAAAGCACTTGGAACTTCAGGAAATGTAATTTCCTCCTCTTTCCATGATACTCAAGTTGCACATTGTAATCTAAAAGGGACAGGAATGCAGAAGATGCCGGGAAGAACAATGGGGTTTTAAGACCCTGTAGGAGGTGCGCTGCTCACTTATTGGCAGCCGATCATTTTCATCAGTTTCATTTTCCCCTAAATCTGTCATCCATGGAAGGCCTGTCACTGTTTTGTGCTGAGTCGCACATTAACCCCATAAAAGGCCTGTCACTGTTTTGTGCTGAGTCACACATTAGCCCCATAAATGGCCTGTCACTGTTTTGTGCTGAGTCGCACATTAGCCCCATAAAAGATTCCAGTGTCCAGTGAAGCCACAGTGCCCCACAGTGCTCCTCACCTCGCCTGCCACTGTTCTGCCACCCGGAGGAAGGACATCTAAACATAGAACACAATGCCCCCTCAAATCTGTATTTGAGAAAGATGGAAAAATGACTGTCGTCCCACTGACAGAGACAGGGAGTGGGAAGTGGGAAGTCTGTCCCGGTGACAGGCTTAAACTGACTCTTTGGGAGTGACAGGGAGTGACAGGGAGTGGGGAGCGGAAAGTCTGTCCAGGTGACAGGCTTAAACTGACTCTTTGGGAGTGACAGGGAGTGAGAGGGAGTGGAAAATAAAGGCGTGTCCTTCTGGCAAACTTCACTTGATTTAAGTTTGTTCTGGAGGACATATAGTGGAGGCCACAGAATCACATCCACCATGTTTATTAAAGTCCTCTCTCTTCTCCATCCATCTAATCACCCCTCTATCATCCATCCATCCATCCATCCATCAATCCACCTTCCAATAAATTCTCCTGATAGTGCCACAGTGTTTTTCAGGTTCTCATACAAATATTCATGAAAAGACGGCAGAGATGGCACATGGACTTAAAATGACGTGAGTGTCGTGTGTTTATGAGAATTTATACCACAACCATCAATATACAGAAGATCGACCTTAAAAGGAAAGTTGCATTTAGCTTAATTAACCATATAGAATATATTTTCTTCTGCAGAACTAGACCTGTTGCATGCCTCCAAAATGTAGAAAAATGACACATAACTAAAGAAATGCAAGTAGTACTTAATTCCTGCAGTAGAATAAGACCCGCGGGAATTACACCCTTTAAAAAAGTCAAAGTTAGCCTCATGGAACAAACCATTCCAATAACGAAATTTCCACATAACATCTGAATGACAAGTTGACTGTACCTGAAGAATTAACCCCTGCCCATTCTTTGATGCATCACACAGCTTTGTATCCTGCATGATGCATACCTATTTATTACCGAACTCTGGACTGCAGAGCAGTTTATTGAACTCAGGGGCCAGAGGTGATGTGTTAAATTGTGACTTTCTGTATTTCCTGAGGACACTGAGTACCGAGGCTGACTATTCACGCCCAGGCTCACTGTAGAGGGGACTTAGCCACCACGCTCGGGGCAGAAAAATATTTTTCTGCAAAGCACAGCATCAAATAAACAGCGGCGGATACAATTTCTCCCTGCAGGCACAGCTGAGTTCAATCTGTCTCTGCAGATCCCCCCTTCACAAGCGGAGATTTAGCATTGGAAAGGTCACAAAGCATCCTGGTAAATCCCTCCGTTCCCTCGGACACATAATCCATTAGTTTTGCATCTAAGTCTTCTGAAGTGAACTGTGTTTTGGTGCTTAACAGCTACATCGTGTGCTGCATTTTTTCATGAGTTCTTCTGCAATCCAGGCCCCAAGGATGAGTTTACTGTACAGGTACACAGCTGTCAAAACAAGCACTGATTTAAATTTTGAATTTTCTTTGTGTTGCTTGCCAATGTTGATGGAAGGCATATCAGTAGTCTTCTCATTTTCCTAACCCATTTTGTCTATGGTTGCTAAGTCCCCTTTTGTTCCCCTGGTGGTACTGTATACTGCCAAAGCAGATCAATGCTGGAAAATCAGATGATTTCCAGAAACACTAACATTCATGAAACAACTTTTAAGAGGAGTTACAAGAAGCTCTCTTTCTGTTCACTGTCGGTCAACAAGAATATAGGAGAGCAATTCCCTTTAAAGTCTGAAAAAACTAAAACTATTTTTCTGAAATAAAACAAAATGCCGTCAACAGAAATATGTTACTAGCTGGCATGCACATTTCCTAGTTGCAGAGTTAAATAAAATTATTCAAAATTAAATTTAATTAACATCATCAAACATCATCATTTGGCCATGATCAGGTTTATACAAATGTCAAAAGTGGATAAAAAGCTCACCTTGACCCCACTTGGAAATGGACTCTGAGGCACATCCCCAATGAACAAACAGCATTAATGTACCCCCAATGATACAAAAATGTTCCTCAGAGTCCATCAGAATTTCCCAACCCACTCCTCGGGGAACCCCAGACAGTCCACCTTTTTGCTTCCTCTCAGCTCCCAGCGCAACTCTACCAGGTATTCTGTGTTTTTGATTGGCTGGGAGCTGGGATGGAGCAAAAACGTGGACTGTCCCTGGTTTCCCCCGATGACTGGGTTGGGAAACACTGTCTTAAAAGGTACAAGTACCTACAGCTAAGGGTACAATTGTCAGACCCCTGAAGATACAACCCCATTGACAAGCAAAGGTACAAATTGGTGCCCTTTTTCTGACAGTGTAATGCAAATCAAAATCCAGCTACTCTGGACCAAGATTAATATGCCAGCTGAGGAAACAGATCCTCAGAGGACACCATCCCACCTCCCTTTACACTGTTCTAACCTACCTCAGATGCCAGGGGACATAAGCTAGGATACTATTCATCAATTATGGTATCTCAACATGATCAATCCAAAAGGCACTGTCTCCCAACCAGGGCCTCAACTAGCTGCCCGGCACCTGGATTCTTGAGTTCCCGAATAACTGGCTTCCAATACTTCGATTAGAATCCCATCTATCCTATGCCCCAATGCTTAACACTGCTATACCCAAATGCTGTGTGCTGAGCCATCTTCTTTATGCACTCTACACCCATCAGTGTGTACCCACCCATACCACAAACACCATCCATGAGTTGACATGACAGCGATAGTGCCGATCACTGACAATGAAGTCAACTTACAGGGAGGAGGTACAGAACATATCGATTGTGGTGCTCAGAGAATAACCTGGCATTCAACAGCATTAAGGGACCTCATGATGATGATGATGACTGAGCCTGTTTTACCCTACATCAATACTGACTCGTTAAGGAGGGTTTCCATTTTCAAATCTCAGACAACAATAAACTCCACTATCATGCTCAAGAAGGCATTTCCTAAGGGCACTTAAGAAAGTCGATCTGTCTAAACTGTTGCTGGTGACCAAGAAAGTCATAAGGAACCAGCTACCTTTCTTGGAGGTCATATGCAACACCCTTTGCCTGCGGCAAACCAATGACATCAGAAGGGATCCATCACCTCTCATAACTAACGGGCAGATGCTGTGGGACTATTTATGCCTATTCTACTAGCCTAAAGAACAACATAAACCAGACTAGACCAGGTACAACCAAGAGATAATACTATTATCATTATCATGACTTTACTATCTGCTCTATTATTACTATTATTATCGCAGCAGTCAGACATCAAACATACTTACATTTCAGTCATACTGTTGCCGACAACAGTTCTCTGAGACCTGCTAACGACGTGTAGCATTCTGAAAATCTGCCGTTGCGCTATTCAGTGGCAGGTCAACTAACTGGCAAGAAGTTTTACCGCTAACCCGATCCTCCCGATCATAAATTTTACCATCCTTTCCGGCCCCATTTGGAAC
>JAABNX020000042.1:7639667-7650063 GCA_015163995.2 Mormyrus lacerda | reverse complement strand
AACATAGATGACTTCTTTAGTGACAGCCACTTTGGAATTAGTTGGAATGTCCGAGTCTGAAAGCATGAGTGTCACGCTGGGTGTGTGATGAGTGTCACGCCGGGTGTGTGATGAGTGTCGCGCCAGGTGTGTGAGAGTTGGCAATTCTGATATTTGGATTATTATAGGACTGTTTGGCGAACTATATAGGGTATAGGGTGCGTGAGCTGACTGTTGGAGACCTCACAGATTATTTTGTTCTGTTTTCACGCTTCATCAGTGCCTATAATGTAATTTAAAGACATGCCACAAAGGGTTAAACTTTGAGTGCTCTTTTAAGCACTCTTCTGCGATTTGTGCTGGTGCATCACAAAAGTACAGGTCTTTGTTTTACCTTCACAGCATACTGACCTTCTTTGTGTAAGTCACCACTGACTAATTCCTTCCTCTCTATAACTTGCATATTCTCAATGATCCCTAGCTTTGCGGACCCAAATCCTGCTCAAAAAATAGCAAAGTTCCTGTTTACTTTCAACCATTTTGTGCAACACTCATCAGACTTGGAGTTCATGGTTCAAACCACTCCTCTCACCTCTTCATTCCTCGTCCAATTTCCTTTTGCAGCACAAGGGCTCTTCACACGTGCTAAAAGGAAGTCAGTTAACTACGCATCAGTTCCTTTGCTAACACAATGGTGTCTCCACCCAAGTATGACGGCTAAGACTTTCTTTTAACATTGCCAGCTTTTATGAAAAAGATTAAATTTTTACAGGGTTGAGTATCTGGTCAGACAGATTATTTCATGTAACATCTCAGTCAAAACCATAACAAATCTGTCTATGTCCCCTAGAAAGAGCTTTAGTAAACAGTTGAGCAAAAACAAGTAATGCTGCTGATATATAAACACAACATAGTCATAGGTGTTTATCCTTTCAACTTGATTGCCCTGAAATGTTTGGGATGGGTATGTTCTGCTGGACATTACTGACTTAGAGCATTCTAGTTAAGGACTAGCAGAGGTCACCATTGCACTAAGAAACACAGAGGCTATAGCCATGAATTCTTGGAATATGTGGAGTAGGATTTTCTCTGGGAATCCTAGAACAGGCAAAATACTACAATGCAAAAGTAACAGAACCTATGATCCTATGACTGTCTCATTTGTGAAGTACAGTTTTACAGTTGAATGGATCTTCAATCCAGCACCAAGGGTTAACATGGAAGCAAAATTGGAACATGGTGACTTTCAACTAGGTGTGTGCTTGTGTTCAGAGACAGAGGAAGCCATAACAGCTAATGTATTACAAGGAATTATATGGAAGGTGTGGTCAACTTATGATAAGATGTGTCAGAAGAGATGAAGTAACATGCCTGCTTAACGGATGGTCCACAAGGAACTATGATCTTCTGTCATTAAAAATCCTCTGAAGCAAGGGGCATGTAGATAGTAAGCAATCTGGATATAGTTCATTGTGTAAGAGCACAGAGCTCATACTAATTGCGGAAGTGTAAAGATTGTCTTCTAATTAACCTATTCCACCTGACTGTAACAACAAGAACTTTATTAATCAAACAAAAGGAAATTTCAACGTTAGTGGTAGCAGCCAAAGTGTCCGAATACGTAAACAAAGGCCATGAGGTTTAGGTGTAACAAAACAATACCAGTTTTAATGGACTGATTCACCTTTGGTTGACAAAAGAAATCTTTTTAGTATCGAAAGTTTATTTATTCAGTGTCTGTCTACGGGTGACAGAAACATCAGATGTCTAAGCATGTTAATGCATACTTTGCCAAATATGAACGATTGTAGAAAATGTGCAAAATGTGAAACGGCGATTTTTTTCTCATGTCTGCTGTAGCCGTGTGGGGTCGTGGGCCCTGTTACTTTCAGTTTATGTGGCCCTTTACAATTGTAAATTAACTATACGTATCTCACTGGAAACAATGCGAGAAAGTTACTGTCTTGTTCCTGTTGATTGTCAGAGAGAAGAGAGAGGGACAGGAAACTTGACAACAGGATTCACATGCATCAGCAATTTAGAAATGCACTTTACTGTTTGGTTTATCAAGGGGAAGCAGTTTCAGTGGTTACGGTGATATTGGACTAGTTTCCACATATCTTGTCTTTACTTTCTTTCCTGCACTGTCACTTAACACAGTTAACTGCATATTGTTGGTTTCATTACTACATGAATAAGTTGTGCTGTGGAGTTAGAGCAGTGAGCACAACAGTGTGTTTTTCGGTATTTGTGTTCTAGTAGCATTCATCAGCAAAGTATCCATGTCCAGCCAAATTGCCCAGCAATATGGCTGTTATGCAGCTAGCAAGAATGGCGGAATCTGTTCAGTTTTGAATCAATGAGAACCAATGTTTAACCAACAACTGATAAAACTGTTGATTTTTAACTGCAAGTATAGCAGCGGTATTTTAATAAGGATGGGATAGCAATGATATGATTGTTTGTGTGACATATTTGGATTGAAGTTCAGCAGAGTTCCTCATTCTGTCTAAATGACCTATAAAGAATAATTGCCAGTCATGCAAGCAAAAAAATGTGGGAAAAAGTTACACAAAAGCCATAAAAGCTCAATCATGCTATCAGCAAAGTATGCATTTTTACACTGTAATACAAACTGAGTCCTTTTCATTTACCATGAGTACTAATGATGCACCAGAAGCAGGAACTGCAGCTGCATAAGAGGGGCTGATAGGAGGCGCTGTCAGCACTGAGCTGCCTGCATCCTGGACTTGCTAAGCTAATAGGGGCCACAGGACGTGCCCTCAAAGCCCTGCCAGCCTCCCGCTGACTGAAATGCCATTGAGCTCCTCTATTAAATGCCGCCTGCACTTCCGTTGGCGCTCTATATGTCTCTTTCTATCTCACTCGCCTGCTGGGATGAGCGTGGACTTCGGCAAAGGGTTTTACACGGAGCGATAGAGGTTTGGTTCCTGGTCTCTTTTTATTTAAACATGTTTATGTGGTCCAAGAAAAAAAAGATGGGCCTTTGTACGATTCAGTTTATTTGCCATTTGTGCAACGTACATAGGAATTCTTGGGTGTTTACATTCCCCGTCTAGCTGCATGAAAAGCATAGTATTTAGGCACAGATCTATCAGCAGTTTGGCGCTGCACAGTATTTGGGGTCAAAGGCCTCCCCTAGTACTACAAAGCAGAGATATGATAACTAGATCAATGCAGAATTCAAACCCACCACCATCCCATCATGGACGCAGATCCTTAACATTTCTGAGTGGCACCCTAACCTTTCAATAAACTGTTGGGTTTCTAAACCACAAGAGGTCCATACTTGGGTAATCTCCAGCATACAGTAAGATGTTGGAAAGCTCAAAAAAACACGTTTGTACTAGAGATGATAACATTAAAACCATGACAGTTCAACAAGTTTGGGGTTATTATACCATCTACAGCAGTGCTTCTCACACCAATCTTCCGGGGCCCTGAGACGGTCCATGATTTTGCTCTCCCCCAATTCCCTGAGAGCTGGGAGAGAGCAAAAACTTGGACCGTCTGGCCCCCCTGACCCTATATTGGAACAGCAATATGAGAACAGCCATAAATATAAAGTCAATGTTGTTTAACAAGCTGTCCAATCACTGAAGAGGCACATCTCAAATTGAAGTGGTCTGATGTATTAGAAAGCAAGGAACTTCCATATTTTAGTGTTCATAGTGAAAAACTTAAATGGAATATATAAAACATATGTAAGTGATATATAATCTCAGTGGCTCGTTAATTCAAACAGACTGCTCCTCCGAACTGCCCATCATGTGGCTGCAGCTGAATACATACAGCAAGCAGGCAGAGTTGAAGGTTCATTTTGTCTTCGACTGAAATGCTTGGGTGAATGAATATAGTGATATATATATCATTTACCCATTTGTCAAATAGTTAATGTCATTGCACATGGCACAAAGCACAATACTGGCTTCCTACAATATTCTCACAATGATGTCGTGTATAGAATAATGTACATCCGTCATGCATTAGAAAATTATTTTTAATTTTTAAAAAATACTGCAATGTATAAAAGTGATTGCTATAATGAATGGATCTGAATTTGACAATTGGGTTTGTGTATTATAACCTCCAAACACTGACAAAAATGATATGACTACTCTTGAATGACCAGGCAGTTTTTCCAGTAATGAATGATCATTAGTATATTGTGAGATTTTTAATGTAACACATTGGATGTCTGGACAATAATGAACATTCGATAGTTAAAATCCCAGAATGTAAAAATAATCTGTGTGAACATGCCATAAAAACAAGATTTTCATTAAGGAAACTCTATAACTGTTCATTTTTGAAACAGTACTTACAGTACTGAAATAATATAAAAGAACTAGCATAATCACAAAATCAACAGTTATAGAGTTCTCTTTATGAAGATCTTCTTTATAGACGTCCAGTAAATGTATCAGAAAGCCATAACGTCATGTAGAAGCGTTATTTATGCTAATTCCTTAAGACAGTCATGACCTGAAGCCAACAAAGACGACCGTCTGAAACATACATAAAACTAGCTTTACATTCACGTAAAATCCTGTCAAAAAGAACAAGACAGAAGCACATGCAAGGAGAGAGTATTAAGTATAAGATACAGCAAAGTATGGTCAAAAGCAAGCACTGTGTATTACAGCACTCTCACCTGCCGGTACACAAGCCTCTTACCCTGTATGGTCCAGAAGGGCTCTCTCAGCTTCAATGCAGCAGCATAACTGATTTGTGTGCCGCCTTCTCTGAATACGCTTTGTGTGCGTCTCCTCTGAGGTTCAACCAAACTCTAGGGCTTCTCTGCTTCCTGCCAGCACTGTATTATAGTACAAGATGGTGCTTTTTCCTGAGGAAACAGACCATCCCCCTTCCTCCTCACTCGGAGCTCCACAGGGAAGGCCTCCAATTATACTAATTGCCGCAACTATTCTTCTGCGCCTTTTATTTATTTATTTGTTTACTTACTTTTAAATAGTGCCTGACGTCACCTCACCCAGAATACTCTCGCTGTACGCTGGAGGGTGAAAGAGGACAGATTTGGATTCGTTTGCTCATTTGTCTCTCTGACTCCCTTTGTCAGGGTGTTTGTTGATGTGGCTCCTCTTGCTTCTACAGCTAGTTCTCCTGCTGTGATATAAACGGCGTCACTTCGCAGGCGCAACCTTTTCTCCAAAGTTTTGGGAAGGAAGGCAGAGAGGTAATGTCTTGGAAATCTGAGCCTTCCTTCGCTCGTATGATATCATGCAGCGTACTCCTGCGTATTTATTTAAAGAGAATATTTACATTTCTGGATATCAGCGTATGCAGTCAGAAAGCAGTGCTTCATGAGTCGATAAATTGCCTCACACACTACATAAAGATCTAAATCAAATACATTTGAATAATAAGAAGACTAAATAGTATCTGAGGAAATAAATGATACAAGGTGAAGAATTTGATGACCTGTGCAATGTTTTCCTTTCATTTGTATAAAATAAATAGGCAGTTCTACTGATGGGTGTGCAAACTTCAACTGATGACAGTTACTGTGTAAGAAGGATAGTTATCAAGTTTAACTGAAGGTTAAGCAGCAGTGTAGTCCGGACAGCGTAGATTCATGTCCTTTACTGACATCTAGAGGCCAATTACAGAATTCTCAATGTAAATTACATCATACCAGCAATGCAAAAATTATATGTCTGTAAATATTTTCATTATAATGTTTAATCAGTATTTCATGTTAAATTGATATTGAGTTAACAATATATGAGATATCCGTCTATGAAACTGAGAAAGGTGAAAGACAAGTCCATTTATTCATTATGTCAGAATTACACGCTGGTGATGTAATAGCATGGCGTGTTTTCTGGTACACTTTGAGCTACTCTGTAAGAATGCCACAACAAATGTGAACATCTCTGCCAATCAAGCTGATCCATTAATGATAACAAGGTACCCACTGATTGGTTCTTTTTGTCAGAAGGCCATGACTGTGCAAGAATAGTTGTCTGAACATGACAGTGAAGTTACCTTAAAGCGGTGACTTATCCAGTCACCAGATCTCAACCGGACGTAAGAGTATGAGTTGGTTCATGAATCAGTTGTGAGCTGCTTAGGAATGCGGTCTGGCTGGTGTCTCAAGTGTAAGATAAAACTACAGATACAAGTGCACAGAGATCTTTGGTATTTCACCTCCAATTTATTTAAAAGGAACCAAGGTCAAAACAAAGTAGCATGAAGTCAATAAGATGCTGTGTTTTGAAGCAGTAACTTTAATAAATAAAAAGCGATAAACATGGGAGACTTTTATTATGGCAAGCATAATAAAAGATGGTTAAGACAGGATTTTATGGAGATTTATCATCCATCAAAATTAATTCAAATGAATTCAATAGAACTTTAAAAAGTCTTAATAAACTAACACAATCAGTAATAACATTTCAAAGGTACATTTTCTTCATTTCAAAGAATATACAAATAATAACCATTTCAAACAATATTAAAACATCCATTGAGAAAAACTGATAGAAAATAAAACTATCAATTAAAATGACACAGGTTATACGGTGTATAAAACCCTGAAATGGTAAGTCATTCTCAAAATGGAGCTAAAGTAAATATGTTAAAATTTTAGAAAATAAAAAGCTGAGGTACTGCATACCTACTAATACAACTACAGAACTTAAAAAAATGTCTTATGCAGAATTTCATTGACAGAAGAAAACACTTTGCCATTTATTGCTTTCTTTCTCTCTAAATGTTCGTTTATATAGTGTAAACCTTTCCGTTTTGAATTAATCTATAATGATATTCAGGATTTTGGAGAACAGAAAGCAGGATTGTTTTTCAAGGCGGCATTTTTCCAAATTCAGCTTTCAGAATAACCATTTAAGTAATGCTAATAATGAAGCAGATGACCAGACTGGGGCGCTGATGGAACACAATGTAACTGGAACTGGGAAAAATAAAAGCAATTATCTGATGCAGGCTTTACACCATGTTGAGTAGGTCATCTACAGTATCTATTCTTTCTCTATCCACTTATCCTGGATGAGTCATTAGCAGGACATTATAATGTGTTTGTGACATTAACTAAACATACTCACTGAAGTTCATTATAGAAACAATGTTTTTTTTTGTTATGGGAATTTCATTTCTTTGTTTTTAGTAAATGACAAGTTTAATTGGAAAGGAAATTTGACCAAACATACAGTGGACATATGAAAACACCACTGCATTGATTCATCTATTCAAAGGTACGGTTCTTGTCATGAAGTTCTACAAAGTCGAAAGCAAATGTACCGAAAGGAACCATGATATGCAGACTTTAACATTTTCAGTATTATTTTTCAATTAAACACACTGCTTTTGGATATATGACCTGAAAGAGTTACAGCAACATAACAGGTTTTTAAAATTATTTTTATTGTGCCAAGTGCATTTTAAAGCCTATAAAAAGCAATACGCAGAAAAGGTTGTGGCTTCTATTCTTCTTCCGTCATCATCCAAAGGCTTTACGCTTAGCAAGCAATGTACCACTCTGGCACATGAACCAAACAAAATGGCTTCCAGGGTCCTTCTTGAGGGAAATCAATCCTAATAGGCTTAATCAAAGCGGTACAATCTGACTGCTTGAACAATACCCGTTAAAGCAAAATCAGGAACTGGCCCTCAGCAGAGCTCAGATCCTGGGTCAGTCTGTCACCCATCGTCTGTGAGGTATCAAATCTTTCATGTACATGGAGGACATGAGAGGGACAATGACGTCATTGACAATGACAATGACGGGGTGTCTTCTTCGAAGTGGCACTCAGTCACAGGACTGAGGAGTTAAAGGGCTTCATGCAGGGAACAGTAAGTTTAGGTGGGAGTGACTTGAAATGAAGGCGACTTGTTCCCCAGCTGCTGAAGGCCCCGTTTCAGCTCAGCGCATGTGTGCGTGCTCCATGCCGTCGTTCTGAAGCTCCTCCTGCTTCTGCAACCCGTGCAGCTTCACCACCAGCTCTTTGATGAACATCTGTGGAGAACAGTAGGCTGGTTTCACCAAGGATAACACTGACAGTCAAGGGGCAGCCTTGTAAGTCATAAAGCCCAGCAAACCACCAGTTTGCGGGCTGGAGGTGACAATGCAGCTCAGTCTGCAATTTCTTTTTTTAAACGGTTGTAATGAAATCAAGGGTGAGGGGGGGTCTACATGGGGCCAGGACAGGCTGGCACTGTTATTCATGTGGAATCGCTGTGCAGACAAGTGTCAGTTGCAGTCCCCTGACAGTCTGATACGGGTCTATAGCTGTGAACATCTGTGTGTCACAGAATTATGCATAAGCACAGGATGATTCATTGTTCTGCATGTTTGCATATAACATGCTAAAAATATGTGACGCTGTGTTTGTGTACATGCTCAGTTTGCAAACGCTCAAACACAGAATCCCACAATTAACAAGTTTTTAACTTAAAAATCCATATTTGGAATTGAATGTGTGACCTTTAATGACTTTACAGAAGAATCATCTTGCAAAGGAAACGATAAAATGAAACTGATGCCACGGTGGTGACCAGTCCTCCTTTCCCACAATATTCCCATTATTTTTAATTAAACGTTTGCATTTGCAGTCCATTTAACCTACTGTGGTGTACAGTCAGTTAAAAAAAAATATGAAATATTAATATTTTTATTCCAGAAAAATAAAATGATCAAAATGCCTGGGGCAGGATAGGAAGATGGACAGAGACCTGGAGTCTCTGCTTGGAGTGTTAACAGACAATTCAAACCAGTCTCAGGATATAAGCTAAATATCCTTCTTGTGACTGTGAACAAACTAAATAATCCTAATAAAAATGCTGGGGCCATAAGACACAAAAATATGCTAAAAATGACTCTATAGAGCAATAAAATCCACATGTGAAACATTAATTCAAAAAGATACGTGATCTTGACCTAATACTGAGCACTAAAGAATCCTGATCATTTATTCACTATTGTTTAACAGCTATACTTGGAAAACGATACAGCATTTACTTGGAAGTAATACTTGGGTAATAGTTGAGTGTGCAAAAAGTACCACAGGAAAAACGGGGGAAAATTCAAAGGAACTTGTAGAACACAAACATTAATTAGATTGATGGCTTTTTCAGTAGCCTGCAGTATCAGCAGATGCTGGTCACATGACAATGAAGGACTCATATGGTGGTATCATGCTAATAAATATTTAACACAGCTTTCATGAAACAAAGAAATTGATGACGACCATAAAAGCAAGAATATATAAGGTTTGTCACATTTGGGATTAGATACAATTTAATATATACCAACTGCATACAAAGTATCATCTTCCAAACTGTGGCATATTTGAAATATTTTAATATAAAATGAATACATACGTCCGTGTTGTTATTGCAGGCATGAAGAATCTCCTGAGGGAAGAAAGACATTTTGTTTGACATTTTGTTTGAATTTGTTTGAAGTGGCTATGCTCAGGTTCTTTACACCGACACCTTAATCACATTTCCAGTTTTCACTGGAGCTTTTAAATTACACACTGGCTGCTAAGTATGCAAGACGATCCCCTTTGTATGAACTATACAACTGAATATACAGTCCCAAATATTACTCTCACTATTATCTGAACATAAAGCATTGCATTACATTGCTCAGAAACCCAGGTTATACCTTTCACTCGGAGATCTACAGTAAGGTGTTCTAGGTTCTAGGTTCTCCTTCTGGACTCCGCCTACCTGCAGCCTGTCTTTTCGCTCTTCATCACTCTGCAGATCCAGCAGCTCATCAATATTCACTTCCTCAGGCATCTGTTCCTCCTGCAAAGGGGGAGTCTTTAATTAAATTATCAAGAACAATTTCGAAAATGCTAGCTATGCTGGATTATGCTGTATACACCTTGCTTGTGTTCCACTGGGTATAAGGATATGTGTTATGTACAGATTATTGTTTCGGTTGATATGTACCAGAAACTATAAGACGACAATGAGTACACTGGGTGCAAAATATCCTCAAAAGAAATTAAAAGTGTATAATGGCACAAATGGCATTATGAACTTGTAAAATGTATAGATAAATGGTCTCTTATTTGTAATGGATACTGTACTGGATAATTAGATAACTGACATCTAATTAAAAGTATTGATCAAATTTTTAAAATTTTACTTTAATTTTTAAACTGTGACATGTTTATTGGGAAGTTGAATAATTGTTTCCAGTAAAACATCAATCCATCAATTTTCTGCATCCGCTTGTCCTATGCAGGGTCTTGGGTCTGGGGGTATCCTGGAAGCAACAGGCAGAATGCAGGGAACAACCCAGGGCGCCAACCTCTGTGCTATAGGAAACCAAGGTAGTGCAGGAAGAAGGCAGGGAACAACCCAGGGCGCCAACCTCTGTGCTATAGGAAACCCATGTAGT
>JAABNX020000042.1:7626225-7639580 GCA_015163995.2 Mormyrus lacerda | reverse complement strand
TGTGCTATAGGAAACCAATGTAGTGCAGGAAGAAGGCAGGGAACAACCCAGGGAACCAACCTCTGTGCTATAGGAAACCAATGTAGTGCAGGAAGAAAGCAGGGAACCAACCTCTGTGCTATAGGAAAGCAATGTAGTGCAGGACGAAGGCAGGGAACAACCCAGGGAACCAACCTCTGTGCTATAGGAAACCAATGTAGTGCAGGAAGAAGGCAGGGAACAACCCAGGGAACCAACCTCTGTGCTATAGGAAAGCAATGTAGTGCAGGAAGAGCATGCAAACCACGCAGAAAAAGAAATGAAAATGGCCACAACGAAGCCTGCGCACATATGTGATAATATGTTGCAACTTTTCAGCTGTCTGGGGGTTATCTGTTTCACAGTAAAACTATGGAAAAATTCCACCAAAGGTAGCAGACACTGGGGCTCGGACACAAGATACAAGACAAAGGGAATGCAAGCAGAATGTGATATTAATAATAATAAAAATGTTCATGCTGTTTCATCGCTACAAAAACAAACATGTTTTCTCAAGAAAAGCCCACCAAACCCCTGGGAATGTATCTCTCAAAATGCTCTGCATTCTCATGTCAGCACGGTGTAAAGGTCAACCAACGAAGATTCACATGGCATTCTCCTGCTGGGCCTCAATGACCTTTCTTTCAACTTTAAATGTCACAAACAAGCTTTAAGGTTGAAGCTTATAGAACCATTAGTGTGTGAGATACACAGTAAATGAGTCCAAATCACTAAATTACCAATGTTCCTTCATATTGTTTGTCTGACTTTAATGTCCTGGGAAGATCAAGAAAAAGAAATGTGACCATTAAAGTCACTTGCAATGTTTCAAGAATTTGCAAGGATATTCTTTTCATTGGTTTAAAAACTTCTCATAATAATAAATAACAGAGAGAGTCTCGTTTAGAGGAAGCACAACCAGTGCAGGCATCATAACAAACCTGAAGGGGAAGGTATAGACCAAAAACCAGATCTTGATATTTTTAGGCAGGATAGCAGTACATGAGATTGCGTATGTATACAGGGGGTTGGACAATGAAACTCAAACACTGGCCAAAATAGTGTTTGACGTTACATGACTTCATGCGCACGGCCTGGTGGCCAATCTTCACTGATTGTACACTCCATCAGTAAGAGTACAGTGTGACGGTTGAATTAGCTGAGCAATAGCACAGCTGTACATAAAATATTGCAATGCAAGCAGCATAATGAGAGACAAATGCGTGCACATCACGCTGGTTCATCTGTGATCATGACAGCAAGTCTTTGTGGTGTATCGAGAGCCACGTTATCCAGGGTATTGCCGGCATTCCACCATGAAGGAGACACCAAATCGAACAGGAGCAACTGCGGACGCAAGAGGAAGCTGCATGAAAGGGATGGACGGGCATTAACCTTGATTGTTTCCAAAAAACATAAAATCACAGCTGCCTGAGTGACTGCAGAATAAATGTGCACCTCGACTCTCCTGTTTCCACCAAAACTGTTGGTCAGTCGCTCCGCAGGGTCAGTATTTATGGTCGGGCTGCTATCGCCAAACCTTTGGTCACTTGTGCCAAACATCAGCGTCAACGGTGCCAGCAGCACAAATGTTGGGCTGTGGACAATGTGACACATGGAGAAGCCTCAAGAAGGTTTACCACCTGGACTGTTGTGTACCCAGAGTGCAGCACGGGGCTGCATCAGTGATGGTTTGGGCTGCAATATCATGGTATTTCCTAGGCTTGCTACTTGTTCAAGATGGGTGTGTCACTGCCAAGGACTATCAAACCATTCTGGAGGACTATGTTCACCCAGTGGTTCAAACATTGTACCCTGAAGTTGGTGCCATGAAAGGACCATAATAAGCCACTGAGAGAGAACATCGGATCAGCTGATTTGTGTTAGGATAAAACCTTTATTAATAAATAAAACTCGAATTAAATAGAAGACGTGTTCCTAGTGGATGGGGGCACAATTCCATGCTATCAGGCATTAGCAGAGGCGGAGATTTTAAGTCCAGAGAGTACAAATCCAAACCAAGATTTTGTTTCAGCCAAACAGCTAAGTACTCTGTGACTGTGACTCAACTAGTTGGCCGAAACAAAATTTTGGTCTGGATTTGTACTCTCTGGACCTGAACGTTGTTCAATGGTCCATTGTTCAATGGTCACTCTGCAGGAGTTTGAGAACTTGAGATTGAAACATTTTAATGGACGATAATGCATGGATGTATCGGCTATTGGGGAGAAATCTTATGCATAAGCCAGGGGTCTCCAACTCCGGTCCCGGAGAGCTATTATCCAGTAAGTTTTATATCCTACCTGGCTTCTGATGAGCCACACTAGTTCTCAGGTAAATACTTACCGGGTAGTAGCTCTCCATGAGCGGAGTTGGAGACCCCTGGCATAAGCAATGCCTCATGCAGTTCTGCATATTGCATCATTTTGATTTAATGGCACCAGGCTGAAGCTCACTTTTCATTTTTCTCTGAAAAATAACATGAACAGTCAGACTAGCTAGAGAAAGATTACTCTTCTCAGCTATATTTTCAGATGACAGAAAAACTTTTGTTTATATATTTATATACAACTTGTTTGTCTTTAGCTGTTGGTTTTAACCGTGACTCATTTATACGGTGACTCAGTAGAGCTCCAACCTGCAGCCCTAACCTACAGTGTTCTAATCATCCACGTCGACTTAGCCCAACCTTTGAAACTGATACCTCAATAATTCGTTACACTTACTGCGTCAATGCTTTTCTGCAAGCAATCCTCTATGAAAAAAGTAACCATGACAACATTTTCTAAATTGAATCTCAATGATTAGAGGTTTTCTTTATGCCGCTCTAATAACCTTATCATGCACTGATGAACTGCATATCAAACAGAAAAATTCTGCACCCCACACTTGCCACTGCAGCAGCAAATTGATTTAAGATCTACTAGCTTTTGAACAATAACATGAGTTCATGCCCCAGGGTGTAATATGAATTCATCGGTTTCTGACTGTGACTTGTTTCGCAATATGTTGATCAGCACTATTATTAATTTATTAAGTGTATAACTCTCATTAAGCAAACTTTTAAATATAGGGTGGTGAAGTGGCTCCCATTGTAATGTGGTTCTCCAAAATTCTACAACGTATTTGGAAATTTCTATTCAGTTCAAATTATTGGTGTCTGTTTCACTCTGGCACAAGCACAAACTCCTTGAAAACACCAAGGTGTAATTAAACTTTCATGTATACTGTTAACAATGGAAGCAGCATGCTGGCAATCAATGAATGTTAGAAAACAAACATCACCAGCATGTGCAGCACACAGAAACACAAAAACGGCTTTTACAGACGTTCACTTTGCTGAAACCAAAACACAGCACATTAGTTTGGTTAATATTTAAATTAAAATCAATGCAAGGTGAGCATTACACCAAACCAGACAGCATAGCTTGAATTCCATAGCTACTTAGTAGGATACCGCAAATTCTTAGATCTCGGGACAAAGTGACTTAGACAATGCATACTGTAAATGAAGGGAAGAATTTCTTCATACCTAAGAATTACATAATTCAGGGTTTTGTTTTTCAAGGAAGTCAATGAGAGATTTTCCGGTTAAATAATGTGTGAAACTTGCTTCCCAAATAGGTAATGCACCATCGCATTCAGGGTGTCACCCCGTCACGTGCTTTGCACTGCCTGGTTAGGCTCCAGCTTCACTACATGCTTGTACAGGGTAAGCTGTTGGAATATGGACACAGGAGGCCATAAAGTGCAGAAGGTTAGGGTGATTCCAAGGACCTCCGACTGACGGGGACCCTAAAAAATCTGCAAGATGATTGGATTGGTCTGTGCTAGGCACCCAAAATCTCTAGCAACACCCCTGGATGGATGGATGGATGGATGGATGGATGGATGAATGAATTTGTCCAGCTGAATACACTACACCTTCATCTAACTGCATGTAATAAGCCAAAAAACTATAACATGTCTTACTCCAGATGGTAACTGATCTCATTTCAAGCAAAGAAAAGGACAAATTAATAGCAGAAGCCACTAAACACAGATAATTCAAGTTCACTTAATACACGCAAATATTAATTTGACTTGACACCACCCTGAAGCAAAACGCTTTTTCAAAAAACCTCTTAAAGGTGAAGTAACTTGAAGGTGAAGTAAACAATTTAGTTTATGGAAACTCTTGGCTGTGTTTTCACTAGCAATATACCCAACAGAGTCTGAAAATTTGATTGCAAAGGAGATGGACGAGGTTGATGCCGACACCATCCCAGACAGTAAATTCATTGCGTAACATATTTTTTAAAAAAAACTAGTGGCTGATATAAAATCAGAAATTGCAGTATGTCATTCATCTAAAGCCATGTATGTTTAGCAGTGTAATCACATTCACGAGCAAAGCCTGAACCACATCTGTCCCAAACATCCTGTTCAGCTGTGCTCTCTGACCTTATCTTGTACGTCAACTTAGACAAAAATAATAACCAAAAAAACTGCTATCTCCTTTGATGGTGCTACTGCTTCTGCATGCTAGACTTGGACCATAAAGGTCTCCAGGAGTTTCACCGGCACGTGTGTGTAAAGACCATCTTGAAGTCCAGGATTTGTCTTACTCGGCCATTTCTGTCTCATTCCATGTTTGTGTTGTCATGCTGATCTGCAATGTGACCTAACCATCTGCTGTGTAGCAAGACTCATTATGCTGTGATGGAAAAAACCCAGCTAACGACAGGACCACCCGCTCTGCACTCTTAAACACTACATACCACATGGGCCTTAATTAAACTTCTTCGCCAAATCATGCGTGTGGCTCTGCAGTTATTATCTGTTAAGAGTGGAATTCAGCTACACTCTCTCTTTCACCTCACTTGACTCTTGTAACCTTAAGTAAGATTATTGTTACATTTATATAGCGCTTTTCAAGACACCCAAAGCGCTTTACAGAACCAATGGGGAGCCTCTTGAACCACCAGCACTACAGCCCCCACCTGGATGATGCGACGGCAGCCATTCTGCCCCAGTACACTCACCACACAGTAGCTAAGGTGGTGAAGGGGCAGGAGAGAATTCATCAGTTAGATATAGGGGATGGTTTGGAAGCCACATTTCAGAGGGTCACAGTGGGAAATTTTAGCTTGGATGTTGGGGAACCGCCCCAACTCTTTCAAAAGATGCCCAGGGATCTTTTATTACCAGAAAGTCAGGACCTGGCTTTTACGTCTGTATTGCCTTATTGGGTCACCTTCAGCAAGGCCTTATATGGCCAAGTTAAATTATTCTAGTACATTTAGGTTTTATTCAAAGCAATTTAACTGAAATACCCAGAAGTTTAAATTGTCCTACTACTTCCTGCGTAAAATTCAGTATTTTACAATACAGGTTAAAATTATCCAGGGGATGTAACAAAATGAATGAATATAAGTTGCATCAGATGGCAACAATATACCTAATAATACATGCAGCTTCACGTGGCAAGTATACACGTCTACTGCCATGTAGAGGATAAAGCCGATGGGGGCATGACCAGAAAACATAGCAGAAGATTAAGTAAAAGGTAACAGTTAGGGGGTAAAATGTCGTGTAACCATGACATCCAGTGACATATGGGGTGGCGTGCTTTTCATTCACCCTCTGCCAGCCTCAGCCTCCCTTTGCTTATGAGGGTGATTACATAAGATCTCCTTCTATCTGTCATTTTATCCCAGGACTAAAAGCTGCCCTTTTGACTACTGGTAAGTCCACCAACATGCTACGCATGGTGCCCTGTCAACAACTGGGCTTGCTATACAGAAGCAAATGCAAACATATGTAAATAAACACACACTGAAATCCTAGTAATGACCTCTGTGTGTGTGTGTGTGTGCGCACACGTGGACCACATTTATATTACATTGTGGGGACCAAATGTACCCCACAATGTGTTAAGACCTGTTATTTTGATGTTGTGTGAGACCATTTTTCAGGTCCCCACAAAGATTTGTGAATGCAATCAAAAAACAAAAAATGTCAAAAGTCTTGTATGTTGTTTGGTTACCTACGGTTAGGGTTAGGGCTGGGTAGGAGTTAAGGTAGCCATGTTGTGGTTACAGTTTTCCCCATAGAAAAAAATGGCGTTCCCACAAAGATATAATCTCAAACTGCCTGTGTCTGTGTGTGTGTGTGTGTGTGTGTGTGGTCATGTATATATGATATTATAAAAATCACCACGCAATCATGTGAATGCAATCAAAAATGCTAAAAATGCCCAAACTCTTGTATTTTGTTTGGTTACTTATCGTTAAGGTTAAGGCTCGGTAGGGGTTAAGGTTGTGATAGCTGGAATTATGGTTGTGCCAATAGAAATGAATGGAGAGTCCCTACAAAACTATAGGTGACTAATTGGTGTGTCTGTGTGTGTACAGAAGAGAATATGCTGCAGGAAATGTGAAAAAACAAGAGTCCTTGGTTTTAATGCTGGTTACTATTCATGTTAAGTTATTTTTGACTATTTGTGGTTTCTAGAGCAACACCAACAGAAATATTGAAGTGCCACTAAAACGAAAAGCACAATGTCAATTAATTTCTACAATTATTACAGCAATAACTGCATATTCATTGTATTTTCTCTACAAGCCCATGCAATTCTAGCACAAACTGTACCACAAACAAATTGACAAGGAACAATAGTCCATTGTTTGCCCAGGATAACAACAAAACCATCTCAGCTGATGCCTCACTTATCTTTGAGTTGATTGGTTGATTCCATGGTCACTCTTTATTAACTGCTATCCTATAGGGGTTATTTTACTGCAATGAAACTTTCTATATTGTAATCCTAACTGGCTACAGAATAGATTTTCGCATTTGACATGCTCTTGGAGAGCATTTGTTTGTTGGAGACCCTTTACCTAGGGAATAACACCTTTCATTTGTTTATCTTCCGTGTTAATTTCATAGCGATTGACAGGGAGGCCAATATTCTTGTACCCAACATCTGCCATTGCATACTAACTACCCTCAATCAACAGAGGGGAAAAAATTTTTGAGAAAATACTGGCATTGAAAAAGAATTCTTAATTAATGACATCACTTATAAGTGACAAAATTTAACAAAAGCATTTTCCCTCTTCTAAGAGAGAAATTAACGACTAATGGTGTGGTCGACAGCGGGGGGCAAAGCCAACCAGGTGTAATGGGCCTGCATTCGGTTGTCTGGGAGTAGGATACAGCCCTCCCCCACCCCCCTGCCAAACAACACAATCTTCCAGATTGATTATTGCACTGTGTCTCTCAGCTACCATGCAGGGGCCAGCTGCGCTTTCCATATATGGCCGTAACAGCCCTGATGGGGCTTCCTCAGGCTTTTTCAGCAGCATCCCCATGGGGCTGATATACCCATTTCCTTTCATGGCTTCCCCCCAAGTCTGAGCCTCGTCTCCCATCGTGATCCAGAGTCACGGTCCACGTGCCAGCATGTACCACCACTTTTTCCTCCAGATTCCAGTGACCAGGGTCTGGGCCAGAACTATAGATTTTACATTATCAAGATCCCTTTCATGTCAGTTGTCCTCTATAGCATTTGCGTATCATTAATACAAGACATCGCCACTCCTATTTACAATAAAGAGAAGTTGTTGGAAATTTTTAACCAAGTGATTTAAGTAATATTCCAAAAAAAATGAATGTGCAAAAAAGGAAAACATCAAGCATCTACAGCACATGCAAAATCCCGAAACTATAGGTTCTTTGTTGCTCAACCAGCCCCTGATCTAGTTTTATATTCAGATATGAGGCACACTGGTTAATAAATAAATACAGAATAAATACAGAAGGTGTACTAATCACATTTTTATAGTTTATGCTAATTCACCTTGATCGTATCTTAACCCGAAGATTACCCCCACACAGTGCTACAATTGTCGTTTTGGAGTAAAACGACAGCAGCTGCATCACACCCATTTTCTGTCCTGAGCCTGGGGAGCATCGCTCTTGAGTAATATTTTTGTCATGCGCCTCATTATCAGCAAATTCTATTACAGTATGTCAACTCATGTATAACCAGAGCATGGATTCCTGTAATTCTATCCGTTTATGCGTCACGTTGGCCGGGTGTGGAAAGATTGTATTTACTGACGGTTATTAAAAATGTGGTTCTACGTTTCATCCTACTGACATGTCAAACTGAAAAAACTAATAGTGATCATAATAATAATATAATCCAACACACCGGGCAGTTGCTGTTTTCTCGTTCTAAAACCTACCCTATACTCTTGAGAGAGCATATATAATTAAAGAACACTGCTGGGTATAATGTATGACAGACAGACCTTTGATTGCATTACATACATGTTCTGATAACAACAGTTTGCACTCACCCTGCCCAAATACAGCTGGTCCAAACTAGAATCAATCCATTTTTCCACGTCCAGTCGTCTTTGCAGCTCCTTTCTGTTGTACTTTACAGTCACACGAGCTTGCCTTTTCTGAATACTGAGTCCGGATTCCCTATTTGCCCCCCGGTTCGGAGAGTGGACTTTATTGTTACACCGTCTTCCGACTCGGTTCGCTGCCATTGCCACCTTTAGTAACACACACACACGCACATTCAAGATACCACAAACGCTTCAGCGGAGCAGTGCTGGAAACAGCGACGATCAGACAGTTTAAACGGCGTGGCTATCGCAGCGAAGCGCATTGCTCATGGGTCTTAGTGCCCCAAGTATATACGGCTATTCACGCAGACTTCATAATAAACTATTATAATAAATACATTATCAATAGTGGGGGGAAACAGGGATAGCAATAATAATATCTTATTATGCATATCAGTGGTGATTAAATGTGATTTATTTAGAAATTTAGCGTGTTGGTGTTAACTAATAGCATTTATACATTTTCGACTATTACATGAAAAACAAGTAAACATTTTACAAATAAAAAGCGACATCATTTATACCCAAAGAAATTTGAAAACTTATACAAATATTAATGACCTCATCAAAATGAAAATAAGTTTTGTACATCACTGCACTTCCCAATCCGGTTTCTGCGGCGCATTTAATAAAACAACTTCGCTTGAATTTGAACGAATAAAAGTCATACAAAATCGCATTTGGATAAATACATCATTAGAGGCAAAATCTAAAAACGGTCAAAAATAGGGGACCCACGAACCACGACAAGTGTAAGAGTTATTAAAAGGGTTGAACATGAGTTTCAAAAATATTAATACCCCTAAATAAGACCAGACAAAGTGCATTTTGTAATGAAATTGTATTGTTTTCAGTTTGTTCAGTATCCAGCAGTGCCGTACTGGTTCGGTTCGGGTAGCAGGTGCTTATGAACGCCCCTCCCGCCGCACGTGCCAGGAAATGTATGGCTGACTTTCGCCTATTCCGGTGTCCCTGAGGTGCAAATTACAAGTGGCATGTGTGTAAAATGCCATCAACATTCATCACCATAGGGAAAACCCCGCTCTCACAGGAAAAGACTTTAAAAAAAAATCAAACAACCGTCATTAAAAATATTTTAACAGTTGAAAATACCATTACTGTAAGTATATTGTCACGGCAAGAATTTTAAAAAGCTCAGCAAGTTTGTAAAGTTTGCTTATTTGTCAAGAAGAGAATACATATGCATTGTGATTAACTACATGTATTCGCAAAATAAGGTTGTGTAAGTGAATGCCATGCAATGTCCATGTTTTCATTTTTTTGTTTTGTTTTTTTATGTAGGTGGACAAAGAAGGGTTTGGGGATCTGTCCATTGTCTCTGTTCTTGATTAGTTTGAACTACAACAGCCCCGCTCATGGTTGGCATCATACCTCTGAATAAATCTTCTTACTGGATCTCCTTGAATGGATAGCACGCAAAAACAAAACGATATTAATTCCCTTAAAACTACATAGGTCCTCTAAATAACTTAAAGATGCCTGCTTTAGGCCCACTGCATTTGGAATATGTTCATTCTTGTTCATTATGGCAGTGTTATTATAAGATGTAATTTGGGCAAAGACTTAGCCATTGCCATCAGTATATCTGGCAGTGATCTGTCTGCTGTACCATTACTTGCGGACTGGCCACCCATTTGTGCCATCTCATTATCCATAATTACGTTAATGAGGCCCAACAGCAGATGGTGTTTATTAATTCTAGGGATTTTGTGTTGTTCCTCTTCCCCACCGATGTAGTTATTTAACTATAAGTCATTGAAAGCTTATGAATATCTGTTAAACTTTGTATAAAAATGCACATATTAACCAGAGGACTACTGTGTGTGTGTGGGGGGGGCTTTTCAGTTATACAGTACAGTAGTTGCAATAATTATGTTGCCATACCGGAACAATTATCAGTATAAAAGGTGTGTTTTAAGAATCCGAACTGAGCAGATTAGCAAAATTCTTGTTCACACCATGGTTACCTCCAGAATTGATTATCACTATGTCATTCTTCCGGATAAATCACTCACACTCAATCTAGTGACTGTATCTCCCTGACACACATTCACTGACTTCCTGCTCAGTACAGGACTGACTATAAGATACTTCTGCTTACTTTTAAAGCCCTTCATAACCTTGCTGCTAGTAACGTCACTGCTCATATACTTCATTCCACTCTCTATGTTCTTCCTTAGCTGAATTACTCACCGTTCCTTCGGTCAGACTCAGTACCATGGGTGGCAGGGTCTTCAGTTACCCAGCACCCAGACTTTAAAACTCTCTCCCCCAGAATACCCAACAACTGCATTCAATTCCTGTTTAAACCATGCCTTTAAACTCATCTGTTTTTCCCTTTCATGAACTGTGGTTTTATTGTTATTTATTTTTCTGTCACTATAGTGTAATTTATCTTATGTATTGAGTTTATTGTTTATAATTTGTATAATTGTTTTTAAATATTGTTTATAAATTTAATTCATGAAAGGAGACCTTGAGTGTCCTGAATGGCGACAATAAATAAACAATAATAATAATAATAGTTATTATTATTAATGGTAGTTTGTCTCCTGGAATATGGTATATTATAATGTATAGCATCTATCTGCAGCGTAAGCGAGTCTTGCTTTAATAAACAATGAAGCTTTACACGTTTCATATTGTAGCGGTCTGTGCAGCCACATAAAAACATAATGACCTATTGGTAATGCGGTTACAAAAGACATTTCTTCGGCCTAGGAGACCAGTGCTGTAGTGAACATAGACTGCCTCTAGTGGAATTCCCACAATATATCCTGAATTTCTAATTACTTGTCAAATGAAAGGATATTTTACAAATGTATCACAAAAAAACTATTAAAACAGCATACCATTTTATTTTATAGTTTCTAAAACAGTCTCAATGCCTCGATTTAAAAATTAAAGTGCTTACTGCATTGTTATTTCGGGTAACGTGCAAACTTCCGCGAAGGTAGGCTATATGTTCTCATCTAGCTGTACGTTGCCTATTAATAAACAATGCAGTCACGCTCTCTTGTCACCTTCGGCCTATCGCCCCAGTTAAAGTATGATTATACGATTATACTATGATTAACATCCCCCCAATCTGCTTAAGTATCCATGCCTCTCTGTCGATTTGTGCTGCACGTGTATATTTTTATCATATAATTTGCATTTTGTATTATTAATTACGATAATCATCTACCTGAATTACGTTTGAGACCAACAAATTGTTTAATTTGACATGGAGATACAGGAAATGAGGAACCCAACAAAAGCCAAGTATCCAATGTGACGACGCACAACGAGGTAAACAGGGTATAAACTGGTTCTTTCTGGGCGGCGTTCGCACCAACTCGAACAGTATCTGGGAGGTGCGAAAGTCAAAACGCGGAAATAACCCCACATAAACGACAGAATTGTTGGGCGACATCATTCAAGAAAGGGAAACAAGCGGCGGAGCTCATAGGTATCGCAGAAGTGGTTCTCGCTTGAATAAGGACAGGTTTCCTCGACGCCGATTACAAAAGGCAGCGAGATGGCGTTACAGGTGTGTCTGTGGTGCCTGCTGCTCGCGGCAGCCCTGAGCGCACGCGGAAATGTTCGCGGCGAATCGTGTTCGGATTCCATCGACGTCTTGTTCGATCGAGGACTCGATCCACAATCGTTCGAAAACGGGGCGCAGTTAACGAAGCGGCTGGAAAGCGCTTCGGACATCGACCCCTGCGGGAAGGCTTGCTGTGACTCGGAGGACTGTCACCTGGCGCTGGAGGGGGACCTGCAGGACGGGCTGGTCGAGTGTTTCCTGGTGAACTGCGTCAAAGACGGGGAGAATAAGTGCCAGTTGATGGACCACGAGGGGTCCAAGATGTACCAGAGGGGGGACGCCATGCTGAAAGCCAGCTCCAACGCAGGTAAAGGTAACGAGTGTGTGTTTCCTAAACGCACGGAAAACTGCAACATAGTACAATAGTCGCATCACAATCTACCCAGCAGCAAACGTGGGGTCAGAACCAGGTTTTCGGGTGAAACTCACCTCAATTTTTACCTTTTTCAATTAACAGGGTTACAATTAACAAAGTATATTGTAACATTTATTTCATGAATAATTCGGACCAGGAACTGAAATACCGCCCCCAGTCCCAGTTGCGTTTAGTAACGCATTACTTTTTAAAAAGTGGTGGTGGGCTCATAGATTTTTCCTCCCGGATATCTACACGATTCTTTATTGTAGGTGGTTATGAAGTTTTAGACTTCACATTTCAAAAGTTAGATTTGAACTAACAATGTGCGTCACTGAAAATATGTACACATGTCTTTTATTTTTTAAGCTTTCTTGCCAGGGTTAAACCTGTCTAACCGGCATCCATAGAAAGAATAGCTATTTTCAGCCTGGTTCTTAGCGGAGTCCTGCAGCATTGTGGACGCAGGGATACCCGTGCTTACAGTTGTTTTAATAAATGAGCTTACAACCTATTCATACGCAGTTCTGCTATTCATGCTATGTGGCGTTACTTCTCGTTTTACGAGTTCAATTGTTTAACCATGTCTGTTTCGTAAAATGGCTACATCTCCTAAATCTCTTAAATAAAGCACATAATGTGGACGCCGGCATTTGTGGAAGTAATTAGTGCTAGAATTTGCGGCCAAATCCATAATATAGCGCCATTAGGAATCCACAAGTTTTAGTTTCATCCCTATTATGTAAGTGCATGCATACATTCATTTGAAAAACTTCTGAATGAAAATTGTGGCAGATACCATGGTGTAGCATCCTGTAGTTCCTTTAAATGTGCCGGCCTCATGTTGGTGCTATGAAATGACGTGTGTGTGTGTGTGTGAGAGAGAGAGCGATGATTAACCTTGGCTGCCACATGGCATAAAAGCAAACACTGAACATTTTATACATATGTACAAATCCTTTAATTT
>JAABNX020000042.1:7584373-7598966 GCA_015163995.2 Mormyrus lacerda | reverse complement strand
TTAAGTTTTTTATTTTTGAAAAACATACTGTTATCATTGGGAGGTTTGTTCAGTAACATTCGAATTATACTCTAATGCTCGAAATTTATGCTGACTCATTTGCATCGACTATTTAAGGAAAATCAAAGAAAAATATCATTTGCATAATAATTTGGAACGTGGTGTACTCACTCGTTCTCAGTCTGACTTTCTACCTCAGCACTGTCATCTGGATCTCTTGAATAGTTTGTGGTCTTGCCTTTTAGTTTGTTTACTGATTTCTTGTTTAGCTCTGTGTCTTGAATCCTGGTTACTAATGACCTGACCTTGTTTGGTTTCTTGACTCTGTCATTAGTGATACCCATTGTAACTACTGATATCTTCTAAGCCAACTTAACTATGTACATTGCAGTTAGTGGTCCAAGTCCTTTCAGCACTGAGTACTCAGATGCACCCCAGGTGAATAGGACGGACAGCAAATAGACTGGTGTGGGAATGCAATGTTTGGTACTGCCATTCCATGTAGGACCATGCTCAGTACTTTATTGTGATTGTGTATCTTAGAAACCAGATGTTACGTTCTCACACTTTGTCTTCCCCATTAACTGCCTCTTTCTACAAATACGCACCACAAATACCTTGGTTCCTCTTGTGTTTGCCTACATTTCAAGTGCTATTCTTACTGTCTGACTTAACACAGAGGTAGCAGAAGAAATGGGACTGGTGTTGCCTAGTGAATGATTATGCTGTCTGTGTTGTGTCTGGAGGTGAACTCTAACAAGAGCAATGGCTTCTGTCTAATGTAACGCTTTTGTGCCAAATAGACCTACATTGTTGGTCATTTTTCTATTTTTATTTCTTCAGATTAATGGTAATGCTTAAGGATTGAAAAATGCAGGTTTTCTCTCAGGGAAACATCCATGTATTAGTATATGACAAACTTTTATGCTAGTTCCCCAGGGATTTTTGCGACACTACTGGAGGACCAGTTATATGTTATGGACACAGGGGGTGGTGCGGGTGGGAAAAGAAGGCGGCGATCCACTTCCGGCTCTGGACGAAGGAGTTTATTAAACAAGCTGAACACGCTGCGGAAGGCACAACATAAATGGGACCACAAGGGGTCAAAAGGCAAAGGGGGGGGGGACAAGAATTAATTTAAAAGCACCACAGAATAATATCGGAAGGGAGCAGGACACAGGAGCAGGTACTTAAATACACACGAGGATAACAAGGGACAAGGAAGGACAGGTGAGAACAAAACCCAAACAACCAATCAAAGGAAGGACAGGTGAGAACAAAACCCAAACAACCAATCAAAGGAAGGACAGGTGAGAACAAAACCCAAACAACCAATCAAAGGAAGGACAGGACAACAAGCAACAGGTGGAACTGGAAAGCTTCAGACATCAAAACCAGGAGTCAAACCAGACACTAGTAGTAAAATGCAAAGCAAATCAATGTGGAAGAAAAAGGTACAAAGTAGGTATTAGAACAAAAAGATATCAGAACAGAACACAAGAAGGGCGAACCGATGATAGAAAAACAAATAGAAAGTAATAAAGACTAAGGAAACCAGGAAAAACCAATAAATAGAAAATAACAGATAAGGCTAGTATTTAACCAGCCTTGAACCCCTGACCCTGGGGGCAATAGTCTGAGCCACACACTGAACCCACTGAGCTATGCAGTGCTCTAAAGAGCTGGGAGAATACATTAGGGACTAGCATGAAGACAGAGGAGGGAACAGGATGGCCAGCAACACCTGCTGGTCAAGCGAAGAAGAGACATGAAGGGCAGAGATGGACAGGTGCCGAGCCTGACAGTTTTATATATATATATATATAAAGAAATAAAGATGTATATATACATGAACAAGTGTAGAGGATGCTACACTCAGATCGCTCTACAGCTGATTCCTCCTAACAAATCAGCTTGTTGCCAGCCATCTTGGTGTTGTTGGTTGTATTTAGGGTGTGTGGGGGTAACAAGTAAAATGGGGTTAAATGTAACCCTGACCTATTACATAGTACCACGTGGTTACATAGTACCACACGGTTACATAGTACCACGCGGTTGAGCAGGGTGTCCTTCCGGTCAGTTTACTACATTGCCTGCAGACATTCTTCTATTCATTTTCAGATAGCTTGGATGTGTTTTTGTGGAGATGTATAGTAAAGAGTGTTTTCGTGTCATGAAAGCAGATTTCATTAATGTACTTGCTTTTTGATTACTGAGCTGTGTGTGTAAATCACCCAATCTAAACTTATATTACCTTTATTGTTCTGAAACAAGCTCAGAGTTTGTGTTTACCAGGCTTGAGAAAAACACCAGACAGCAAGTTCAGTTGGGACACAGTGTTACAGCTGAATCTCCAACCGTGTGCAGCGATAATGAAATAAAAACAATTCAAAGGGCTTTATTGGCATGCAGATTGTAAGAATAATATAGCCAAAACATCAAAGTACAGTTTTTCAGGCTGAAGTTTTTCACCCTCAGATTCAGCTGTTAGACTTTTGACTCCCTAACAATGTTGTGTGGCTCTTGAATGCGTTTAAAGAGTAAGACCCATAAGCGGTATCCACCTATTGTATTGAATTATTTGTGTTCAGACTAACTGTTACAATAATCCCCAGCCATGGGGTAAATCCGAACATTCCACTTCTGCCACTTTCGGTGCAATTCTATATGATCGTAAGGCCCTAGAAACAAACTCCAAGTGTTCTTTTGTAGCAGAGATGTGCATGTTGCTGGTATAAAAATACGAGTGATCTAGCTGAAACGCACTAGGCTGAGCCCGGCCATCTTCCACGTACTGCATTTATTTTGATGGCATGTCATGCCCAGACTTTGGCTGCTACATCGGATTTGGATGGCGAAGGGAGGACAGGCTGAAAACAAAACCAGTTAGACATGTTTTCAATGCCATTGCTATCTGATCTCAGGAAAGAAATTGGTCCATTTGGAGGACATGGAGTAACCTCACTTTAACCTCATAGTTTGTTAACCAGATGTTGAACAACTTCCATGTTGTCTCTCCCCCCCTACCCTCCTATCCCTGTTAAAGCCACGTCCCAATGCTTGTGGGGAAAGTTTGGGGCAATTCCCATTACAAATACCACTTGTGGAATGTTGGAAATTTTACAGCCTAGGATGACCTGAGCCAAGAGAGCAGACATGGAAATGAATCACGTATTTGGGTCCTGCAATCTTCATGATGTCTTTCACAAAAAGTGATTTTCTACAGATAAATATCGTTAAATGGTGCAAAATTCTTTGAGGGTTTTTGGGAAATATTTTTGTCCTGTCTATGAGAATATATAATTAGTTTTAATGAAGTTTAATGAAGATAATCATTCCACTTAAAGGAAGAACCATAAAAACGGAATGGGACGGGGGCCACTTCAGGCTGAGACATGCAGGCATTTCAGCAAAACACAAAGCATTGTCAGGACAACAGGCAAATTAACAAATTATGAAACCTAATTAAATGCCTGCTTGTGGAAGGATGTGGGTAGAAATGGCTGAGTCAGCTGCTTATATGTGAAGTGTGAACCGCAGTCTCCTAAACCGGAAAACCAGCTTTCTGATGGAATCTCATTGAAATCATTATGTGAATATGGCATTCATATGGACATCAATGGCATCCCTGTTTCAAATGAGATGTATACTAATGAATTCTGAACCCTCTGCGAAAAGGAACACAAATTGTGAATTCAAAATGTAAGAGTTATACGCAGTTATATACAGGGGTCAACAGCATGGCAAATTCTGACCGACATTATGATCGAAATGCAACTTTTATCATGGATGTGCTATTTAAATATATTGCCCATGTAGTTTTGTTTTTCCAATCAAAAAATAGGGGCCTTGCCAAGGACATGTTTATCCCCATACAGACACGATACATGTACTTTCTCTTTGAAAATCTCCCACAAAACAAAAGAAGTTCAATTCACATGCCAGTCCTTATATTCCAATATTTTAATCTAAGACTATTTTTCAATATATTTTTTCTCTCCTATAGCTCAGCACTGGAGTGTAGCTGCTGAGTGAATGCGACAGTTGCAGAACACACTGCAAACCAAGTGAAAAGTGCATTCTTGTCTTCCAGCCAAGCATATGTTTTGTTTTCTATTCTCCTGCAGTGAGAAGAATTTCACCATGGGTCAGTCCCCAGTATTCAGGAGGTTTTCGTCTTACACTTTCGTTGACAGGAAGGGAAGGCACCCCGGCACTGATAAAGCAGGACTGTGTTCACTGTTAACAACAGTTTTTGTTTTCATAAGTGTGCAGTCAGTGAATTAGTTTTCTTGCAAAGCTTTTTACACAAATCCCAGAGAAGCTTTTTGTGCTGTGGTTTGTCTCGGCTAGTCTTCTACAATAGCAAAGTTTTTTAATAACCTCAAGTGTTCCTGAGAAGCAATGGGTTTGAAAAGTACAAGGCTGCATTCTCTCATTGTTTGTGTTCTACTGGCGGTATTTCATGATGTGAATAATTGAAATCAGTACAGGACTGAATATGGTTCATTTTCCAGCCTCACTTCGTCCTCTATAATTTAAGAAACAAAGAAAATGAACCAAAAAAAAGTCATACAGTTTGTGATTAAAATAAGTTTTTTGTCACTGGTCATCTGGATTTTGTTGAATTGCATGCACATACACAAAACGTGTTTATACACCCGGATAAGTTACTAGAAAGTGGATGAACCGATATAATATATATATTTTCAACAAATAAAGCATGATCAATGTAATCATATGCTACCTAAGGAAAATGAAAAGTTCTGGTAAGTTTTTATTTTGAAATATGATTAAGGATTGCCTGGTGTTCTAAGTGCAATGATACTAGATGCTATCCTAGGAAATACGGGATAGCCCAAGGCAGAGGATATGCTCAATATCGATCTATTACAAACAATAATTATCTAATACAATTTTATGTAATAAAGACATGTGTTTACAGTGGTATGCAAAAGTTTGAGCACCCCTCGATAAATAACTTTAACATTTTTTAATGGAAACGATGTAAACACAGCCTCTGTAGGAAATGGAAAAAATGCACAATATTTTCACTAAACATTGTTGCATAGTTACTTTTTATGTCATAAATTGAAAAAAGATAAAAAATAAAAACATTATTGTGGCACTCTGCAAAAGTCTGGGCACCCAACATAATCAGTGCTTAGTAACACCTCCTCTCGCAGATATAACAGCTTGCAAACGCTATAGCCAGCTAAAAGTCTTTCAGTTCTTGTACTTGGGATTTTCTCCCATTCTTCCTTGCAAAAGGCTTCTAGTTCTGTAATATTCTTTGGTCATCTTGCACGCACAGCTCTTTAAAGATCTACCCACAAATTTTCAATGATGTTTAAATCAGGGGACTGTGATGGCCATTCCAAAACCTTCAGCTTGCGTCTCTTGAGGTAGTCCATGCTGGATTTCGAGGTATGTTTAGGATCAGTGTCCTGTTGTAGAAGCCATCCTCTTTTCAGCTTCAGCTTTTTTACAGATGGTGTGATGTTTGCTTCCAGAATTTGCTGGCATTTAGTGGAATCCATTCTTCCCTCCACCCATGCAATGTTTCCTGTGCTACTGGCTGCAATACAACCCCAAAGCATGATAGATCCACCCGCATGCTTAATAGTTGGCAAGGTGTTCTTTTCATGAAATGCTGCTCCTTTTTTTTCTCCAAACATGCCATTGCTGATTGTGGCCAAAGAGTTTTATTTTAACTTCATCAGTTCACAGCACTTGTTTCCAAAACATATCAGGCTTCTGTAGATGTTCTGTTGCATACTTCTGATGTTGGATTTTATGATGGGGACACAGGTAAAATTTCCTTCTGCTGACTCTTCCATGAAGGTCTTGTGGGACGGTGCACCACCACTCCTGAGTCTGCTAAATGTTCCTGCGGGTTTTTTGCAGTCAAATGGGGGTTTTGATTTGTCTTTCTGACCAGCGTACGAGCAGTTCTCTCCAAGAATTGGCCTGGTCTTCCAGATTTCATCTTGACCTCCACAGTTCCCCTGAACTGCCATGTCGTAATTACATTTCTCACTGTGGAAACTGCAAGATGCCAACACTTTGCTATCTTCTTGTATCCTTCTCCTGAATTGTGGGCATCAAGAACTCTCATTTTCAGAGTCTTACACAGCTGCTTAGAGGAACCCATGGTTATTGAGTGTCCACAAGTGTGTGCACAAGGTTTGAAGAGTCAGAGTATTTGTAAAGCTTTGAAATTGGCACCAGCTGACATTTACTAATAATGTTGCCATTCATCAGATCTAATGAGCTGATTAAGGTCTGAAACCTTGTAAAAAGAATCTGAGAAATGTTGGGTGCCCAAACATTTGCAGAGTGCCACAATAATGTTATAATTTTTTATCTTTGTTCAATTTATGACATAAAAAGTAACTATGCATCAATGTTTGGTGAAAATATTGTGCATTTTTCCATTTCCTACAGAGGCTGTGTTTACATCTTTTCAATTAAAAAATGACCAAAATATGTTATCTATTGAGGGGTGCCCAAACTTTTGCATACCACTGTAAATGTGTATGAGACAACATGAAGTATACTATGTTTAAAAACATTTTTGAAGTAAATGCAATATAATATACATCTGTGAATTGTGTTACTTTTTCATTTGAAATACATTCACGTGTCCATATATGTGCCGAAACATATATCTGTGATACATCGTATTATATGACACGTCTTAATTCTATGATAAGACTTCATCTTGGCCATGTATGAAAGAAGTAAAATAATTTTTACAAATATGAATGACTTCTTCAGGGATTTGTCTCCTGGTGCTGGAACTCATCTTTCTGTAGACTTTCACTGGTCCAAAGGTCTGTCTGATGTTCCTCTCTGACTTTCTGCAACATGGAACGTCAACTGTGAATTCACAGCCGCTTAAAAATAAATGCTGTTCTGTTCATTCTTCCTTTCAGATTTCTGCTCCCAGTGATAACGCCGCACCATGCCGGAGGGGGGGGGTCACGGAGACCAGAGAAAACCCAGCGCCCAAGGTCAGAGGTCAAGGGGTTAGGTCAGAGGTCAAGGGGTTAGCTGCATTTCACTCTGCAAACATTGCAGAAGTTCATATGAAAGAAACTCCAGGATGGTCAACATCATTATGTTACATAACTGTATGCTAGGCTTGAATTATACCTAAGAAGAGCTAAGATTATTTTTCAACATAGAAACAACAAAGAGTGTCACAGGACTTGAATATGAAACCTTTGGCTTAGTTTACCTGTTATATAACATCTCAATCTCGAGATTACCAGTGCATGTCCTGTTAAGGGGGAACATTTGGTAGCTCAGTGGGTGAGATGTTCATGTTCTCACTGCATTGTGTGTGTGTTTGCAATCTAAGACATGCAGGTTGACTCGATGATGCTTGTCAAATGCTCATTCAGTGCACGCATGTATGTGCCCTGATGTGGATTGGCAACCTCTACAAGATTGTTTGGAAGGGATCCTATGCCACTTATATTGTTAAATAATAACAAAAGAGCAATGACACTATTACAGTGTCCTGTAACGTAATAACATCTGTACACCAAAGATACAGTACGGATGACTGCTTATCAAAGAAATGATAATAATCAGTTAGGATTTTTGAAAACAACGTCGTACATTTAGACAACTGTTTTTATAACCAGGGGTTAACATAACTGGTACGCAAGTACGCATTCACCTTTAAAAGTGATACGTGCGGCAATTAATTGTTGTAACAGCGTGACTGCATACGCATTTTATGTGCATTTGCGCCGATCTGACAATATATTGTCATGCATTTTAACCTTTATATGCTAATTCGTACTTCATTTGCGTTATAGACGTTGAAATGCACAGTAATGTCTTGTCATATTGGCGCAAATGCACATAAAATACGTACGCAATCGCGATGTTACATTAATCGATTGCTGCACATATCGCAGTTGTGTTAATCCCTGAGAATGGTTATTTAGATATCTCATATAAATCATGAATGTTTTAAGAAACTTTCATTTTTAGTATGTTCACAATGGGGGGTAAGTTGGAAACATGGAAGTCAAAAAAAGATCAACCTTATCTAATCAGATGCATCATTATATCTATTTGATTGTGAAATGAGCCAGCATGTTTTAGAGCAATGTTTCCCAATATGTTCCCCGGGGACCCACAGCAGTTCCGGTTTTTGCTCCTTCCCTGGTCCCTACCTGGAGCAAAAATGTGGACTGCCTGGCCAGGAGCTGGGAGGGAGCAAAAATGTGGACTGTCTGGCCGGGAGCTGGGAGGTAGCAAAAACAAAGCATGGACCTCCAAAGACCGGGTTGGGAAACACTGAGAGGGGAACAAATAGAGTGCTGCAGCCTTCCATACTGAACTACTGACATTTGGAATTGAAATAAACCCTTGATGTCAGAAAGACTGGTTTTGCATTTTACAAAGGCTTAGGAATTTGAATGAAACAAGACCTTGAACTACAGTCATGGCTAAACATGTTGTCAGCTATGCAATTTTTTTCAAATTACTCTGCATTAGTGATAAATTATTTTGCAAATATTTGAGCTGAAATAACTAGGACTAGAACATTGTTATTACACTCAGACAGTGTCCAATGAGAATTAGATCTCGAATCATTGATGGTTTCTCTAGCATGTTTTTCTTCATCATTCCTGAGTGCTTTTTGAAGTGTTTCATGTTATTTTCCTGAAGGAAGATACATGTTCTCCGATGGGGACTCTGGGTTCCATCACTCTGGGTTCCATGACGCCTTGCAGTTGAGCTTTCTTATGCTCCTCTGTCAGCAGTGGGGTCTTCCTTGGTTGCTCTCTTTCATTGGATGACCCAAACAGCGTCTGTCAACCCTTTTAGTGACCTAGGAGGCAGCCTGGGGTACCATTTTCCGACTTTGCAAATTTGAATTAAATTTAATGTTGCATTTCATTGTAAACATGTTTTAGGGGTAAAAGGGCATCTATTTAGGTGAGATACAGGACTGAAAACTGACTTTTTGCTTGGTCTCAAGGTGGATTTGAACCTGAATGTACTGTATTATGCATATGTGGTTATTAATGTTGCCTCACACCATTCCGTATCCATTAAGGGGCACATTTAGAAAATGAACCATACCTGATCTGTACTGTGTTCACATCGGCACCTTTCAGCTTCATATTAGAACTGTGCAACACAAATATTGTTTCAAAAATGCAAATAACAAAATGTGGTGCTGCTTCGTCTGGGCCTTGCTGAATGTTCTCTGGGGGAAGCACACAGACGTACAAAGGTTCTGCATTTGCTGCATTCGTTCAGTACATATACATACCGAACCGAAAAACCAACACCAAAATTTCCTTGTGGCAATACGTGTACCGTTACACTCCTAGCTATAAGTCCTTTTGCGATCGTTCAACTTACGATGGTACTGTTGTGAGGACAAGACGACGGACACTGACGCGGATCTGCTTCAGATATTCACGTTTATTTAATGCCACTGAACTGAGGTCGGAGGAGCTCCAGCTCCACCATGAAGTGTGGACTTGTGGTAACTGAGTTCCAACGGCGAAGGTAACGAGGGGCTGGGCCAAAATCCGTAGTCCAGGGTTATTCAAATCACGGTCCTCGAGGTCGGAGCACTGCTGGTTTTCCAGCCTTCCTTTACCTGTCAGTCAGGTGTGAAGGCTCTGACCAATCAGAATCAGTTAATTATTAAACTAACTAGCTGGTAGAACTGAAAAAAGGCCTGGATTTAGAATCGGGGTCCAGATTTGAAGAACCCTGCCGTAGTCTTCCAGGCGGGGGTCGGGCGATCGGCGTCAGTACAGAAGGGGGCAGTCAAAACCTCGGAATCTAGGAATTGTAGCAGACGTCAGGACACCGATAATCAGAAACAGGAGAACTCTGGGCACACCATGAAGATCTCGCACGGATCGGAAAACTGAGCTGCCAGATATAGAGTACCGAAACCGGGGGAAACTAGGAACAGCTGGTAGAGGAGTGTCCGAGACGAGATTAAACGGTACAACAAGAAAACTGGACGACAGAGTGCGAAAACCTCGGGGAAGTCCTATCAACTGGGATCCCCGGGGGCCGGGGGGGCCCTGGCTAAGATGCCGATAGGGATTCTCCAGTGCCATCCAAGACAGGTACAATAGTAATGCACATTTAATAGTAATAAAACTTTTAATTGTAATCAATTCACAGCCCAGTGATATGCTGAACACTACTTCCAACTAATTCATGGGTGCATTCACACAGAGCCACGCTTTTGCTCACTGTGGCGATCGTGAGCGTAAACAACTCATACAGTGTTTAACAATGTGTCGTATACATTATAGTATGGTATATCGTTTCTGGTTTATAGGAATAAAACTCGTCTAACATTTGGCAGCTAGCTGGTTAACTAGTTATCTTTGGAAGTTAACTGCAGCCATTCTCAGCTGCCAGTGTAGAATAAGAAAATATGTGACCTAACAGTTATGAAGTTTGACATTTTGCAAATATCAAATGCCTGATATTAAAGTGGAGTAATTATGAAAAGAATTGTAGTTCTGATTTGCTTTATTGCTCTTTGTTGAAGGTTAGAGACATCAGAGTAGAATTATTTCCTGAAAGGTCCCTGAGAGATTAAATTATTTTCATAGAAAACAAGGAAAGTCAGTTAGGTGAAAATGGAATGCTTATTTAATGCATTTTTACACACTCTACAATCTCATAGGTCAGCTGTGCTTCTTGTCTTTGGGAGTTTATGGTTTGGTATTTAAGTGGCTGATGATCCGTCCAGGTTAAGAGTCCCCAACCCCCAATCTGCTTTAATGGCTTCAATTAATCAGAATTCTTGGTTTTTCTTTTGTGGCTTGTCTGTTCTCATATAATCCCCTCTGTTTAGGGTGCAGCTGTATCACTCTATGTGCCAAAGCTGCCTTCTGCTCAGTATTTGTGAGGTATGGCGAGCTGGGCACATTTTAAAAATCCATCCATCCATCCATCCATCCATCCATCCATCCATCCAAAATCTATCCATCCATTCATCCATCCATTCATCCATCCATCCATCTATCTTATGCACCAGCTTGTCCAGACTCCTGTGACCCTGAATTTTAAACATCACATCTTCATTTAATCTAAAATAAATATTAAATTTAGATATTTGTAAATAGTTTTAGCCAAAAAAAACAGCTCAGTCAAAAAAATTCTTATGGGTAACCTCAGTATTATTATTCTTCAATCTTGTTAGTAATTTTGGCGATTGGTAAGTGTGGGAGAGTTAGGGTTGCCTCTAATTTTTTAATGAAATATATGTCTTTTATTCTTTTATTCAGTACTTAATTTATTATTAAGTTTTACTTTTTTGTAAACCACAAAGTGCTCATTAATCATAAAGCAATTTAAACTGTAAGCCTGAGCTCTTTGTGGTCACCACCATATGATTTACTAAACGTTGTTTGTCTAAGAATTTAGACAAGAAATAAGCTTTTGCAAAGAACTGAACTCAGGCAGGAAATGGTTTTGGTTATGTTGGGGTGTGTCTGTCTTCACCGGTGTAGTGTAAGAGACTGCTTAATCACCAGAGCTTACCTTAAACTCAGCAGCAAAATTATTATTTAGAATTGAAGGGTTTTCTTGGTTCCTTATGTACAGAATATCAGTGTCGAATTCAGGTTACAGTAACGTAGGTAGGTGAGTTCTGAGTATTTGCGTATTTGCTTATTAGGCTTTACGCAAGAAAGTGGATGATCATTCACTGCCTGGCTCTGTTATGGCACAGAGCCTTGTGACATTTGAGAAGGTAACAGGGAATCAGCAGTGTATTAGAACGTCTTATTGATTTTTGCCTTCAGATATTGACCAGCACCTTTGATATGTATTAATTAACGCGAAACTAAAATGTGAGTATAATTTGACTATAAATATTTTTAATATTCGGTATTTAAAGTGTGCATTTGAATAAATGTCGATGGCTATGGCTGTTTTTCTGCCGTATGCAGAGCAACTGGAGTGAACTTTAAACAGAATTTATATGTCCAAAGATTGATTTATAAATGTCAAAAATGTAAAAATGTATTTCATGCATCCTGTTCTGTGAAAGATGCACTCAGCTTTCACTTTCATTTAGTGAAAGCCAAATGAACTTGGCTCCTGGTTTTGCTATATTGAACTTACTTTCCTGCAAACTGCACAATTTGAAAGAAGTGATACATTTATAGTAATTGTAGCAAACAGTTCCTTCTAAGTTCCTGTAAATGTCAAAGAGAATGGTGAACGCTGGACAGTTTATTTTTGGCTGAAATCTGCTCCGGGGTACTTATTGAAAGCATACCAAAGCTAGGATAACCAAATATGGAGGTGTTGGTAGCAAGAAGCAGTGTGCAAAACGGTTGGTTGGGTAAAAAAAAAAAATTATGCCACCTTGTTTATTCTCACAGGAAGTCTTAGATATTTCACTTTCTAGTCTCTGGGGTATTTTTTGTTGCCAGGAACTAGCTGAATGCTCCATTCTTGTCTGTCTCTAACAATACTTAGATGAGACTTAATCGAGTTGCTACGACAATATCCTTTATTTGTTTATTTGTTAATTATTATTATTATTATCATTTTATTATACAGCAGTGACTGAACCATGAGAAAAATGAACCATGGGACTCCTATATATTATTTTGACTTTGTTTTCAGAAACTCAGTAGAGCAAGTTAACCTTTTTTCAAACAGAAAAAAACGTTATTGTGCATTAGTGTGAGCCCCGTTGTTTCTGCACATTTCCTGTTAACCCGATAGCACTTGCGGTTCATCAGCTGTTGCAGAAACAGCTTAAGGCTTTTTATCTGTGGGTGAGGGGGGGGGGTGCAAAAATTTAATCTCAGCATGCATTTACCTGATTTGTCAAAATAGTTGATGGGTATTTGGAAATGAACTTATTCCACCTCTAATTATATTGTCTGTTCCATTCAATGCGTTAGGCCTGTTGGCCACAGCATCCATACTTATATCCATGTTCATTGTAATGACTGCTAAGACAACCCAGTAAGTAATTTTAGTAACAGAGCATCAATAAAGCAATTATGTATGAAATGTGATTTACTGATAGCAGTTGTTGCCTCTTTCCATGGCAGCTGTCCAGCGCCCCTCGTCTGTGTCTTCTCTGAACAGCATTGTGGGAAGGATGGCCTCCATAGAACAGGCCTCTGGTGGCAGCTGTACCTCTGTCAACACTGTCTGCTCTGACAGTGACCGGGCAGCTAGCTTGAGTTCCTCTGCATCCTCTGCCTCTCTACAAGATGGCCAATCATCTTCCTCATCTTCCCTGCCTTATGGAGCAACTCCATCCTATCCGCAGTCCCAACGCAATGATTGCGACATCAACCTGGACCTCACACCTTATTTTCAGCTACTAGATGACCGTGGTCAAGGGACGGGGTGCGATGCTCCCTGCTCACCCGCCCCAAAACTTTCCCATTTAGAAAGGGTGATGCTGGAGATTGTGGAGACAGAACAGGCTTATGTGCGGGACCTCAAGAGCATTGTGGAGGTAAGTTTGCTTTTTTTTCTCTCACAGTGAACATGCTTCTGAACATAGTCACTAATTCTTGTATTTTGATGACACCTGTTTATGTTGCTGAACACAGTTGATGTTTTTGTGATGTTAAATTACTGTGAAAAATCGCATCTACTGCATATTATTGCATGAGAACCAAAGGTGGCATTTCTTACCAAAACATATGCATTTATTTAGTAAGGTATTTCTACTATAGTAATCCATGCACCTCCCAGCATCTCCAGTACAGGGTCATTTAAAAATGAATGCCGAAACCAAAGTCATTTACTTAATGCAAAAAAACACCTTTGTCATATTCACCCACTTCCATAGACTTTTCTGTGATCTTATTTTATTCGACATGGTGATCATTATTATCATACATATCTCCTACATATGCCCCCAGAATGGCCTAGAATGGTACATGCCCAAGGATGCAAGAATTACCCCTAACAATGGCTGTGAGGGTAAAAATGCCATGAAAACAGTCAGAGAGGAAGTAGCCAGTGACTGAATTGAAAAATAAGCAAATTATCCTAACCATCAGATTAAAAATGCTGTTATTTTTTACATTTTTTTAATCTAGACACAATACAACTTCCCAGTCATGTGCAGCTATGTAGCTAGCTAACAATCAAGTGAAGCAGTATCAAGATTACTTCCAGATAGCCAACTTTCATAAAGTAAATAGTGGCCCCCAACCCCGCTCCACACCGGTGAGTGTGGCCCTCTTCTAAAATTCAGTGGAGAACACTGACCTAGAAGAACCAGTATAGTACAACACTGGCTTACTGGCTTATCGGGGTAACTTGTCGGATTTAAGGTGCTACAGTTTAAATGGACTTCATATTCGTTCACTTACATTTTCTCCAGACTACCTTAAATGTTGATGCTTCCATGTCCCATTCTCGCCAGTGTGGGGAAGCAATAAAAAAGGTCAATAGGATGTTGGGGTATATCTTCAGGTGTGTGGAGTTTAAGTCAAGGGAGGTGATGCTAAGATTACACAATTCCTTGGTGAGACCTCACCTAGAATATTGTGTGCAGGTTTGGTCACCATATCTTAAAAAGGACATTGCGGCC
>JAABNX020000042.1:7556520-7578576 GCA_015163995.2 Mormyrus lacerda | reverse complement strand
GGGCCTCAGATGTAGTACATTTACATCATTAGAGTGTGCCTCTCAGCCCCGGGCCTCAGATATAGTACATTTACATCATTAGAGTGTGCCTCTCGACCCAAGGCCTTAGATATAGTACAGAAAAACACAGGTGAGAGACACCCGCCAGATCTGTATGAAAATTTCAGAAAATATAATTATTGTCCTTGTTTTTTTAGAAACTAAACCCGCCAAAAGCCAGAAAACAGATATAATATTTTTGTTAGTATTTATACGGTTGCTGTTAACTCTAAATATCTATTTTGTTTTAGTAGCTAATAAAAGTAGCATGTATTTGCTTTAGTTTTGACTGAGCTCCAAAGCAGGGGTGGAAAGTTCAGGTTCAGAGAGTACAAATCCAGACCAAAATTCAACCAATCAGGTGAGTCTGTGACTGTGACTCTTTATGCTCAACTGGTTGATTGAAACAAAATTTTGGTCTGGAGTTTTACTCTCTGGACCTGAACTTTCCACCTCTGCTGTATAGTTTGTAACGTCATTCAGTTCCCAGTGTGGAGTTCTTCAGTACACGACTCATTCTTTTGTACAGAGCCGATGATTCATGGGAAACTAAAAGAATTAGGGGAATTTTGTTTTAAGCAGTGGGAGCCGTCTGCAGACTCCAGGATAAATCAAACACAAACCCTCTAATGAAGTAAATACCATCTTTTACAGTAGTTTTCCTTCTGATGATAACTTTTTTTTTGACCCTTTTAATATGATTAATTTAATTCTGCATTAAACAATATACTACAACTGTACAACAGTACAATCATTTGTATTTCTCATTTAGCATACAGTAGTTTCATAAATAGCATAGCATTATTGCCACTTACTGAAATAAAAACTAAGTGTTCCCAGAATAATATAAGTTGGGGAAATACCCCTCCTCAGTTCAATGTGTTGTTTTTAGTCAACAGCTATATACTTTTAGCAATTACACAATGGTCTGAGCATTTCCCGTTCAGTCAGTCCTGCCGCCCAGATGACACCGCAGCAGACCCCCCCAGACCCCCCCCCTTCATCTTGTGGGCTCCATGTACCAATTTCATGTAGCATTCTTACTCTGATAAATACCCCCCCCCCCATGTGTGGGTCCTATTCCAAGCAGAGTATGTTAATCTAACTTAGAATTCAACAAGAACGATGCAGATTTCAGCTTGGCTTTGGCACAGTGAACAAACAGTTCTACATTGTGTACATAAAAATATAAAGATAAAATTCAGAATGTCAAAAGTCGCTACAGCCACAGCAAGAATGTAGAGTTCCAAAGAATTTGAATAGTAAGTGTAACAGATTAGCACCCTCTTTAGGCTGTTCTGTACATAGAGAACAGTGTAAAGTCTCTTGCATGCTATTGTGAGTAGTGACCGAATTCCAAAATGATGACTGTTGAGGGAGTGAAGACTTCAGTCATACTCCAAGTATAAAGTATCACTGAATATGGGCGACACTTTTTTGCCAATTGTATCATTAGGTAATTAACCGAAGAAGTATTTTATATGAATTAAACGCTTGGTAATTTTACTGAATTATAAATTGATCTGTCAATTGTGTGATTTGGCTTTAGGAATTGGATTGTGTAATCTTTGTGCCTGAATATCCGATTTTCAGATGGCGGGTCAGACAGAAAATAATTGGTCGGTATTTGTGCAGGTTAGGCATGTAAAAAGCAAGGAGACCTTTAGCTGAAGCTCTCAGCTCAATCAGTGCCCCATTAGCAGTTCCAGGGATTAACAGTGGTAAACAGGGAAGGATCTCTGTATAACTGAGGGTAGTCAACATACGCTGAATAAGTAAGCACACAGTGGGACTACAGCAACACTGTCAAAATAGAACACCTTCCAATAGAGATATGCAGTGATATACAAAATATGATATAGATGGGCATAAATCTGAGATGAATCAACATACATCTTCAGGATCCTGACAAGAAGTAGCAGTGGGAAGATGGATGGATGCATAGAAATACATGCCAGCTAGAGCTGTCATGATTACTCGATTAAACTCAATTATTCGATTATTTAAAAGCTTTGATTGCAATTTTTCTTCTCAATCATGTGCCAGTACAGTGGAAGGAAGATGGTGCATAGATGATGAGAGTCCAACTAAAGGGCGAAAGCCTCATTTGTGTGGAAGCATTTCACATTAAAATGAATGAAAGTGCAGTCATCTGTCAGCATCGCAAAGCAGAACCTAAATATCACCACAGCAGGACTGCAATGCAAATACATCATAAAAGAAGACATTCAGGTTTGACGGACTCACACAATATTGCAATGATAGCCATAAATATTCACTTTGGAAAAAGTATGCTGTTATACACTTAACAGAGTTTAGTGATCGTCACACATTTTATACTCCCAAATTCCTTATTTTGGATTTCACAAAATTATCACTCTTTATTTCTATGAACTATTTATTAGTGATTTACTATGAATTCAACATATCAAATAACTATTTACACATAAACATTTAGCATAGTGCAATTTCACAAATTTTGACCTCCAGAGTTTTGCCTGTGGGAAAAGCAAAACTTTTCTGATTGGTCTGATATCTTTAAACATTTTGATGACCTCATCTCTGATGATTGGGACGATCGTGGGTAGAAACAGGAGATCAGGCAGCCTTTCTTGTCCACACAGGGTTCTCAGTTGACTATGACAGAATTGTCTGTTACATCGTAAAACTAATAAATTACTAAAACAATGTATTTTAGACTTTAACCCATTCATAGCCTAGCTGTCCTCCAAGTACCAAGTAAATACATCCTCATTCTGCATTTACAAGAGTCTGACCTATGTAAATACCATTTGTGGTATAATGATCACTTTGGGTGACTCTCAGACTGCAGCCGGCGTTCACAGTCATGAGTTCCACAGTATGAGACCCTCTACTCTTTCAACAGCGACCTGCTGGAAGACCTTGAGCGAAGCTCCCATGCAGCAGGCATTGCGGAGTGCTTCGTAGAGAGGGTGAGTCAAAGGCAAGGACTCTATGAAGTGCTAGATGTGGTACTGACCTGAGTTGTATAAGTTCTTGAGTGGCACTGCCGTTTGCATGCCTCATTTTTAGCCTGTTCCATTGACAATGAATAGGTCATTATCTTAAGGCTTCTTGTGTGGTAACCTTAATAATGTACTGCTTTTCATTTTGATTGCTTAATAGACATTGTGTTTGGTTCATTTTTTCCCACATTGCTAATGCTACCTTTTTTTCCAACTTAACAGAGTGAGGCCTTTGACATTTACACACTCTACTGTATGAACTACCCCAAGTAAGTCTAAATGACCATCTGAAATATGGGAGCGGTACCTTGCTAATTCAGCACCCGGGGAACAGTGCTTGGGGGCATTACCTTGCTCAGGGTACCTCAGTGGTGCCTTGCTGGTCAGGGATTTGAACCTGCAGTCTTTCAGTTATGAGTGCACGTCCCTAACCTTTAAGCCACCACTGCCCATACTTAAATACTTGAGTATTTAGGATTATGTTGACATTGAAATGTTTTTGAGTTTCTGGTTTGGTTCTGCGGTGTGACTTATTGGTTAATGGTTAGTACTGTAACCTCACACCTCCAGGGTTGAAGATTTCTCTGGGTTCTCTGGTTTCCTTATACAGTCTTGCAAATTAGTGACTTTAATTCGCTCCTCGTGGATAAATGGGCACCTTATGATCCAGAGTTTCCCCTAGTGTGAGCCTTGTGATTTCTGGGTAACTCTTTACTTGAGGGGGGACAAATAATATAGTTTTAGCTATTTTTGCTATTATTTATGGATTAATTTACCACAAAATAAGTCTTGGTTACTTATCAATTTTATGTTTTTCATCATTGATGAATCGTGACACGTTTTTTCTCAAGTCGTTTTTATTTGTTAATAGATCTGTTAATTCTGTAAACCTTTATGAACTACTGAAGGAACAAGCAATGGATAACAAGTGTTTGTTCATTATTAATGAATCGTGACACACCTTTTATCTCAAGCAGTTACAATATTTGTTACTATATGTGTTAATTCTTTAAATCTTTGTTAACTATTGAAGGATCTACTGAAGGAACAAGTAATGAATAACAAGTGAAATACTGATCTCATGTTTTTTCATCATTAATGAATCATGATGTATCTAATCTAGAGTAGCTACTACATTTGTTCATGAATTGTACTACAGTAGTAACTATTTACGAGTAGAGTGTTATCCTTTCCACAGTTGGCTTCATTCTCGCTGAGACCCTGTACTGGTTAAAGTGGTTATGGAAATATGTAAATACATTCATAGAAAATTAACATCGACGACAAATAACTATTCCGACTGTCTTCTCTCCTCCCAGCTCAGTGGCGGTTTTGCGAGAGTGCATGAAGAACGAATGTCTGATGGGCTTCTTCCAGGAGCGGCAGACCACCCTGTGTCACTCTCTACCTCTGGAGACCTACCTGCTGAAGCCAGTGCAGAGGATCCTGAAGTATCACCTACTTCTGCAGGTCAGCCCATGCAGTTCGGCATCAGTCCATGAGCGACTGCTTCTGTTTGATGCTATAAATTCCAGCCAGTATGGAAGTATGACAAGGGGTATTTCAAGAAAATTTTGTAGAAATTGTCCGTCTGTGAGTGATGCACTGCTGACTGTTCTGGACACTGGATAAGGAATATCAGTAATTGTAGACTCTATGCATCCAGGTAAGCATCCATTTTTTTTGTATTGCAGGAGTTATCTAAACATTTTGACAAGAGTGACCCTGGGTATGAGGTGGTGGAAGATGCCACCATCACTATGACAGCAGTGGCCTGGTACATCAATGATATGAAAAGGAAACAGGAACATGCCGTCAGGCTGCAGGTGCACATCCCAGTATCCCCCAGTATACCCAGTATTTATTACGAGAACAGAAATTAGGTATCATGCAAAGTGAAATTTAACCCAAATTATATATTGAGGTAATGTTTTACATTTACTGCACCTTCATAATGCCTTAATTATTCATTAGTACAACATTTAGTGCACTTTCATGCATTTATAAGCTTGTAAGTTTCCCTTAACATGGCTCAAAGCACTGCATTCATAATACTTACAATGAACGAGATATGACAGTTTTAATAAACATTAATAATCATTATAATATCATCACATATATTCACATCATGAAATGATTTTTATTAATGCATATTAAAGCATGATGTCATGACCATTAAAATTATGAATGCGATGTGTTGAGACATGTTAAGAAATAGCATGCATGTTTTATGAATGCATTATAAGGTATTATATGATGGTTATTAATGTTTTATGAATGCATTATGAGGTATTATATGATGCTTATTAATGTTTTATGAATGCATTATGAAGGTGCACTGAATGTTCTGTAAATGCTTTATAAAGAAATTATGGAGGTGCCGCTAATATAAAGCTTTACCTATTGAAATTTCATATGTCGAACACAGGAATATATAACAGTTTTTATGATGACATGTGACTGATCAGCTTTTATAATGTGATATGTGCAGAAAAGCCCTGTTTCACATTTCTAGTTTTCAAGTGATACTTTTCTGTTGGCTAAGCCATGTGTAACTCACAATGTCTGTTTTTGTTTCCACTATACCTCATATAGATTGATAATTCATTCTGAAATATATATATATAATTTCATAGTTGTTAGTCTTTGTTTAATAATGATACATTGTTACACTACAGGAAATCGAGAACTTACTTCTGAACTGGGATGGTCCAGATCTCAGTGGCTTTGGAGAACTGGTGCTAGAGGGCTCCTTCCGGGTACAGAGGGTCAAGAAAGAGAGGGCTTTCTTCCTGTTTGACAAAATGCTCCTGATTGCCAAGAAGAGAGCAGAACATTTTATATACAGCACTCACATCTTTGTAAGTACAGTGACTGACGAGGCAAGAGGACACGATCATGTGTTAATTAGTCTGTATTTGCGCAGGATAAGCATGTAAAAAGCAGGGAGACCTTTAGCTGAAGCTACACAGCTCTCAGCTCAATCGGTGCCCTTTTAATAATTCCAGAAATGATCAAAGATGAACAGGGGAGGATCTCTGTATAACTGAGGGTAGTCAACATGCTTGCAACATTGCTGACTACAATTATTTTGGCCACATAAGTTCATATCGTGCAGTTTCTGTATGGCTCATGTTTATTCTACTTTTAGTTTTTGGGACAGCAGTATATATATGCATATGTACATGCATTATAGCAGTATTTTACCTTCATTTCACAGTTTTATTCTTTTCTCTGATTCTTTTAGTGCTGTAATCTGCTTCTGGTAGAATCCATGAAAGATCCTTTGTGCTTCAAAGTGTCTGACCAGACCATCCCCAAACAGCAACACATCGTACAGGTGAGAGAGGCAGGGCTGTGCATTATCTGTGTTACATTACATAGGATCTCAGTACTGAGATGTGTTTTTGTTAAATGAGTATGATCCTGATTTTGAAGCAATATACTTGGAAAATATATCCTGGAATAATTTTAATTTTACACAGGAATACCTTCAAGGGAGCCTGAGTGTCATATACTTGAATGACAGTGTTTTTGCTACAAAACAGAGACACACTGCAGTCAGTGTTGTAGTTAAATTTGTCCTTAGATGTCTTCTAGTTACTGTGGTCATATAGGCAAGTGAGCATAACATATCAAGTAATTTGCTCACATTTTGTTATTAGAATGATATATTATTATTATATGAGGCTGAGTCTCTTCTGTTTTCTAGGCAAAGAACCAGGAGGAAAAGCGACTATGGCTTCACTACCTCAAGAGATTGATTGTTGAGAACCACCCAGCCTCATTGCCTCAGAAGGTGTGTCCTAACCGCCGCCTCTCGCTGCTTTGTGCTTTGAGAATATAGCCTGGAATTCCAACAAAATTATTCATTTCTTCAAACAATTTTAGGCAAGGCAGGTCCTTGGAGACAACTACAGTCAAAGTGAGCATTATTATTTTGTATTCACATTCTTTCCATAAACTGATTATATCCCTACATATATACTCGTGAAAAAAAACACGAGTTACACCATAAAACCTTTTGGTTGCCAGTTCTTCAGATCGATCACGAGGCCGTTAAAAAAATATCCTCCTCACCAAGACCCAGTGATTCACGATGTCACCAACGAGGACGGAGGCAGTCAGGTTGGTGAAAGCCATGTGTCACGTTCGGGGCTAGGCAAGCGGGCAAGGAAGGGAGAGGAGCCAGGAGCACGAGGAAACGAGGGTTTAATCCAGAGACACGACACGTTGACACTTCGACATACACCACACACAATGACCGACCTCGGACCAGGGGAGACGTGGACTAATATACACCACTAACTGGGGATTAACAGGACACAGGCGAAAACAATCGGGGAAATACACGTGGGGAATGAGGGGGCGTGGCACACGAGAGGATCGGACGGAGCGGATCATGACACCATGAACATAATGAAATAATAATGCATCTTTCAATGTTACAGTAACACACATAATCGCAGCTTCTTCTTGGTGTTGGCGACGAAATAATTGATGTGGTTTGTGCAGAGCCTCCAGAGTTCATCTACACACCGGAGAAAGCGAAAAAGAGTCTCCCACTCTTGTTGGAGGGCAACCTTCCATACCGTCGTGGAAGAAGGCAGTCAGGTTAGACCTATATTTTTAACAAGAGTTTTATACACACCTGACTTTCACCAGCGTAAAATTAGCTGCTATAAAGGAGTGGTACATTTTATCTACAGACGCTCCTCTACTTACGAACTTTCAACTTACGCACTTTCAGACATACGAACGAAGAGGACTGTAAGTTCTAATTGTGTTCATTGGGCTCCCGTTTCCTGTCCGCAACATCAGTTTTGTGTTCTACACACCAATTCCGCCTAGTATGACTTCTGGCCGCTACTCCCGCCACGCAGCAGCGTAGCGTGCGTACTCCCAGCATCCCAGTTCTTTGTACTTGCATATACCCTTAAAATGATGTTGAATAATGACTTATGAACGGCTGTTCGGAAATATCTCATATTTAAGTAGAGGAGCGTCTGAATATGTTTGCTTAACGAAGTAACAATATAAATTTAATAAAATCAAAGGTCATGAAACATTTAGAAATATATGTGTGAAGGAGCAAGAACAATGGATTGTGTTTCCTGCTTGTTTCCTCAGCCCCTGCCAAGGATATTGAGGTTGTGTGTCAGCAGAGTGGTGAGTATATCTCTTCGGGAACTGAAGTCAATCCTTATATATCTTGGTGGTATATGATAGCACTGCGATTAAATCTCTCTTGCCAAAGTGGGGTGCAATTTTGACAACTGAATACCTCAAAAATTCTTAATGCCAAATTAATATGAAGAATTTATTGAATGAATGTCAGAAGAATCAATGCGGCAATCACAGGAAATTATCCTCATTGTATGACATAACACAATGATAATATTATGGTTAATGATTTGAATATATTACTAATCTGGGATTATTGTTTTTATCCCCTGTTCTCAAAACCATATTGGAATTCTGAATGACAGATGCATTAAAGGTAGGTCTGAAGAGTCTTGTTTATAAATGTATATATAATTCCATCTTGTTTGTTTTTGTGAATGAATTTCATATGTTGCCAATATTCTTTATGCCAGTGTTTCCCAGTCTGGTCCTTGTGGACACACAATCAGTCCACATTTTTGCTCCCTCCCAGCTCCTTGCCAGTCAGTCCACATTTTTGCTCCCTCCCAGCTCCTTGCCAGTCAGTCCGCATTTTTGCTTTGGGAGCTGGGAGGGAGCAAAAATGTGGACTGATTGTGGGTCCCCATAGACAGGATCAGGAAACACTGCTTTATACCATTGTGTACATATACCTCTGCACAGTTATTTGTGTGATGGTTACTCTGCTTACAGGCAGGTAAGGAGTGTGAGCTGTGCCCTCAGGAGGAAACCATGGACTCCTCTGACATTGCAAGCACATCAGCTTCCTCTGTTACTGAACTGGGATCAGCACCAGACAACCTTGGACTTGGCCCAGATGAAGACATGAACCCTCCAACATTGTCAATTGCTGAGGAGATGATGCAGTTCATCAACCAAAGCCAGGCAGGGCTAGCTCAGATGCTTAGTAAGGTACCTACCTTTATACTATGAGGCCGGCTTCTGATCAAAATATTCATATTCACAATTTAGTGAATGTCCCTTTTTACTTAAAGCACAATAATGGTGACAAATATTCTGTATTTATTCACACAATAACCAAAGGCAAACTTGATGTCCAACTGTCCCTCCTTCTTATAACCACTTACTCTGGACACGGGGTATATCCCAGGCAAAGTAAAGCACAAGACAGTGGGACACCTTGAATGGCATTCCAGTCCACCACAAGGGACATTGCTGTATTTGTCATATAAATATACAGGTGCTCCTCGACTTACGATGGGGTTACGTTCCGATGAACATGGAAAATATTATAAGCCAAATATGAATATGATACAACAATAAGCTACTATCACTGAGTAAATAAATAATATCTGTAATTAACCAAATGCCAAAATACTGCAATTAACCAACCAAATAATTGAAAGAAGTAAATAAATGAATACAAGTTTATTCGGTTAAACAGAAAAAAACCACCCCATGATACTTCGTTGAACGGTGTATGAGGGTTTTACGCTTGCGATCGCTAGAGAGACCGTAAGCATGGCTGTGTGGATGCTACCATTGTCCAGCGTCAGTAGTATCGTACGGCACATTGCTAACCCAGGAACAGATGAAAATTACAAACTGATTACTGAATGTGCATCTCTATCGCACCATCGTAAAGTCAATCTATAGTAAGGCGAACCATCATAAAGTAAGGAGCATCTGCATTTCGAAGACAGAAAAACACTTCCAATAAGATTTATTTTAAGAATTCATTATTTATTTAATGTTAGATGGGAAACAGCTACCCTTCAAAAGGCACGCTCCCAAGGTCAAGCCGTGCAAATCGTCAAATGATGAAATTGCACATTCGATGATGTTATTTTTGCTTCCATTAGGATATAGAGCATATATTCAATAACATCCAGTTTCAACTTCCATTTGTAATGCAAATGCAGGCAAAGACACCCCAAAATGCTACAGGCATCTAGGCTATTATGCACTTGGCACTGAAAAAGCAGCTTGGCTCATTTTCTCTAATGTAAAGTGCTGTTCTTCCTTCTGCAGGAACACACTGTCCCTGAGACCTTGGAAAACTTGGCTACTGCCCAAGAACAGGACACTTGTATCACCAAGAAGGATGAGGACCAGCCTCTTTCCCTTGGGAGTAGCTGCTGCCAGCAAGACTGTGGTAATATTGGCGTGCAAGAGGAGAAGTCAATGGAAGACAATAAAAGTGCCCTCACAAAAGGCCAAGCCCATCCATGTCAGGCTGGTACAACATCTGACACAGAGGAATCTAGAAAAGAAGGTTGCATTTCCACCCCAGCAAGTATGCTGCAAGAGATCAGCCAAGAGAACCGGACTCTGGTCTTCACAGAGAACTCCACAGACCCTAGTGAATCAAAGGATATGAATGACGTGCCTAGTCAAGATAGTTTGGAGGAATCGCAATCTGATTGTACATATGGATTTCATGATGCTGAAGTCTCCAGTCTTTCCAACAATGACGAAGGACCCCAGACCATCGAGTCAGGCAAAAACTGCCTCCCCCGGCCTTTAACTACTGACAAAAATGAATCTTTGCCGACAAAGAGCAACCGACAGATCATTGAGAAAATTCGTAATTACTATGAGGCTGCAGAGATCACAGATAGTCAGATACCCAGGAGAAACAGTATTTCTCACATTCCCAGTGGCATGGTGAAGGAGTCAGTATCCCGGTTCAATGTCGTCAGTCGACAGGAAGACCTCTCCGAGTCAGTGACAGGACGTTCAGATGTTGATAACTCTGAACTTAGTCATGCTTCTCCTCTTCCTGAAGCAGGAGAAGAAATCCTTATCTCAGCCGACCTGCCACCTGATCGCACAGATGTATCTGATACTCATACGGAATCGTACGCATGTACGGATGTATGTAGTGAAGTTTCTGACACTGAGATTCATACTTGCTCTGAGCTGATGAAGATCTGGAAAGAAAAGGAGAAAAGACAGTGCACCACACATACAGAAGTGCAGAATAAACAAAATATCAAAAGAAAATGTTCCACTGAGGAGGGATGCTCCGTTGGTTTTTTTGCAAAATGTAGGAATAGTGTTTCAAGCAAAGATGACAAAATGCACCCTGAGGTTCTAACTGAGGGAGACAATTCTGAACAGAACCTCAAAGAGATCACAAAAATGACTTCCCAGACTGTCCAGTCGGAGAGCCCTCTCCCATGTGCAAATCTGGAGGAACTGCCCAGCCAGATCAAAGTGAGCAAATGCTCCAGGCATACCAAAGAAATCCTCAGCAAGAACCTCTACAAGGGGACCCCTGACGTGATGGGAATGGGCCTGTTTGAGGGAGGAGTGAATCCCTGCTTGTCAGAGAATTCGGAAAAGATCCTTAGCAAGGTACAGATGCTGGTCCGCATGTACAGTGACAAGACAGCCAGTATTAAGATGCCACTGCACAAGAGACTGCGGGAGGGCCGGGTCTCAGCAGAGGGGAGCACGTCCGAGCAGACACCAACAAATCTAGGTGAGTTTCTGCCCTCAAACTGAGATTTTCTTCTTTAGAAAAGTCCTGATTTTTTAAAAGATAGTTCTTTTAATGGTCTAATGGTCCTATATTTTAGAAAACTGTGTTTAGCTTATATACAGAATTGTTAATGGTGAGCCAGTAATATCAGGTGTGATTTTAAGGTTGTTTTTGGGTAACTATTTTTATTTTTACAAATTGGCATGTTTAAAGCGTTAAGCAGCATTATCATTATTGAAAGGCAACAATGTGAAATGATTACTAGGGTCCAAAAGGTACAATCCTTAAAAAATACATAAATTTAGAATTCATTTTATTACTTTTTAAAATGCTCACACACTTATCTAATGATCTTATAGGCGTGTCAATGAATTATTATGTTATATGAGGGTGTTTGTTCAGTCATTCTTATTTTTATTGAAGGTTTTAATACCTAGCAACAAATTTCATTCCATACTTGTCAGTAACTAACTTTTTATTGCATGACATAAATATTTCCGTTGATTTGTATAAGTTGCATAGATTTGAGCCCATCCTTCAAAAATGATATGCATCAGTCTTACAGGAAGGCTGAGCAAAACCAAACCTCACTGTATCTTCTTTTCTGCTAAAAGACTGTCCGGTGCTTACAGAGCCTCTGATGTATGGCCACGTGCTGGTTCGAGAGCAGCTGTCTTCCACGTATGTCCAGGAGAACAGCTGCATTGTAGCCAGCCCCAGAGAGAGCACTTCAGAGCTGGAAGGATCCTCCATCTTACATCCTGCTTCTCCACTCTCTCCAAAATATCAAAAATCCCAAGACAAAACAGATGCAGAGACGGTAACGACTGAGACAGGAGTCATTTGTCACCTTCCTGGAGGAGGACCCACAAATTATGAATTGTGTCCAGGGAGTTCTCACTTGAAGGAGACCCAGCCAGAAACACAAAGTACAAACCATGAGCAGGACAGCGCTGTACAAATAAATGCACCTTCAGTGCGGGATAAACCATGTGACTATGAATCGGCAACAGATTCCAACAAAGATACTGATACTGATTTCATATCACCTGAAGAACAGAGGGATGACCGTTCAGTGTTTTCCGAAAGTGAAAACCTTTCTTTAACGGAAAAGCCATTCATCTTGCAAGATGGAACTACTGAATCAAAAGTGCAACAGGTAGCAATGGCAACACAGAAGAACCTGGTACTGAATGAATGTAAAGAGTTGCAGGAAGAAAGGAGAGATGTGCCTTGTCATTCTGAGGAAAATGTTAGCTGGAATTCTCAACAGGAGAGCTTTACATGTTCACAAGACTTATCTGTGGAGAATTTAGATAGCAAAATACTGGATAGCACAGATATGACAATCACTTTAGAACAGGAGACAGAGAAAAGTGTCAGTGTTCCAGAAGATTCAAGTGATTGTGACAAGAATCCTGAACATTCCAAGACCATGTTGCCCTTATCTGCCCCTGAGGATAATGCAACTTTGCCCTTAGAACCTGGAATAGATAACAAAAATTCAGAAAATCCTGTTTTGATGAGAGGGCTTCCGGGCCAGAATAGAACATTCTTTCCCCGCCCACTTAAGAAGGTTTCCATGGAAGCCATCTCAACAGAAGTTTCTTCTTCATGCATCACAAAGGACATATCAGCTCCAGAACAGCCTATCTCTAACAGTCTGGAATCTTCTTTGAGGAAGGACCAGACAACCAAAGAGCAAGCTACAACTCAGAGAAGGTCTCCTTTTTCAGATCAACCAAAGATCACAAGCAAAAGACCAGACTTGCCAGATGACAGTGAAACAAAGTGCATCCCTTCAAATCAGGAGGCAAAAGCCATGCAATACGTCAGTCAAAGGTTTGTATTTATAGTAATGCATAAATGCACTATAATGTTACTTAATTGTCACATTTCTTATACATAAAATGCTAGTCACAGGCCTTTAAGCAGGATCTAATATTAGACAAGTGAGAGATTTCGTTCCAATCAAATCAAATGAGTTCAATGGTTATAAAGCTCAGAAAAGCCACAATTGTCTTATTGTCTTACTGTGTATATATACTGTTAAATACTTTGTTTGAAACAAAGTTGAATAATTATCTTATATCACAATGTTTCTTTGTTGGTTTTAGGTTGCCTCCTGTCTCTCCTAGGTATGAAGACTCTGTCAAGAAAGAGGTACAAGCAAGTTCAGGGGAATCCCGTCCAAAGTTACATTCTCATCTCTCCAATGATAGACCAACTAACTTACCTTCCACCATTGGCAATAAAAAACCATGTTGTACTCCCAAGTGCTGCACTTCCCCAGTAGAAAATCCTCAGCCCTCTGTGTGTTTCGTTAGTCCAAGTCCAATGACTAAGTCGCAAGCTGCTTCCTGCATAAGCCAGAGCCTTGCAAAAAGGAGTAATAACACCCCAACTTTAGCCATGAGTAGCGGCTTGAATGCAAAAAGTTCCATCTCTACTACGTTGCCACAGTCCTCTATATCTCTGAGGCTAAGGTCTCCCTCACCAAAACTGAGTTTAATAGCAGATAACTCTCAAAATATAAGTCTTGGCAGTGCATTGACAACAACCCAACAAACCAAATGTGCCACTGTCCATTCCTCTCCTTCCAGTGCCAGACAATCTCCAACAATATCCGCACACCCCTGCCATAAGCAGACATCATCATCTACTACCCTGGAGCAATTAAATCACCCAGACTGGAACACCAACAACAACAACAACAACAACAACAGAAATAGCTGGAGCAGTGATTTTGGCAATAGGAAGACATCTCTGTCAAGTATGGGAAGGTCATTATTTTCTCCTGATCACCTTCAAAATACTTCCTATAACAGGGTGGCCCGACCATTTTCTTCTGCTTCCGAGCCGAGCTCTCGAGTGCATTCTCCTTCTCCTTGCTCTTCCATCTATTGTACCCAACCTACCCAAGACTATCCCTGTATCCTGTCGAAAAAGCCTCATCTGAAGTCACTTCGAATATCTGAGGCACATACATTTACTCCGGTGTGTGTCTCCTGGGAATGTTCGACACCATCTTCTGGCTTTTCCTCACCGACATCGGGAAGTCCCCGCATCACTTCCCCTCCCCTTATAGGTGTTCCCAAACACATGTGGGGTGCCGCTACTCCCCAGCCACAAAACCCCATCATCACCCCTTCCTACGTGGCGGGGGTCTCCCCTGTGAGTGGCTCAAACTTATCCCAGACCCAAAGACAACCACACGTGGGCAGTGTTCCTTTCCTCATCCTGGCAGATAGAGCTCCAGTCCCTGCACAAAACGGACAAAGGTCATGGGCGGAGAGCAACCATTGTTCTCAGAATATGGAACACAGTCCAGGTATACAGAGACCCCAGGCAGCTCATGGCAACCCGCCATCTGGTGTTTTATCACCTGTCCGACTGGCACCAACCAAAATCATCCAGGGGGGGCGACATTTCACTAGCATTGCCTGGCCTGACATACGAGAACTACTGACCAAGTATGACGGTGCGGAAACCCCCAATAAATATGCTGCGCCCTCTCCTGGTCCCTCAGACGCTGAGTCACATAGCAGCGACCACTGCAATGGCAGGAGCCAAGGTACCCCTGTCAGCCCCACTGTGGCCTGTTCTCCTCCTGCCGTGGCTCAGGATATGTCTACTTCCAATCCGGAGACTGAGCCCGAGGGGGCTTCTTGGACACGGGTGGGTCGAGGATCACTGAGGACCAGCTATGCTACCACTGTCAACCTGCAGATTGCTGGTAGTGGCCGCATTACTGCATTAAGCAACGCTCAAGTTAGCCTGACCCAGACTCTTGCGCCTGTATCTGACAATGGTCACAGGCACAAAAGTATTAACGGTTGCAGCCATACCCAGACCTGTAAGAAGCTGTAAGGAAAGCCGGAATACTTGCAAATTTTACAAATGTGCCTTACATTCAGTCAGAACAGGTACTGCAACCAAGGACATTCCGACTGAACCTCTACCAAAAATTAGTTATTCGTCTTTGTTATTTTGTCAATAACGTTTTATACATTTTTGCCCTCAGTTTTGTTTCGTCTTAAAGAAATTCCAGGGCTTCGTTCATCTAAGGCTTGGATATTTTCATCCAAAAACAGCAAGATCATACTATAGCTCTTATTTATGAGGTTGCTTTTGTTTTGTTTGTGTGTCTGGCACTTAACACTGTCGCTTACATTGCACAATGTCATAAGGTGTGTGGCTGTACCTGTGAAATGGACATTCACTGCAGGGCAACCGAATACCGATGTTTTAGTGTCTCATCGCTCTGCCAGTGGTGCAGACTAGAACTATGTACATTTCTTCTAAGTAGCTGAAGAACTTTTCAAAGGGAAAAAAACACAAATGTTCCTACCCAAAAACATTTCATAAGCAAGTATACACATCCTTTGGGTATCACATGATAATTCAACTTTAATAATTGGTATATCCTTCATTACACATTATACATCTCCTTCAATTTCAAAATAACTTTATGTTTTCCAGGTAGCAAGGAAACTGGTAACATATGCTTTACACAGGAATGAAGAGGTTCTGGTTTTAGACTGGGTGTGCTATTCACAGTTACTGGACCACATAGTAGTGTGACTTTGATTCCAGTTGCCAAAAACCATTGAAGAGGAAGCAGAAGGGTAGACAGGACATTTAAAAAAAAAAAATCTTTTTATATTGAGTTTTGTGTTTTCTAGATCTTGCAGTAATAAACCAAAATTTAAAACTTCACTGTGTGCATCAATGACTACACTATTCAATAAAATATATTAAATAGTGCATCGGCAAACAGGACTGAGGATTTCAAACTTTCATTTGTGTTAGAAATATGTGTTCAGCATTAGTGATACAGCAGGTATCAGACAATTTCCCCAGAAAGACTATAATGTCTTTGGAATTCTTTGGGACGGGCTACTAATTTAATGATGTTTAAATTCATTTTCCAATCCGCTTTATCCTATTGGGTCGCGGGGGGTCCGGAGTCTATCCCGGAAGCAATGGGCACAAGGCAGGGAACAACCCTGGACAGGGGGCCAGCCCACCGCAGGACACACTCACACACTGTTACCATTCAATCACACATGCACACCTACGGGCAATTTATTAACTCCAATTAGCCTCAGCATGTCTTTGGACTGTGGGGGGAAACCGGAGTACCCGGAGGAAACGACACAGGGAGAACATGCAAACTCCACACACATGTAACCCAGGCGGAGACTCGAACCCGGGTCATTTAACTAAATGAAACTTTAATGTGAATCATTACAAATATTTAAACTCCAAATAATCCAGTGTTTTTGTATCAGCTACAGGTTTATGGCACATGGTTCACAATTGTGACTGTGTCCTTTTTAAAATGCAGTGTTTAGATTGCCAGTATTTAACACCATTCATCACAATTAGATTTTGACCATATGTGAGCCCCGAATCTTATATTCATTACTGACACGTCTTGACACAAAAGTCACAAATGTCGCCAAAAACTGACAAATATCGTAATTACTGCTATCATACTTCAGAAGCATACTGTCTGAAGAAGAGGTTTTTAACTTAATTTTAGTTCTGCATGGCTTGACAATATAAATGAAATCTTGTTGATAGTATTATAAGAAGCAACACCTTACATTTTGACGTGAAAAACATACAACAAACACATACCAACATATTAGTAATTATTATGTATAAATTGCATCACATTTACTCACAACCGGTGGGACAAGACTCGGGGGGGGGGGGGGCATGGTGTAGAGATGAAACAGGTTTTTATTGAACTTAATGAACACAGATTATAAACAAACGGGATCACAGCAGATCAAAACAGGAGGACTGGGGACAGGCAACAAGATGGCACGACGTCAATGACCCGGCTAGAGAGGATGAGACGAACAGGTACCTAAACACACAGATGAAGAGGAGGCAACAAGCGTCAGGGCCATGTGAGAGAGGTACTGTAGCAGAAGGGTCAGGACCATGTGGCAGGCAGATGGTGACACATTATTCATCCAAAGTCAGTATAAACCGGTACCTCCTGTCTTTCTGATAGTTCTTGTTATACGTGACTTATAATCCTTTATATAAATAAGAAGTCTGACTATGCCTTAAACCATTCAATTGATACTGGATATCAATACAGGATATGGGAATTCAGTAATGCACCTCTGAATCATTTACCTGGTCTGGAACTACTTCACCATCAGAAAAAAGTACCAATTTTTACCCTTAAGGGTGCAGTTATAAGGGTGCAATTATGCAATTGTCACTAGGGCTGTACCCTCAAGGGTCTGCCAACTGTACCCTAGCTGTAGGCAAATGTACCCTTTAGTCTAATTTAAGGTACTGAAATGGACTCTGATGAACATTTTTGTACCATTGGGGGTACATTAATGTTGTTTTTACCTTGGGGAACAAACCTATACCAGGGCTATACCTTTTTTGTGACAACGTACTAAAAGTGAAAAAAATGCATTTTCTCTCATTTAAATGTATAAAGTCAGTTTAACATCCTATAGGCTCCCCACCTGCAAGGTGAAAGAGGGGGAGGTGTAGAACAAGAAGGACCACACAGATCAGACTTTGGCATAGAATACTAACATAGAATGTTGGTTCTCTGGTGGTCCGCCTTTCCTCCACGCATAGTGTGGGAACTAAACCACTCAATCAGCCGTAGAATTACTCCTACTATGGATGGAAGGTCTCCAATGGATGTGGAGAAGATCACATACCCCAGGCTGTGGATGATGCAGCTGGAGTTTTTCCCAGTAGAGGGACCTCAATGTGTCTCTGTGTTGCACGCAGGAAAACTCTGACTATGTTTATGTTTGTGCACTAAACAGAGCTTCAGTGTATTCAGTGTATACTTGTGGCCAAGTATCAACATACCCGGAGTACTGCGAGTGGGAAGAATGGCCCCCTCAAATCTAAACCCAAGTGGTGAAACGTTATTGGACTTACGGGTAAAGCTGTAGCCAGAAGACAGTCAGTGCCTGGTATTAAGATTAAGATGGACTTTATTGACCCCCAGGGAGAAATTCTGGTGCACAGACGAACCCACATATAGCGCCAAACAGACGGAGCGCAAAGACAGCACACACAGTGCAAACACATTTTTAAAAAGTACACGGAACACGATTACAATATCCTAAAATAACAGAACAAAACTACTGTAAAATACATTTTTAAAAGTCTAACGGCAGCAGGAAGGAACGATCCCCACTAGTGCTTCTTAACACAGCACTTTGAAATGAGCAGCTGACGATGTGCTCTGGGACAGCGCCCCCTGTTGTGAATAGCCAGAATTGTTCATAATATTGTCCAATTCTGCAAACATCCTCTTCTCTGGATATTCGGGGGGCTGCACAATGAAAAATTACTGTTGAGAAAGAGACATAATATCTTCATGGCAAGTGCCAGTTAACACAATGCATTGCAAATATTATGAATCTCTTTGTTTTTATCTATGATGGGCTGGACATAATTTTATGGTTGAAATAAAATTGTCTATTTAATGTTGCAAAATAAAAGGTGATTAAGCTTGACACATGTGTTCTGGGCAGTGTATGGTGTAAGTAATACAAAAAACTTTCAAAACAATTAAATAACAGCCCCCCTTTATTGAGAATGACCCCTTGGTAATGCTGCTACCGCCCAGCGTCGCTATCCGCTCCTTTGTCTTGCTGATGTTGAGATGTAGGTCGTTCTCCCTACATCAAGGATTGGGAAATGAGGATCAATACTGACATCACGATTCTTTTGGTCTAAAATCTCATTTTGAGAAAATCCGTACCAAATCTCAGTATCGGCAAAACCAGCCTTGGGTCGAATTGACATGGGATCAAAATGAAAACCAGTGACATCAGCCATCCCTACACATAGTAAACAGGAAGGGAGACAGGACTGTTCCCTGAGGTGCCCCAGTGTTGTTCAGCACCATCTTTGACACAGTCCCGGAGCCTCACACACTGTTAGTCAGGCAGTCAGGCAGTCCATGATCACTGAGAATGTGGGATATTAAGCTGCCTTGTCCTGAGATATTCCCCAGTTGCAGAGGCTGGATGGTGTTAAAGGCACTAACATAATCATGACTGCGGTGCCGGCTTTGTCTAGCTGGGAGTCGGCTCTGTGGTAAATAACAAAGAAAATAAATAAAGACACGGGAGCCACTCGGGGCAGAGCCAGGAATGGTGGTAACCTTAGGATCCACTGGTGAACACCTGTGGTGAGGGAAGCTATGAAGCTGAAGAAAGAGGCCTTCAGGCTGCTGCTTGCACAGGGATCTTGTGTAACAGCGGAAAGGTGCTGACAGACTAGAAAAGCTGCAGCAAATGTAGCCACAGAGCCAACAGCTTGCAGATGGGAGGAGTTTAGAGAGTCCATGGAGGGCGACTAATGGGTGGCCCCAAATGTGCTTTGGCAAACCATTTAAGGCAGCGTTTTGCTCAGGGCTACGTTCAGATCGGGTAGGGAAATGCTGACACTGAGGAACTCCTCAACCCAGAAGATACACCCCCTTAGCAGGAGACAGCATTGGAAACTTCTGGTGGATCAGTGTTTTATCAATGCAGCTGAAGGCCTCCACATTGAAAAGCCTATGGGGGTAGATTAAGATTGTGAATCACTAGGTGGCCCTGTACCATGCCTGAGCACATTTCATCCCCAAAGTCTAGTTCGTTTGACTAGTATGATTGCTCCGTACCCTGAAGAGGTTGGCCTGAGTTTGGTTCAACGCATCTAGTGTGATCGCTAACCATGCCTAAACATGGAACAAGGACATGATATCATCGATGCGACTGACACATGCATGTGCACATGTACACTATACAACTAATCTCAGAAGAAATTAGTCGGGTAGCCTGTATAGAGCGGGTAGCCACAAATATTTAACAAACAAAGGGGTGTCTACAGCAGAGGTGCAGTGTTCGCAGGAAATTTGGGCTAAAGAAAATATCCAGGATCAACTGGATGCAATGCACAAAAACTCCAAGATATTTGGTCGAATATGGGATGATCTTATATGCGCAGCAGGCTTAAATGAAAATTGCGGAATTGCATAATCGATAAATCTGTAAGAGGGCTGTGCTGCCCAAAACGACTCCATATAAACCACAAAATAAAGTAATTAATCATGAACTCCATCGTGCTCTCTTTTCTTAAAGACAAAAAGTCGTACGGTGACGATGAAAGCACGCTCGGGCCTGGCACATTAACTGCAGAGTGAGCGCAGACCAGCGGGAGAGCGGGGACAGTTATGCTTGGGAATGGTACAAGGTAACCGAGCCCAGTATGAGTATGTCCCTTGGGATGTTGTTGAAGTGCCATAGCTGACACGCCTCCTCAACATTGCATGGAACAAGGGTAAAGTACTTCTGGACTGGCAAACAAGGATGGTGGTCCCTATTTTTATAAAAGGGGGCAGCTATAGGGCATGTTCCAGTTATGGGGAGCGGGGCTCCCCAGGAGTACTACCAGTGTACTGTAGAGAAGTCTAGCACTTCAGTTTACACATTGCTTTTATTAAAAGTAGGTCATTTTTTTCTATTCTCTACTATTGTGGCATCCCTGAGGGTACCTCCACTATTTTGTCTTCTGGCTTTCATTCATTTCATCTGTATAAATGATGAATGATGGTTTTCTGCAAAACCATCTCAAGCGCCTTGGAGGAACTCTGTTGTGACAGGTGTTATGTAAAATAAATCGAATCCCAAATCCCACGGTTGGTAGTATGATTTCACCTTGCGAGCAAGGCTCTTTCTTCAGGGGTACCATCTAACCCTGTTTTGTTTACTTTGGACAAAAAGTGGCTGCTAAATAATGCTAAATGTAGGTGCTGCAGGAATATAGAATATGTTCTGTAGGAATACTCATTTGGTTATATGACACATGGAGATAGATTCTTAGGTTTTCCACTAAGACCCTGCATGACATTTGCAGGTAAATATATCCGAAGTATTAGTTCATAATTACGCCTAACTTACGGTGAATATGGTTACTTTCACTTACTTATGAGGACATCTACTGGTTAAAGTTTGTAACTCTCTACGATAACAGCTATCCATGAAAGCCTTTCTTTTTTACGTATGTTTTCAGTAGTAATATGTTGATAGGCAGTTCAGGCAATTCTAACCATTTTTTTCCCACGGTGATTAACGTGAAACTAATCTTTCAAGAAATAATTATATGCAGGGGAATTCGGTACCCTGCCCTTTCCCTACAGACTGTGGTGCAATAGCAACTCTGAGAGAAGTATTTACTGAACAACAACCAAGAAAGCTATTGGTTGTAAAATGACGGTGTGTGTACCACGGGGCTGCCAACTTCTGTCAACCCTGCGACCCGTGTGCCAGTCTCCGATTTTTGCTTGCGAGAGTTTCAGTATAACTCAGCATTGGGAGCCACCTGCATTCATAATTATTTATTTCTTTTACCCCATATATA
>JAABNX020000042.1:7523061-7536654 GCA_015163995.2 Mormyrus lacerda | reverse complement strand
TTTTTTTTCACCGCACAAATGTCAAATGTCGGAAAATTAGAGTTCCTGCACTTATTTTTTCCCACTTCAAGCACTGATTAACATACGAGCCATACATTGCTAATTAGGCATACATCATATTCATTTAACTTTGACTTAAACTCGTGTGTTTGGTTAAACTTCGAACGGCAAAGCTCAGACTTCACCTTTAAGCTGTGGTGCAGTTAGGGGCTTGCGCTGTCAGCCCTCTATACCGTGCGCGTTTTAGTACAGTGCTGCAGCTGCACTTTTTGCGGGACCTAAGATCGCAGTTATAGTTAGATTTCTCTCCACGTCCTTTTTGCTTCAGTGATTTGAGCAGCTTGTTGTTTGTACAACATGAGCAGTTGATATTATTTAAGGAAATTAAGTAGAGAGCAGAGAGAAACTGCAAGATATACATTATATATGCAAGATAAGTGGGGAGCCACCAAGACCATGATGGACTACAAGACGCTGAACATCGGGCGCAGCTGCCCGGCCCGCAGGAGCCCTGACAAATCTCGATGAATCGCTTCCTGATGCCCCAAACCAATTTTTTTGCACGCTTTGACACCCACAACAACAATGAATGCACTCAAATAACTCTGCCACCCAGGGAGGGGCCGGCACTTGTTTTACAGTCCCACCAAGTGAGAATGACCCTGGGGAGGATCAACGCCTCCAAAGCAGCAGGACCAGACAGGGTACAAGGCCGCACACTGAAGTCATGTGCTGATCAGCTAGCGAGGGATGCTAACAAAACATCTTTAATCTGTCTCTGCGGGAGGATATAGTCCCTACATGCCTTAAAACCACTACCATCGTCCCAGTGCCCAAAAAGCAAGCAGTCACATGTCATGATTATCATCCTGTTGCTCTAACGCCAATTGCCGTGAAGTGCTTTGAGAGTTTTGTTCTCGCGCACATCAAGGCCAGCATTCCCACTGATCCGGAATCAGGTCAAATGTCAGCTGCACTTCACGCTACCCTGTCTCATCTGGAGCATCTTCACAAATACGCCAGAATGTTATTTATTGACTTCAGCTCCACCTTTAACTCAATAATCCCTCACAAACTGATTACCAAGCTCACCAACCTGGGGCTAACCACCACTCTCTGCTCATGGATTCTGAACTTTCTCACCAATAGACCACAAAATGTCAGGTTGGGAAACCGCATATCATCCACTCTCACATTGAGGACAGGAGTGCCACAGGGCTGTGTCCTCAGGCCAGCCCTTTTCACCCTATTCACACACGACTGCACACCCATCCGCACCTCCATAGTGAAATTTGCAGATGACACCATGACAGTGGGACTAATAACAGGAGACGATGAGACCCACTACAGGGAGGAGGTGCAGCACCTGGTACTGTGGTGCTCAGACAGCAAGCTTGTCTTGAATGCATCCAAGACAAAGGAGATTGTTATGGACTTTAAGACACCTTCCCCCTCCACATAAGTGGAGAGGGTTAACGACATCAAATTCCTGGAGATCTACATCTCAAAGGACCTGAAATGGACTGTTAACACCTCTCACTTGGTGAAGCTCAACAGAGACTTTTCTTCTTAAGAACACTCAAAAAAGCCAGACTTCCCACTCAGCCCCTTCTACAGGAGCACAATGGAGAGCATTCTCTGCTACGGGGCTACAGCGTGGTTCTCCAGCTGCACTGTGAGAACCGGAGAGACTTGGCCAGGATAGTCAACTGAGACGGTGACTATATAAAGATACAATGGGTGATTATCTAACAATGCAACTAATCTAAAGAGGAACTGACCAGCGCGCTGGCAGGGCAGGGTGACCTGACCCAGATGGTTGGAAGTTGAGTCAGATGACGCAAGCGATTCTTATCTTTAGCATAACACAAAGAGGGGTATTAAAGTGCTGATGCGAAAAAATGTCGGGTGGGGGGACATTTACTAATAAATAAATAGAAATCAGGTTCGCTCAGTGATCTGACACTAGATCTGAGAGACGCAGCTTTCACTCTCAACCACACCAACAATAGACCTGCTAGCCAATAAGCCAATCAGAAAAAGGGATGGGGCGGGCCTTGGGTCTTGGCCAAACAGATCGAGACAGATCCAGCAGTTGCTCCACATGTGAATGTTTAGTGTTTCCCATACTGACAACACAAACCGTAAGTCATGGACAGTATGTTTATGAAGCTGGGGGAAGATACCAGAGATGGTATGTGTTAGAAGATAAACGCATAAGGAATAAATGGCACTGGGCTTGGAAAGAGGTGGGTGGTGATGAAAAGCCCTTTGGAAGTTGGTGCCAAAAGCTCCGGCAACCAGGAGCTTATACTTCTGCACTTAGTGTGCAAGGAAACTGGTATTGGGAACTAGCGGGAAAAATTAGACCCTAGTCATGAATCAGCAGTCTGACCAATGCAGCACATCTCACGTTTGCCGAGGGCAACAGCCACAACAGATATTCCGCTCTCCGACCGATCGCGTGGCTAACTTAAAAATTCGCTTGTGCTCCTTCATTGCTGAGCAAGACCTGTCATTCAGTCGTGACTTTATGTAAGAAATTAGCGGAGGATAAACCTGCCTTAGCATATCTGTTCGTCTCGAGGCAGCATGCGAGCTATCTTGTTACACACGGCATCTCGCCAAAGTTTAAAAAACGTCTGTCTGAGAAGCTAAAGAATGGCATGTTGTAACTGTTTTAAAACTATTTAAAATAAATGGTGCATATTTTGCAATTATATTCGTTAAAGAAAAATTAATCTGTGTCCTTGTTCATGTCCTTTAGTCAGTGGCTACTATAATCAATTCCTATTTTACTTTGGGATACTATAATTGCCACTGACCTTTCTTGGTATGGCTGTAGTATCTCTAGTCTCAGTATGCTATACAAGCACTACAGTAGGTGGGCAAGTAAATGACTAGTTAAAAGCAGGGATGGAATACTGAACAGGCCTACCAGGCCCAGGGTCTCAAGAGCTCTGGTGCAAGGTATGTGTTAAAAGTGTATTGCATACATAGCACTCCCACCCCTGCTCACCTCCCAGGCATGGAAAAGAGTTCAGGCTCAGGAATTTCTTTCACTATCAGCCCTGTGTTTGTCACATAGATGGAAAATACCAGAAGAGAGGGGAGATGCCCCGAAGGGGCTATAAAAGGACGGACTTGACAAAGTATTGTTGAGCTTCCTCCTGAGCATGCTGAATGTATGTCAGAGTGTGGCTCCCGGATCGATCTGAATTGATGATGATGGTGATTACCCTTTATTGCTGTTGCAATTCACCATGTCACTAGTCACAAGTACCAGCGAAAAAACGGGCCATCAACCCCGACCATACATATACACACATCACATTATAGGGGGTAGACAGGTCAGGAAGACAGGGGACCGTAGGAAAAATCAGAGAAACAAGGTTACAGGAGGAGAGGGGAGGAGTATAAAAAAAACAGCCCCCAGACTATACTCCAATAGGGAGTACAATGTAGGAACAGAAAAAAAGAACACTTCAGCGCAGGGGCACCGCTAAGGGGGGAAAGTTGGGACAATTCTAAGGGCCCACGCCCTTTAGGGGCCCCCAGAGATCTGCTTTATTAATAATAACACTGGTAGGGGGCCCCAACCTCATATTTTGTCATAGGGCCCAAAATTGCTAGCGGGGCCCCTGCCTCAGCGACATAAGCTCATAGTCATCACATCTTACAACATTATAGTTGAGACTTGCAATAGGGGAGGGGAATGGGGAGGTGGAGATAGTCCAGCATAGACAAACATCAGTCCGGTCCTGCAGCCAAACGGCGCTGGTCAACAGACACGCCTGTCCATGCTGGGGGTATGAAGCCGCAAAGGCGTGGGATGGGTGTGGGGTGTCCTTGGGGTTGGGGGAGAGGAATGCAAGAGAGTCTCACTGCCTTGTTCTTCTGGGGGAATTGTTGAATTCAGCAGCGGCCTTGGCCAAGGCCCGCGCTAATTAGGGGGAGCCAAAAGCAGATAGAATTGGGTTGCTTGGGTTTTTGGGCGAAAAGCTGTAATTTCGCAGCTCCTCTAATGTCCACGCTGGTCTCCACCATCCGAAATCCTTCACAGAGCCGTGAGCTTCTCCGTGATGTTATCAAATCTGCAGTCCATAGTCGCGCTGATGTTATCAAATCTGCGGTCGTTAGACACCGTGATGTTATCCAGTTTGCGATCTATAGCCATAGTCTGAGCGCCAACAGCTCTGCCAAGTCCGTCAATCATCCCGGCCAACCTAGTGGGGCTTTGAACGGCCGTCACCGTTTTCTTCAATTTCCGATAAACCAGGGCAATGCCTAAACCAATCAGCATCAGACCTTTAATCAGGGTTCCGAATAGGTAAATGTCTGCGATGTCCTCCATGGAAAGAGCTGCCAGACACATGACTCTCCAATTCTCCCATCCGTCCGTCGTGTAGCCATCTGCGTACGTTCCTGCAGGACAGTCAGGTTCCCCCGAACCTGGACTTCTCTTTCAGAAGATGGTGTCAATTGCGTTGAGAGACCAGTTGATCAGATCCATAATTTCCTCAGTTTTGAAGAGCAGGGCTGAGAGAGAGTCTCAAGTATAGACAGTAAGACAGTAGACTAGACGAGACAGGAGTAGCAAGCAGGGAAGATAAGGGGAGGAGAGGAGAGAAGTGCATCCGCCTCCGCCGAGAGCCAAAATAAAAAGTAAACCGTGCCATGCAACTACTCCTCGTCTCGGTGAGAATCTCTGCTCATCAACGGACCTGTAGGGGTGTGAACCCAACACAACATCATCAAGCACCCCACCCACCCAGGTGCCAAGCTTTGTCCCCCTCCCATCGGGCAAAAGATTCAGGACCATCAAGTCACAAACAAACAGACAGAGGAACAGCTTTTTCCCGAGAGCAGTGGCCTCCGTCACACTCCTTCACACTACAGAACACTGACCTTTAAGTCACATCCACACCTCTGTGTTGCTGCTGATAAGCACTTGGTCACTTTAAATCACATTGACTTGTAAATACCTATAATCTGTAAATCTGTAATTTTAGAATTTTTTTACATATTGTATTTTATTAATAGTTATCTTAGTTTCTATTCATATTCATACCATGTCTGTGAGACTGTATTCTATATTGATGTGGTACATTAATATATACCTCTTTGCTGCTGAGCCGTGAGCTACCAAACAAATTGTGTTGTATTTCTGATACAATGACAAATCTCTCATGATAACATTATGCTTATAGCAAGTTAGGTTCATGGACTAGGAATGGAAAAAATGTAATTTGCCATTAAAAATAAATTGCAGTTGATCCTCTAGAGCAGGGCTATTCAAATCACGGTCCTCGAGGTCGGAGCACTGCTGGTTTGCCAGCCTTCCTTTACTTGTCAGTCAGGTGTAAAGCCTCTGACCAATCAGAATCAGTAATTATTAAACAACTACTGGATTTGGAATCGAGGTTCAGATTTGAAGAACCCTGCTCTAGAGAATAAACAAATACAGTCATTTGGAAAATTTTGGGAACCCCTCTGTATTTTTTGGATTTTTGTTTATCATTGGCTGAGCTTTCAAAATAGCAACTTCCTTTTAATATATGCCATACCTTATGGAAACAGTAGTGTTTCAGCAGTGACATTAAGTTTATTGGATTAACAGAAAATATGCAATATGCATCATAACAAAATTAAACAGGTACATAAATCTGGGCACCCCAACCGAGATATTACATCAATACTTAGTTGAGCCTCCTTTTGCAAATATAACAGCCCCTAGACGCCTCCTATAGCCTTTGATGAGTGTCTGGATTCTGGATGGAGGTAAGTGTCACGCCCACGTGGGCGGAACTTAACAACGGGGGGCAGATCACCCCTAATTAGCCTGGTGTCTTAAGCAGAGTGACCACGACGGGTCAATGTGAAGTATTGTTGCTATTTACCGGGACCTTACTGAGTGTTTTTTTGTCTCTTGTATCCGCTGTTCTCCTCACCTGCTCCGTCAGTCCGTCCGTCCGGCCTGCCTGCTCTGCGTCTGTCCTCCTGGCTTCCCGGCCATCTCCCGGTCTTGTGTGATTCCGTAGGATTGATCTCACCGGCTACTGACTTCTGGCAATCCATCTGACCAGGAATACTGCACACTGTTTTGGATTTGGTTCTCGGACCTGTAATAAAAAAGTGGGTCTGCCGCAAGCAGGGATCCGTCTCCTTCTCGTTGTCTGAAGGTTACAGTATATTTAACCATTGTTCCGTACAGAATCGCTCCAGTTCAGTTAAATTTGATCGCTGCTGAGCATAGACACCCTGCTTCAAATCATCCCATAGATTTTCGATGATATTCAAGTCAGGGGAGTGTGACACCCATTCCAGAACATTGCACTTCTCCCGCTGCAAGAATGCCTTTGTAGATTTCAAACTGTGTTTTGGGTCATTCTCTTGTTGGAATATCCAACCCCTGTGTAACTTAAACTTTGTGACTGATGCTTAAACATTATCCTGAAGAATTTGTTGATATTGGGTTGAATTAATCCGACCCTCGACTTTAACAAGGGCCCCAGTCCCTGAACTAGCCACCCAGCCCCACAGCAAGATGGAACCTCCATGAAATTTGACAGCAGGTAGCAGATGTTTTTTTGGAATGCTGTGTTGTTCTTCTGCCATGCAAAGCGCCTTTTGTTACAATAAAATAACTCAATTTTTGCCTCAAAAGTCCTTGGTTCCAAAATGAATCTGGGTTTTTGTGGCCTTCCCCTAAACCATGATACTGAACAATCGATGTGTTCAGATCTTTTGAGAGTTGCTTTAGAGTGTTTTTCTTCTGTCATACAAAACGCCTTTGTTATGACTGATAACTAAATTTTTGTCTCATCATTCCAAAGCACTTTGTTCCAAGATGAATCGGGCTTGTCTAAATGAGCTTTCGCATACAACTATAGCGACTCTGTTTGTGGTGTGAGTACAGAAAGGGTTTCTTTCTTATTGCACTGCCATACAGATGTGCAAATTGTGCTGAATTGTAGAACGATGTACAGATACACCATCTTCAGCAAGATGTTCTTGCAGGTCTTTGGAGGTGATCTGTGGCTTGTCTGTAACCATTCCCACAATCCTCCGCATTTGCCACTCCTGTTTTTTTCATGGCATGACAGACCTGGGTTTTAACAGCAGCTGTGCCTGTGGCCCTTCCATTCCCTGATTACATTCCTTACAGTTGAACCTGACAGTTTAAACCTCTGAGAGAGGTTTCTGCAGCCTTCCCCTAAACCATGATACTGAACAATCTTTGTTTTCAGATCTTTTGAGAGTTGCTTTGAGGATCCCATGCTGTCACTCTTCAGAGGACAATCAAAGAGAAGCACAGCTTGCAATTGGTTATTTTAAATTCCCTTTCTCATGATTGGACACACCTGTCTATGAAGATCAAGGCTTAACGCGCTAATCCAACCAATTTGGTGTTGCAAGTAATCAGCATTGAGTAGTGACATGCATTAATTATTATTTTTTTTTTCTCCTCTGCCCATCACCACCCCTCTTCTTCGGAGGACAACTTTATTTTACATTAAATTCAAGTGTACACAGTGTGGCTGCTCCGAACTCACCCGTCCTAGTACCGTGAGAGGGGGAAAAAAAAAACATAAAAGGGGAGGATACAGAAACAACAACAACAGACATTGATCACCATGAGGGGGGGGAAAGAAAAAAAAAAGAAAACAAAGGTATACAAAAACAATCATAACAATCTAGGTAGGATGGAGAATATTCTGTGTAGGGGACATTTTTTCTCCTACATTAAGGAGGAAAAAAATTATAACAACAATATCAATAATAATAATAATAATAATACTAATGTAAAATGTAATAATAATAATAATATTGATCGCTCAACCACTCTTTTATGTGCAAGTATAAGTGTGAACTGATTTGTCATTGGATGTGCTGGCATTTGATGCTGTGAGGGGACGCAACAGCACCCCCCCTCACGCCCCAGGCCAAAGGTGAAGGCAGGGGACATCAGGCGACCGAGCCCATTCCGCCGCCCCCCCCCCGATACAAAGGCCCACAGCCACGCATCTCCGTGGTTACATGCATTCAAATCAGCAAAAATACAAGGGTACCCAAATTTTTGCACAGCCAGTTTTTCACATTTGATTTAATTTCATGCAATTATACAGTTTCAGTAAAAATCTTTTTTGTAAAACACCCCAGAATAAAATTGTTTGGGTTTCAGTAATTTCACTGCGCCTCTAGTGTCTCTGGTCTCGGCCATCCAAAATCCTTTGCACAGCTGTGAGCTTCTCTGTGATGTTATCCAATTTGCGATCCATAGTCTCAGTGATGCGGTCTAAAGTCACAGTCTGAGTGCCAACAGCTCTGCCAACTCCATCAATCAATCCGCCCAGCCTATTGGAATTTTGAGCTGCTGTCACCGTTTTCCTCAATTTTCGATAAACCAGGGTGATGCCTAATCTAATCAGCATAATACCTGTTATCATGGTTCTAAATAGGTAAATATCTTCGATGTCCACCACGGAAAGAGCTGCCAGACACCCCCAACTTCTCCCAATCATCCTTCGTCTAACCAGCCGCGTACATTCCAGCAGGACAATCAGGTTCCCCTAAACCTGTGCTTCTTGTCAAGATGATGGTGTCAATTGCGTGGAGAGACCAGTTGATCAAATCCATAATTTTCTTAGATTGGAGAGCAGAGCTGAGAGAGAGTCTCTGAAGACAGTAGACGAGACGAGAGGAGCAGATAAGGGGAAGGAGAGGGAGAAAAGTGCGTCCACCTCCGCTGAGAGCAAAAGAATATAGAGATATCAATGACCAGACTGGTCATATATATGCCACAGATGAGAGGCAGACGAGAGGCACCTGGGAGGATCCACACAAGGGCTGGAACGAGAGGCAGGGTTAAACAAGGACCAGGTGTGACTCATTAGTCACTCAGAGAACACGAGGGAGAAGGGATGTGGGGCGTGATTATAACAGGGCTGAGCGATATGCCCTAAAAACGATATCACGATATTCATCACGACATAGATTTTCAATTGTCAAGTCATGATGATTTTGAGTTCTTCTGATTATGATGACCAAAGTGTTTCACTCATAATTAGGGAGTAAACCATTGCTGGATACAAAACTTTTACTACTTCTTGTGATGGTTCATCTCCCTGTTGTGTGAGAGAACAGTTGTAGGGTTGCCAAAAATGTTCTGTCCTTCAAAAGCGCAACAACAGCTCAGTCCATGACACCAGCCATTTCAGAAGTGGTTTTCAGATGTCAGTCGTTTGGCACAAGGAAAAGAATACAGAAAGTGGTCCAGGGTCACCATTCCTACCACTTGTTGTAGTGCATGGTACAGGGCTTGGAGCCATTGGCAGCATATAGCAGTAGCAGACTGGTTGGGCTCCAGCCATGGACCAGGACCATGATGGAAACAGAAGAGAGATCCACACAGACCAAGATGTCAGCCTTCAAGGCACCGTGATTCTCAGATGCCAAGCAGGGTAATAAGTGGTAGGTAGCTTGTACTTCCCCTGCAAGATGGAGCACCAGGACTGAATTACGTCTCAGTGTCATCTTCAGTGATGAGCTTGGTAAGCAAACTTTGTGTGGCAGACTGGGTCTCCTGGTTTCTCCCTAGTCTGGGGGCAGTGACAAGCTAAAGCAATGTTCCTCAAAGCAGGTCCTCAGGGACCCGCAGATGGTCCACGTTTTTGGTCTCTCCCACTTACCAGGACAAGGGTGCAGTTGACAACAACATGTAAGGGGTGAGGTTTATTTACAGAATTAGGGAAAAAATATAAATAACGCGAAAAGCTGTGTTTTCAGTAATTTATAAACACATTCATAACAATACAGGAATGCATTCGTAAAGCATTAGCAAGGCTATAAATACTTATCAAAAGACAGTATAGCTTTATAATGCATTATAATGTTTGGTAAAAGCATTAAGGAGGCTATGTACTGCAAAGTTACTGCAGATAAGTCACTGAAGAAAAAGAAAAAAAGAAGAAACATTGGAAACTATTGAAAAGTGATGAATAGCTGAAGGCAATAGGCAAGTTGTAAATGATATCAGCAAGGCATTAGAGAGCCATTTTCATGGAAAAAGAAGCAGGGAATATGTACGGAAATAGAAAACGAGCATGTAAAAGGCAATTCCACAATAGGCCTGGTGAAAAATGAAGAGATCAGAACAAAATTCCAGCCAAGAGTTGGCACACTGAAAGACACCAATGGGAACAGATCGAATGCACTGCAACAGATTGAGCAAAGAGAACACAGAACAGCTGTCTTTGGGCATGCACCAGACGTCATGGAAGATGAAACCATCGCTGCAATCAAGCTTTAAGATGGCAAAGCGCCTGGATGTGACAATATTACAAAAGAGCTCATAAAGTCATCAAAAGCAGCTGCAGAAGCAATCGTGAGGTTATGGCAGCAGAAATGAAAACTGGAAAGTGGTCAAAGGACTGAACAAGATAGTGTTTATTCCTGTTCCCAAACCTATTGAACTATTGCACTCTTTGCCAGTTCGATTCTACTGAGGATATACAAAGATGATTACAACTATATGTAGAAAGAGAAGTACCGGAAGAACAGGATGGACAGAAGAACAAGAGATATCAAAGCTGACATCAGATGGATCAAGGGATACCAGAAAATCCTACACTGATATTTAACTTACAGCAAGGCCTTTCACTACATCAGAGACTTTGGGCAATGTTCAAGAACATGGGTGTGCCGAACCATCTGAGCAGCCTCATAAGAAACCTTTATGCTGGCCAAGAAGCTGCGGTTTGTACAGAGTGTGATGATACCCAGGGGTTAAGGTCAAACGTGACATCAAACAAGAATGCATTCTATCGCCATTTTTGTTCAATTTGACAGTTATGGTGAAGCAATCTTCAGAGAAACCTGACTTCATGAAAACATAGAAGAAATCAAAATTGGACGAAAGAATGTGAACATCTTAGATATACCTGTGGTAGAAATTCCACTTTACTCGATTTGTTTAAGAGACTGACAAACTTCATTCCACAGCAAAGCTTCGGAGGAACAGACACTCAGCAGTCTTTCATACGTGTCATGCTCTTTTCCCCGAACAACAAGTGCAAACATGTTTTATAGACATGTTTTATAGGCTGAGGGGGATATAGGGCCCTTGAAGGAACAAACAGACACGCTTAGGTTCACTCAAAAGTATTTATTAAGTATTTATCAAGTGATACAATATACTACAGCGCAGGCGCGCGTGCATACACACGCATGCACATGCACGCACGCACACACGCACGCACGCAGCCCCTCCCCTCCTCTCAATAGCCGCTGAACGCGCTCTCACTGCTTAACACACACATACCGAGTTGGCTGATTTCAGCCACAGTTTCCATGTGTCCATCCTCACCCACCACAGAGCCAGCTGTCCTGATCAGTTTGTCTCTTCATGTCTGCTACTTTCATGCTTCCACCCCAGCATAGAAGGTGGCACTGGCCACTACAGACTCATAGAACATCCGCAACATGGTGGTGCGATCTAAAAGATCAGAATCTACGTAGGAGGTACAGCCTACTTTGATCCTCCTTGTATGTGACCAGAGAGTTCTTAGACCAGTCCAGCTTATTGTTAATGTGTACACGAAGGTCTTTGTAGTCCTGAACAATCTCCACATCCACCCCTCTAATGGACAGGGGAGTGACAGGAGACTGAGATCTTCACAAGTCCACCACCAGTTCTCTGGTCTTCTGGACGTTCAGCTTCAGCTGATTCAGGTCACACCAGTCCACAGAACCGTCCACAGCCATCCTGCATTCCAAGTCGTCCCTACCCTTGATACATCCGACTATTGTGGAGTCATCTGAGAATTCCTGCAGATGGCAGCCCTCCGTGTTGTATTAGAAGTCAGATGTGTACAGGGTGAAGAGGAACAGTGACAGAACAGTTCCCTGAGGTGCTCCAGTGCTACACAGCATCATCCACTCCAATCCTGGCCTGGAAGGCAAACTGGATGGAATCTTACACTACTCTCACCAGGACCAGCCTCACAAAGACCTTCATGCTGTGTGATGCTACTGGCCTGTAGTCTGATGGGGCACTGGGTCGCGCCTTCTTTGGTACAGGAACCAGACGTGATGTTTTCCACCTCACAGGAACTTTCTTGGTACTGAGGCTCGAGTTGAAGATTCTCAGCAGTACTCCACATAGCTGAGAGGCGCACAGCTTGAGTACTTGTGTGCTTAAGCCATCTGGGCCCGGCACCGTGGCAAGATGGAGTCTGGGTAGTTCTCTCCTCACATGGTCCTCGGTGATGGTGATGGATGGTTTATGGGTGTCAGAGTCAACAGTGGTAGGAGGAGAGGAGGTGGAGGCTCTGGCTGGTGTGATGGTGGGAGAGGGAGGAGAAGAGAGGCAGGACGAAGTGCTGCAGTTTGGCATGACACTGATGGAGGGAGTAGGTGCACTGGGGGCAGTTTGGCATGACACTGATGGAGGGAGCAGGTGCACTGGGGGCAGTTTGGCATGACACTGCTGAACCTGGGCTTCTCGTCGAGAAGATGGTGTCAATTGCGCGGAGAGACCAGCTGATCAAATCCATAATTTTCTTAGATTGGAGAGCAGGGCTGAGAGAGTCTCTGAAGACAGTAGACGAGACGAGATGAGACGAGAAAAGCAAAGCAGGGAAGATAAGGGGAGGGAGTGGGAGAAAAGTGCGTCCGCCTCCACTGAGAGACAAGAGGATCGCCATGGGAAAGCTGACAATAAAGTCACTGGATGAGGACTTCAAATCGAAAGACATTTCCATGTTGATAAAAATACGACTCACACATAGTTTGATCTTTCCGGTGGTCACATGTGGATGTAAAAGCTGGACAATGAAGAGACAGGACAGGAGACAGATTGATGTGTTTGAAATGTGGTGCTGGAGACAAATTGTGTCAATATCATGAAGAACACGAAGGACAAACAAATGGATATTGGAACAAATCAAGCCGACAGTGTTGCCTGAATCATTTAATATATTTAATAAGAACTGATGATGACATAAGGCTGTGATCACCATCTCAGGAAGAAGCACTACTTCACCCAAAGAAACACAGGTCCATTGTGAATGGGACCTACGAACTGTATCATCATGGGTGCAGCTTTCAGTGCCACCCTACACAGGCCAGCATGGAGAACAGACTTATTGATGGACTTTAGCCACTCTATACAGATCAGCGTGGATAACAGACTCACTGATGGACTTTGTCTTGATTCTTAATCACAGCTCATACCGAGCTTTTAGCAAGCAGGTCCACTCTTTTCTGTTTTCAGTAATGTCAGTATGCCCAGGGGGGTTGGGCAGCCAGTTGACCTGGACCCCCCCTTTTTTCTCCTTATTTGGGAGTTTTTGGTTCCTCTCCTAAAAATCTTACTGGACCTCAGGGCCCTGTAACATCTACAGTATATGCAGTCGATGAAGATAATACCACATTTCTTTGAAAAAAATCACTTAATTTTCTGCTTACAAAGAGAGACTGGTCCTGAAAGAAACATTTGTAAAGCTGTTACAATGGTGTCACGAACGGCTGGCAAGGCGAGCGGGCAAGGAAGGGAGAGGAGCCAGGAGGACGAGGAAACGGGGGTTTAAT
>JAABNX020000042.1:7472591-7487830 GCA_015163995.2 Mormyrus lacerda | reverse complement strand
AAGCCTGCTGCTTCACGAGGGAAAACTACTTCCAGTTTATAGCTCAAAAGTGACGAGTTCCTCTCAGTTTGAAAGAATCTGTACCCAGAACACTTCCTGATTTAAGTGCTTGACCTTATTATGAATACATTCATAACATATTAGTGTCTCTTTACAGTTTACGATGTCATTAAATATCTTATATAAGATCATATTTTTTTGGTGTGGTTTGGCTGCGTTAGTAGGTTCAGCTGATAGCTGTTCGGTAAACTGGACGCCTTCCCCTGAACAATGCAAACACGTGGCTATCATTTTGACACAGTGCCAAAGAACTCCCCATCTACACAGTCAGGAAACACAATCTGCTGATACTGGGCTAGTTGCTTGAAGAGGATGTAATTAAAATGTACCAGCTGAGGTTTATAATTACAGTTTTTATAGTGAAATATTCTCAAGTTTTGGAGAAAATTTATTCGTAAGATTATATACTGTAAGAGTGCCCGCTCCATTAATTAAAATTGAGTGATGTGAAAATTAACACATTCATTTTCACCAAGGATTTTATTAACTGTCAACTAATATCTCTTTTAGAATTTATTTGAACAGAAATTTGCTGTATTTTAAATTGATTTGGTTATTGAGTATTTAAGTGGCAAAGCGGATTCAAAAAGTAGATTCCCAAGAGTCAGGTGTCCATAGACATTATAACTCTTACAAAAAATCCCCAATAGTGCTCCCTGTAGTCATGTAAGTAAACAAAATGAAAGTAATAGTGACTTTGCTAGGCCAGCTTTCCTGTTTACTTGCACTTTAACCCATATAAACTTTAATCAGCAAAAGACATAAGCAACGTGCAGTTAGGCTGTTCAGACAAACTTAAAAGCTTAGTGCTTTTTAATGGCATACTTTTCTAATGTTTAACACCTACAAATTCCAAAAATAATACAAATATTTTCAAGATGTATGGTTTTTATGTGGAAAAATGGATCTTTTTAAAGATACTCACCTGGGTAAATTTTTCAACGACTTCAAATGACAGAACTACTTGCAACCAGTGTAGTGCAGCCGTAAGTCAAATATAAAATGTTTTATACAGGGGTATAAAAGTAAAATGAGTAAACTGTGTATTTAAAATTTCTAGTTATCATATTAAAAAATGTGTTTATGCATATAAAAAGCAAAACAGAATTATGATCCTAAGTCAACATGCCAAATCACATTTTCAGTTTTATCATGGTTTGATAACATATCTGCTTTTGGCTAAAAAGGTTACAAAAATGTGCAGTTCTCCATATTTAGTGTTCTGTTTTGGTGCCTGCTGTCAGGTGCTTGGGCTAGTTCCACCTCTGGCAGCCCATTGGCCACAGCTTTGCTCTAGGCGTGACCTCACTGGCCGACCCTTCAGAGATGACGCCCCAGATTCTAAAGTATGTCAAGGGACAAACTGGGTCAATTAACGTTAATTGGGACAGAAGCCAGTTTTCTTTTTCTTCCAAGCAACTCAACAAGGAAGCGATGTGTAAGACAGCCTGCTGGGCTGGGGCAGGCCGATAATGAAGTGGGAACGCTAATGGACTGCAAGGGAGACCAGACACAATGTGACAGGCGCTGGATAAGCGCAGTGAGTCGCAAAGCAGCCGTCCACGTCTGCCATCACTCCGCACAGGTTTTTTTAGTCACAATGACTTAGTTAAGTGGTATGAGTGGACACTATAAGATTATTATTATCGCCATTATCACCTTATTATCTTGATTTGAGAAGAATAACTGCTAGTCTGAACTGGACTCTGCTAGCAGTCCCTGAGCTGACCGGTCATTACGCAGCCGCCCAGGCAGCCCAAGGCAAGTCGAGAGAATCAGAAGGAGGCATCTGCTGCAACAGAGAAGGAGAAATGATGTTTGAAATGTGAGGTGGAGAAGCAATTTGCTGAGGTGACGACTGAGATCTCGGTCAGCACAATGGTTCATCTGACACACAGCAGCCCTCAGCTGTGTTTGCTCAGATTATCTCCTTTTAATTAACATTTCTTTCTTTTCTAAGACAACTGGTTTGTACCACAGAACCAAGTAAAGTCATGAAAATGAAAGGCATACGGGTTTCTTATTATTGAAAATTCTCTACAATGAGCGCAAGACATGAGGCAGTAACCCTGTGGACACAAGAGTTTGTTGCCGGCCAAACAAATGCCAGGAAGAAATATGTGAGATGTTAGAATTAAAGAGGAAGAGGAAGGAGAACAATGCTACTGGTTCCTTTCTTTGCTAACAGATGGTAGAGAGAAAGTCTTTTGGAATGAACCCAACTTTTAATTACTCTATTCTGAGCAGAGGGGGGCTCTTCAGCAGGTTGAGTCTGGGGTTTGTAGGGTGGCGCTGACTTGGAAGCTGGGCAGTGTGGCTGACAAGGCTTCCACGGGACCCTAATTGCACAAATTGGTGGAACATTGACACTGTGGTCTCATTCCTGCATGCAGGCCAGTCCCAGGAGGGACTCTCTCCCTGGGGCCCTGAGAAAGCTGTGCCACCCTACATCTCCTTCAGGGCAGTGGAAAAAGGTTCAAGTCATGACAGAAACAGCATTAACTGTGTACAAAAACATTTTTAAAATCATTAAGCGTCTTTGAGTTTCCATTTTAAGTCTTCCTAGAACTTGGCCATGCGGAAAGGTCATTTCCCAGAGACACTGGATTCCCAAAAGTTTAGGGGGTGCAGTTTCCATTTAACCATTTCTCAAGTGGGTATAGAAAACAGATGGATGGATACATGAATGGAATTTCTGATGTTATGATGTTAGAGACGGACCATATCAGTAATTAAAATTAGAAGTTTTGTTAGGCTAATTCTTGACATTTCCCATACAAATCCAAGCACAGGTATTTTTAGATTGTTTGATTCTCCCACAGTAGTACATGCGTGCCTCACAATTTTCTGCATCTTTAGTCATCCACACTACTGCCTATAAAATCAAGGGATTTTCCAGTCGTGTTTGTTTTCAATAGAAAAACTTGTTTCTCTTATGGTACTACGGTATTATCCTACTCAAGAACATGTGTGATTTACAGTAACCTATTCTGTAGTGATGTTACGTCAGTTCCTTTAGTTACACAGTAGTTAAAAATAAATACTCACTTCCTGCTTAGCTTTAGTTTTTACCTTACATGCCTATGATGAAGTTATCACTGTTACAGTTTTATCTGATACAATAAATTATCTGGCAAGCAGTGCAGGGATTTTTCCAGTGAGCGATGCTCCTTCTCTTGCGAGAATATGATATTTAAATTATGAAAAGTTAAAATAAATGATAATGTAATATTCATGATAATATTCCAGATCAATCTGATATACATATGATATGTTATGATATGACATCACAGTAAAATAATCTTTTGTTTCCTTTATGTATTTTTATCAGAATCATGTAAGAAGGTAAATCCAATTGTTCCAATTATTTTTACATTGCACTGTAATGTCAATGTTCCAAAAACCTTTTACTTTTCCACAGTCACTGAATAATTAGCATGAATCGAGGGACTCCGACAATCACAGTGGAAAGTAGAATTACATGAATTTCAAAGTCCTTTTCAAATGCCTTTTCCAATTGCATAAATGATTATAAAATCCCATAAATGATTGTCTAATATCTAATGTATACAGACTAAATTAAACCGTTAACATTAATCCTATATGCGTGTACCTTCACAATAAAACTATATGTTAACTAGTAAAGAAGTATTGAGTACTCAGTAGTTCATACAGTTTGAAATGAAGTATACTGTCGGTTTCACATTTTCACAAGATGTAGCCATTCGCTGTTTCCCGAACAACACAGGAACCTGTTCCTGGAAATTAGCCAAAATAGCAAATAAATCCTTGATGGGAAGCTGACGAATAAGGGAGTGCCAGAGAGTATTTCCTTCTCCTATGCAGTCAAACCTCTCTTATCCGGGCAGAATGGGACCGAGGGCCGCCCGTAAGAAATGCCCATAATGTAGAAATACATAGACAGTAGAGTGCAACGTGGCGCAGGAGGTAGTGCTATCGTTCGGCAACCAGAGGGTTGCAGGTTTGAGCCCTGATTCCTCCTGACCCCATCAAAATACACATATTGTACAGTGCTTTTGAGTACTCGTAGGAGTAGAAAAGCGCTATATAAATACAGTCCATTTACCATTTTACAACGTACATGAGCATGTGTACATATGGTGTGCAACAACTCTGTTATCTCTTTTCCACTGCAAAGGTGACGGTGCCGTTCCAGTGCCGATTCCCAGTTTGGAACCAGAGCCACGTTTCTCCACAGGAAAAAAAATGGCGCCGGTGCCGCAAAATCGGCTCCATACTGGCATCAAACCCTTGCTGGTCCGTATGAAGCACCCGTGTCGTCATGAGAGGGGGGCGGAGTAACCGAGGCAACACAAAATAAAGATAATGTCGGAAAGCAAGAGCGTAATTGTATGGTCTGCTGAAGAAATGAACGTTCTTTTAGCAATCTGGTCTTCCCAAAAAATGCAGCAGAAATTAGAAAGCACACAAAAAAAGAAAAAGGTGTTTTCCTATCTCTGTAATGATATCGAGCTTCTATTGGAGGGACGTGACACTACGCTTCCTTTTTGAAGCCATGGATTTTGCAGTTTTACATGCCGCTGTAAGTTTAGCTCCGCCCACAGCCTCCATTCGACATTCACTCCGCCTCCACATGCAGACTCCGCCCAGAACTCTCTGTATGCGGCATTCATCACTTCTGTCTTCCCAAGCAAAAAACCGACCTTAAGATGTCACGGGAGCTGTGCTCACTTATTGATTATTGTTGTTGGTTTGCTTTTTTTTTATTTATATTACTGTATATGATTTGTTTGTTTTATTGGATTTCTGAATTTCGCTTTGATTTACTTGCTATTTGGTTTCGAACTCTCGTCTAGTGCATGTCTTTGAGCGGCCCTCGGACTTTGACGCTTTGATCTCTGTGTATGCTCTGTGTGTGTCAGGTGCATAGGGAGTGACTGCCATTTTTGTTTTGCGAGCTTATGTTGTATGCTGTTGTTTGGATAGGGAGTAAGGTGTAGGATTTGTCGTTGTTTTTGTTTTCTCTGCATTTAGGTAAGTTAGCTTCGGGTTGCGTTCGGAAGCTGGGTTTTGTTTATTGATTTCGCTATAGTCACTCTTGAGTCCTTTTGCACCGGCTTTATTTGTTGTGTCCGCGGTATGTCAACAAAAACAAGAAAAATATTTTTGCCCCTTTGTCCACGTGTGTTCCCTTGTCCATCGCACCCTGTCCTTCCCTTACTCCACGTCCCCTTTTCCTTTCTCTGTGTTACACCCCAGCCCTAAACTGGGGCTCGTAACAACAACTGTTGGTTGTGTAAAATTAATTTGCACATGCGCGTTCCTAAAGCTGCCCAGTAGAGGGAGGTGCCAGTATGTTGGAGGTCCAGATAAGGGAGGTTTATTGTATTAGTAAACCATCTCCAGTAAATACAAATTATAGCATTAACTTGTGAGAAAGGCAGGGTAATTACAGTTCAACCACAACAGATATAATGATCATAATATAACTCATTACATTGGCCTATTTTATACACTTCTTGTTTTATTAGTGCAGTAACCATTGGGAATTATGAAATTAAAAAATGTCATATTTATTTATATAATGTACTGAGAGGGATTGATCCTATTTATATGAGATACATAAGCAATCACGATATTGTCACATTACAAGGGATGAAGGACTCAAGGGCAGATGAAACAAAATGAGCTTTATTGAACTGTAACCAAACAATCAGAGAATAAATAAACTGGCATGCGAGGGATTCAAAAGAGAGGCCTACAATGAGGAAGCACACAATGTGACAGGAGGAGTGATAATAATGACTGGACTGGGGAACACAGGACAGGGAAGCATGGATGTACAAAATTAATGAGGGAGGTAACGAGAGGCAGCTGGGAGTGATTAACATGAGAATAGGAATGAGAGGTAAACAGGTCTGGCTTGTTAGGGTCACGCTAGGGAGGAGACGGTCAGGTGGATACAGCAGGCAGTACGTGTCAGATATTTAGAAGATGCATTTATTATTATTATTATTATTTTAATATGTGACTGATTTTTTTAAATGATGGCATTTGCTAATATGTGGGTATGACCAATTTAATTTCCATCCATCCATCCATCTTCTGTATCCACTTATCCCATTCAGTGTTGCAGGGGGTGCAAAGCCTATGGGTGCAAGGCAGGGAACAACCCAGGATGGAGGGGGGGGGGGGAGAGGCAACGCATCACAGTGCACACTCACCGCATTAACTCACACATGCGCACTCTGATTGACTGTAAGGGGAAACCAGAGTACCCAGACGAGAACATGTAAACTACACACACACACAGAACAATAGTGGATCCCAGAGGTGTGTGGCAACAGTGTTAACCAAAGTGCTACCCCTCCATTACATTTCTCATAGAAAATACCAAAATATAAAGTATTGTTATTTCATTAAGGGTTTGTTGGTTGATGTCCACAGCGCAGTTGAGTTTACTCTGTTCACTCGACAAAGGGTTTTTGACAGTTTTTCGTTCCTTGCTTTATTCCCACACAGCACCGATGCTTCATTTTTCTCAAAATAAAATCAGATGTAGATCATCATCCATATCATTTTTGTGAAGTGGTAATAAGATCAAATACATTGCGACTTATCACAACGTCAATCATCTTCTGCTGTCACCCTTTTGCTGCCATTGAGTATCAATGCTTCAATTATGTGGAAATTTGTCTGAAAATTTGATTGATTTCCAGACATCCATTTATGCAATATGTCTGCAAGGTTTGAAAAAGATCCTTCAAATGATTGTTGAGTTATAAGGATAATGGAATGAAAGTTCGATACTACCCTTTTTGCTGCCACCAGTATATGATGTCACTAAAACTTATGGGACAGTCTATCTCAAAATTTAATCACTTCCAGTTTGTTACACAGACAATGTGTATGCAAGTTTGAAAAAGATTAGTAAAACACTTTATGAGTTATTACTCTAATAAAAGTGACTGCAGTAGCAGTGGTGGTACACCGGTCCCTAAATCATATACATTCCCGATCCAGGGAATGCAATTAAACATTTGATTGATGTGCAGTCATTGATTTAATAGTCTTCATGTTTACCTTTCCTCAACAGGAAACACCAGGAGGGATGTAGTTTTACCAAAAAAGTAATTGATTATTTAATTTCACACTATAATAATGTTATTTTGTTCCACAGAATCTGATTCTTATCCCCATAAAAGTCTGCGTAAAACATTTTACCTCATTCCTTCAGGATCCACCCTTCTTCATATTTTCATTCAGGGAACATTTACAAAGAAATAAATCAGTTAGTTTTCTGCATACTGGAGGTTTTTATGCAATTTTAATTTATAACACCACTCCATTGCACAAAGAAGTTTAGAAATTGAGAAATGTATTTGCTTAATTTGCTTGTATATTAATTTTCTGTTTATATATCTAAATGTATAAATTGAATAACTGGTGCACTCATTGGGCTATTAAGAGGAGAATACAATAGCATTAAATCTATGTCACTGATTCATTCCACTAATTACTAAATCACTTAGAATAGTCTGTGCTGTCAATGTTACATTGAATTAAAAGCCAGTTTAAAAGATTAATGGAAAGATATCATGCTTTAGAAATATTTTTATGTGGGCTGCGATTCAAGGTTTAATACTCTTTGCTGTCATTTCACCATGTAAGGATACATGAGGGCAATCATTTGTGTTGTTGTCCCACATTAACCCCACTGTGCAAAGCTAATTTTTTTAATTATATTTTTTTACCCCTAGAACTGACAAAACTATTTAAATTTGCCTTCTTTTTAATTAAAAATGTAAATACGGGTTATCATTTTCTCTTGTTTACTGCTAGGAAGCAGTCATCTTGCTACAGTGGATCAAAACATTTTTTGCATTGTTACTTTTTACAGTTACTGTGTAAAGATATTCAATTCCAGTGTGGCCACTCTGAACTCACCCGCCCTGCTACCGTAATTATACAAAACAAAAAAGGGAGGAGGACACAGAAACAGCAATAATAACAATAACAGACATTAATCAGCATGGGGAGAGAAAATAATAATAATAATAATAATAATAATGTTACAGATAGGTATTATATATATGTATATATATGGCATATAGCATACAGTACACACATGTGATCCCACACATATACACGGATATTTCAATTCCTATATACTCTAAAAAGTGATGATAATAATGACACTGATCGCTCAACCTCTTATGCACCCATTCTTATATGTGCAAGAGTAGGTGTGAAATGATTTGTCATTGGATGTGCTAGTAGCTGATGTCATCGGGGGGTGTGACAGTACCAGCACCGGGCCCAAGGTGAAGGCAGGGGGAACCAGGCAACCAAGGCCACCCCGCCGCCCCCACAGCCACATCCCTGAGACAACCACCCCCCCAACCCGAGAGGGAGCCCGCGAGGAACTAAGGGGGCGCCAACCCCCGTACAGGGAGGCCCACGGGGGGGGGGCAGGCAGCGAGCCCCCCAGGCCCGCCCGCGATCCCCCCACCGAGGCAAGCGGGTCCAGGGCAAAGGGCCTCATCAACCGAGAGACCAACCCCCCACCCCCCCATGGCGGAGGGCCCCCCACATTTTTTTTTTGCATTGTAATACTGACCAGCTGGCAACCTTTGTAATTTATTACTTAGTGACTGCAATGCAAATAGTCTATAAAAAGCTGCCATGTTGCAATAGCTATTATGTTTTTCTAGGCTGATCTTCTGTTTAAGAAATGTCAGTGTATTTTTTTTTTATTTTGGCTTGCCAGCTTACTGCGTGCATTCAGGAAACTGCTTATCTTAAGTAGTTCTCACTGGTCATGTTGTTTTTTGGATAGAGATTTCACATTCAATGTGGATGAAGGCAATATTTTTGGTAAAAAAAGCTCCCCCATTGAGACGCTGCAGCTGGCAAGGGTCCGGATCTGCTTCAGGCATGAACAGCATTTAGCCACTGTGTTCAAAAAAGCATGAACTGAAGGGGTTAGTGTTAGGGGTCAGAGGAGGGAATCGAGAGGAGTAGGAGAGAACGATAATGATATTGCTAATAGAGAAATGTAGCACGCTGAGACTTCCCAGAATGCATTTCCCAACATTCCTGTAAACAACCCAACTGAAGCCCAATGTAACACTGCGCCTGGTTATCACACTCATTCTACACTCTAATGCCAGTCATGAATTCCATCGAAGTGGATGCATTTTGTTTAATAGTATGCAATGTTTAATGTAATTGCCGCATAATCTACAAATGCAATGAAAATAGTACAAGCTCAATGGCGATGGTTTGGCTTGCTTTTCTTCATAATCATAATGAGATGAGTTGAGGTCCATAACCTGGAGAGCCTGTATTCGTTCAGTTCTGGCCCTGCGTCAAGGTGCACTACTGTGAGAGAGGCGTATAGAGCTTTATAGGACAGTCATATTGGAATGTAAGAAAGTGAAAGGGGAACAGCTCCACATATCTGACATCAGATATTATCTGATACAGAAATCATAGCAGGCAGTTTTACTGGAAGGTCTGAGAAATTTCCAAGGCAGCAGTAATGGGGACAGGTCATGACTTGTGCATAGCTGTGACTTATTTGGATTACAACATTTTAGGGCTTTAAGAGTTAAGTTGCTATGAAGTTTGTTTTTATGTATTTAAAATCTACCTGTTATGTTAACGATACAAGAATGCCTCATTGAATGTGGAGATTTCTTTGGATGTTGACCATGTACAGTCTGAAGTGGCTTGGCTCTCTAGGCACGTGACAGTTTAATAGGAACAGGTCTAAATCCAGGCTTCCTGGATTTTTGTGACAATTCTCTTCCTCGGCTTCCTGTCGTTATAGCTGGTTTTGATTTGAATAACAGGGAAAAGCACCCACTGAAAAACACGTGAGCTTTGATCAGGGTAATTTGTCTGTAACATGTATTATTAATTTTGGTGTTATTCATGAGTAGAATGGGGTGCCTCAGTGGTGTGCCTTACCTCACACTTCCACGTCCGGAGATGATATCCTCCACTTGGTGCGTGTATGTATGTTCTCTCTGTAACACGAGGCACAAACACACGTCTAACTGTCACTTCTAAATGTGTGTGAGAGTATGTGACCAGAGATGAGCTAGCATCAAAGCCAGGCTGAACCCTAATCCTATACCCCACGCCCTACACCCCCCCAACCACAAGTAGCTCACAATGAATACCTAAAACAACTGAGATTAAAAAAAAAAAGTTTCACATTTGACAGCTTAATAGAAAGATGTGAAGTCTGTGGTATGTCCTGTTTCACAACAGCCCTGATAATTTGCAAAAATTATAAACCTGTCATGTAGCCCTTAGGCTGATCACAAGAAGCAGAAACACAGGTTATTATTATTATTATTATTATTATTATTATTATTATTATTATTATACCACTGTATGTTATTTTGTTGCAAGTGATCCATTTCATCATTAGGTCGTTACTTTTCTCAGGACATTTTGTTAAGCTGTTGTGTTTCCAGGGCATGTTTCTTTTAATTAGCTCCACCCCCTGAACAGGTAACTCTGTCCTGCAGCATAACATTACACACAAACACACACACACAGACACAGACACAGCTGTTCTTAATGACTGAGCTCCTTCTCTTACAGAGGTTTCACTGTCTGGTTCTTCCTCTGAAGATGAGGATAGCAGATGGCGGCATTTGAAGATGACCCACAATAAGTATTTTCAGGACTTTACAAAAACAGTGTGAGGTACTTCAAAACAGGTGGGGGACAACTTTATAACTCATATGGCTTTCACATCCCATAAAGGAGATTCTGCTAGTTGATAGTACAACATACCAGCACCCTTAAACTTTTTTGACTTGAGCTTGTCAAATAATTTTTGATTTCATGCTCTGTTCTTAAAAGCAAATTTTCATCTTCCAGAATGTTTGGGGACAGTTATAAAGATAGATCTTTAGCTTTTGATGGTGTTTTTTGTCTTTTTCGAACAATAAAAAATTACCTAGGAGGGATCAACCTGGGAAAATCGTGATATCAATACAAAAAAGGAGAATTTTGTATGTGTCAAAAACAGGAACATTATTTATAAACTTGATTTTATATTTGACTTATAAAATGTAGAATAACCTAAAATGCAAATAGGTGTCATTGCAGTATGCTGACTTCATGTAACAACCATATTACTTCCAGAAATAGTGCATTGACTTATATAATGTCTTGTGTCCATTACAGTTTTCCAGGATTTAAGGATTCAGTTGTTTTCCTGGGGATTCCCATTCTCTAGAGTACATGACGTACCACTGATTCCCAGTCAGATAAGCTGTCCAGTATAAGCTGCTGTATGTGTACAGGATATCAAAGTGGTTAAAATTCCTGTATCTCAAGTTACCCAATTTGAACACTGAAATTAGATATTCGGTTTTAAGGAATGTAGAGGACGACTTCAACGTAAATGGGAAGAGAATTGTGAAATATACTTTGGAAGAAATTCAAATAATATGCTTTTTCAGTAAGGATTAAATAATTTTCTAGCATGAAGTTAAACCTTACCGTTTCATTTTTATTACTACTGATGTAAAATACAGCAAATACTGAATTAGTCATGTGCATTCAACAGAACCTGATAGCAACCAATCAAAACCACTAGAAGCAATTTGCCAGAAATAAAGTCTTGGGAATCCCAATTACCTTCGCTGTCTTTGTGGTTCCAGTCAGGTTTCAACCATTTTTAAATTAAATAACACCCATCCATTTATTTTCACCAACTATTTTTCCAGCGCAGGGATACAGCAAGCCCTGCATCTACACCAGGAAGCACATAGCATAGCCTGGGTGAAATACCAGTTCAGTGCATGCACTCACATAATGGGCAATTTAGGGCCACCAGATCATTTTTATTGACTGCAAGAGGACACAAAATTGCCCAGAACAAAATCTTCACAAACATGAGCAACATGAGGTATAGAGAATGGGATGTGAATGAATTCCCCCACCGTGGATGTGCCCTGCAAAAGTCTCCTGAAACAAAAATTACTCTGGCCAGAGTGTTAGAGGAGATAGAGGCAAATTGCTTGAAACTTAACTGGTTCCCTAAATTCTCCACAAGATATTTACACGATAATACTTAACACACTTGTTCGTCATTAGTTCAGCGCAGAATTGCTGAGCAAATTTTCAACATCTGCTGCCAAATGAAATCAAAACACTCTGGCGAACTTCACAGAAACAACTCTAAAACAGGAATATTGATGTGAGAGCCATCTGCTGTTATGCACAATTCGCTGGAAGATGAAAATAAATGCTGCATGTGGCTCTAATATATTGTACTGTATAGTCTACGCTGAACAGAAGGGTCAACAAGAGAGCAACAACAACAACAATGATGCAATTTGAACAATCCGTTTCTGTGTTACAGCGATATCATCCTGCAGATCGGAGCTCTATGGGAGAGTGCAAGAACACACAAGGCTTGTTTCAGGTATGCAGAACGTTAGTTTTGGAGCCAAGTAGAAAATGTCTTGGGGTTTGATAAAAAGCAAGATATACGTTTTTGGTATCAGTGTAAAACATTATCTCTGCCTAATATCATACATGTCATATCACACCCTATGTTTTTTAATGCATTTTTCATACGTAGACATAAAGTGGCCCCGATGTAAATATAAAAATGTTATTTGAAGTCTTCAAACTAATTTTAACAAGTTGCCAGGTTGTTGAATGTGAAATTCTTGTTTTCTTTGTTATAGTGCTGACTGATTGACATAGGTGAATGAACCAGGAAATATGTTAAGAGTGCTGTGGTGGTTATGCGGCCTGAATTTTTTTGTCAGAGTCAAAGTGGCTTTGCTAGGAATTTGTGTCTGTCCAGTGTTTTTTTGACTCGAATTTATATGCAGAAAACAGTCAGGATGGACAACAGACTAAAAATTATGCATTTATTAAAAATATGATTGTGACAGGCCAGACATGGTGATTCTAATCACATAGGACACTGATAAATATTTTGAAGCATCAAGAGTTAAAAGGGGGGAAATCCTGCATCTATTCACAGTTAAAAAAAATTAAATTGCTTTTAAATTGTTTGAATTAAATCCGTTAAATTATTTTTTATTTGATTGTTCATCTATTTCAGCCCGCTCATTATGTATCAAAATTATCGGCTATGTGTATATTACCAGGGTAATTCTGGGTCTGCGGTATTATTGCGATTATTCTCATCATTCACAAGGAATAATTAGTTTTTAAAGATTTTGCCACTGATGTCAAAAAGGCTGCATTTTCCAAAGCCCAATGTCTACTTTTTTTTTTTAATAAAAAATTCTGTTTAGTGGGCGATCTCTGCTTCAAATTAAATGTGTATGACATCAAGCAGCAACAATGCATTTCTTGTGAATGAGATGAAACAGCGTCATGTCATCAGATGGCATGTCTGGTAGTGAGGCAGAGACAACAGGATGCACTTTATTTCTGCCATGAACGAGTCAACAGGAAGGCCTCGCTTCCACATCTGACCCTGGAATGAGAGTCCAGGCTTTTTATAGTCTGCTTTTTAGTTACAGGAAGGTAGAAAATGCATCCTCTTGACTAAAACGTACTTGTCTGTCTGCTTGCTCATCTTTCTAGATTCCTGTCTCAGGAATTGGTGTTACTTCAGCAAAAACTTCTGGGTTATAGATCTGTGCCCATGCCCAAGGTTGTGGGTTTAAAGCCCCTAGAGTAATCACTGTTGGATCCTTGAACAAGACCCATAACCCCCAGGGAAGCTAACGGATCCTGCTCTCTGATCCTTACTTGTATGTCACTTTAGGCAAAATTGTTTCTTAAATGTACAAATGCAAATTTGTAGGTATCCTTGTGTGTTTCTCTTTTATTTCACCATTTTATTCACAGGCAATAATGGTGGATAGCATAATTATTACTAATTACACCATGACACTAGCATTCCATAGTAATAGATAGATAGATAGATAGATAGATAGATAGATAGATAGATAGATAGATAGATAGATAGATAGATAGAATTTTTTAATTTTTATATGCATGTACATATAGTATGCAATGTAACTCAAAATGTTCTGTGAAAAAAAAACATATTCTTTCTTGTTGCTGATTAGTTCTGGTATGCAATTATGAAAGTATTTATTATGTAACTGAAAGCTGCCCTGTGATGGGCTGGAGCCCCGTCTGGGTTTTGTTCCTCACCTTGTGCCTCTGGACTCTGGGGAGGTTCCACACCCCCACAACCCTGAATAGGACAAGTGGTTACAGAAAATGGATGGATGGATGGATGTAACTGGAATCTGAAAGAAGGTGATGTGGATAGGAAGGGTCACAAGAATAATTAGGTATTTTTTTTACCATAGAACTTTCTGTAATGGAAAGATATAACAAAACATTATACCTCAGACCCACAGTGGTCAATCCTAAAACGTTACACGTTTCAAAGAGACAAGTTACACGGCAAAAATAAGCAGCAGGTTTGCGCTGCCAGAACCACTCCTGAATTCCCTTCATCCCTGTCACTGCCTCCAGCTACCTTCCATGAAAGACGCCTCCTTCTGTGCTCCAGCCTACCAGGTCTTGTTTTCCGGCATGCATCCTGTTTTGCCTGTGACCTGGGAGGCCACAGCAGTGCAGGAAGCAGGCTGTTCCTCAGGGTGCCTACAGGCGCTTGGAGGAGGGTGGGAGGCACACTCATAGCCTCCAGGTCATTGATCAGGGGAGCGTTCCTCACATTTTCTTGTTTTCTGTATTTGCCAGAAAGCATGTCTTTAAGCACTTGGCTATTGACTGTCCTTCAAATCAAAACCAAAGGATGTTATAAGCAAATGTGTTTTTACTGTTTATTGGATAGCCTTGGAAGATATTTAGTAAATATTTGGATTTGCATCTTAATTCAGTAGCACAGATGTTGATGCTGGTAAACTGTTAATTATTGACTATTTAATAGATTATGAATACCTTATAATATGCCAGCAATTTCTGGGCAGATATATATAAGAGCCTTGTGGGAAATATGATAAATGGGAGGAGTATTTATATTGTAGTAGCTGCATATGCAAGTTAAAAGTGTAGAAAACTTTACATATTTTTGACTTGCATTTCATTCATCGGTTGTGTTATTCATCATTCAATGTTCAATATCTATCTATCTATCTATCTATCTATCTATCTATCTATCTATCTATCCATGATCAGGTTCTCTCAGTATTGCTGGA
>JAABNX020000042.1:7458842-7472491 GCA_015163995.2 Mormyrus lacerda | reverse complement strand
TATCTATCTATCTATCTATCTATCTATCTATCTATCTATCTATCTATCCATGATCAGGTTCTCTCAGTATTGCTGGACCTTATTCCAAAAAAGTATAGGGTGCAGGACTATGCGATGCCCACCAAGAATCCACCGCACAATCAAAAAAACAACTGATCAGTACCACGGATGGAGAGAGTAACCTTGGATTCCTCACGGTCAGCCCCGAGGAGTGCAACCGGGATGCACCTCACCAACCCTAAGGAGAGAGTAACCTTGGCTTCCTCACGGTCAGCCCCGAGGAGTGCAACCGGGATGCACCTCACCAACCCTAACTGCGCCAAACACAGGGCACGATCGTCTGTCTCATTACAGTTTATGGTCTGTCCTGGGGAGATGGTTGGTGATGGACAAGTGTGAGTGAAGCGTTTATTTTTTTTTTTGCCTTCAGGAATACACAGCTAGAAGGGCGACCACCCAGAAGGCACTGCATTCTCTTGACTGACCCTATTTGTTCCGCTGAGCCTGTGTCCACCTGTTGGGGGAAGAGGTACTTCTTCGCCTGAATTGGTGACCACGATCCCTTTTCCATCAACCTTTTTCTGTATTTCCTTTTGTCCTTTAAATAACTCTGGATCCCATGGGTATTGGCCTGCCCCGGCGTCTCTTTTGCCCCCTCGCTTGACACAGTCGGAGTGCCCTATGGATCGGACATCAATATATGAAAAAGCTAAAGTAAAATATTGCAATGCAATATTTAAACGTTATTTAAACGTTAAAGTGTAACAGTGTTGTGACATCATTCTTTCATAATCAAGTCAAAGCATATTGCAAAACTAATTATGAGACATCTTATTTTACTCAGAACATCAAAAATTGCTCAGCAAACAATTCCTTTTTAATCCTCTGGAATATGTCACCGATATTTTCAAGAAATGTCCACAAAGTATTATGATGATGCACAGCGTGTTGTCATAACAGTTGACTCATAATTTGAAATGTTTAAATGCAAATGTAAATTCTGAGTTTAGCGACTGGAGACTCCAAGTTCGCTCAGAAAAGAGAAGCACTGAAATGCAAAAAAGTACCATTTCAACTTTCTCGCCCAACACAGCTTTGAAATTGCAATGAAATTATGATACATTATTATGACTGATATTGCTAGTCTCAATAGAAAAGGTTTCCTATATAAGTGCACAATTTTGACTGGACAACATGGTTGGTTAACAAGCTCTGTGGGTCATTCCAGACAAACAAAATGTTTTTCTCTATACTTTAGAAGTCATCAAGAAGACCTCGGAAAGTTCTGTACAAGGCTCTTATCTCTCCATCCATAGCGAAACTGATGGAATTTCATTTGATATACCAAAGAAAAATCACTCATGTTCAATCAAAACAAAGACATCCGGTTTATTATCAAGAGTGAAACACTACAAAGTGAAGAAATGCAGAGGAAATAACGGCTCTGTTGGGAGTTTCACCCAGGAGGGCTGGGGCTTTCAAGAAAGATGCGTCACGCAAGATTAAATTGCGCTGATTGCAACCAAATTTCAGCATGATGCAGTGATTGTTAATTAGCTCTTTGATCAGAGCCCCTTCCTTTTCCTGTTTGCCTTCTATAAGGTGGAGCGTCACGTTAATCTTAAAAATACAAGTGAAACCAAATAAATTTTTACTGGATCAAGATGAAATATACTGTATGTTGCACGTTTTTGAGTTCACATTGAGAGAATAGTTGGAATAGATTTCGTAGGTGTCCCACTGGGATTTTTGGGCAAAAATTACAGTAGTTCCATGTGCCAAATAACCATAATAATGAAAAATATACATTGGTGACATTTATTCAGACACTTTTGCTGAAAGTAATGTACAAGTGAGGAAGGCTTGAGGTCAGAAGGTCAGCCAGCCCCCAGCACCCTGCAGCATTTGGGGTTAAGGGTTTTGTTAAAGGACCAGTGATACAAATACTCTGCTGAAACACTTACATTTTCTTAAATACTTTCAAAAATAGCGCAGTGTACTTTATGTACGCATAGTAAAAAGAGTGGCTTAATTTCATGCCAGCTAATTCTGGCCGACTAAGATACAAAGTCTTTGTTTTCCTTCAGAGCACGCAGGGTCCATGACCCCGAAAGGATAAATCGTTGCTTCTGACTCTCGATGACAGTTGGCAGCTTAGCACCCCTGCAAGAGGCTATAGGTCAGAGAGCCCCCAGTCATCGGCAGCCTGACGATTTGTGACACAGACTAAAGGAGCAGCTGCTATGCTCCTACTGAAGTGCCACACAAAGGAAGGGCCTCTTCAAATCGGTCTTTGACAGCGGTGGATCTGACCTGGGCTTTCCTGTTATTTAATCCCACTAGACAGAGTCTAGCTAGTCTAATGCTAGAAGTTACAGCACCAGACTATGAGTAGAGTTTGAATTCTATGCTCAAGTGATACAAGTGTAAGTGTATGTTTAGGAACTTCAGAGTAAGGCGACCTGTGATAATTACAATGTCAAAACCCAGGAATGATTTTGTTGTTGAAAAGGATGCTTTAACCACAATCATATCTGAACTTGGATAGCGATTCGACTTCCCCCTTTTCCTGTCAACACTTTTTTTAAACAGATCCCATCTTTTCGCTATTAGTAATTCACCATATGTATGGTACAGATATTCTGGTAGTAGGCTGTCATCGAATCATGTTTTTCATTATTTTGTCATTACGTAATGTATCTTAACAGATGTTATGGTGAAATATTACTGGAATAAATGGTTTGACCTCCAGAAACTACTTGTTTGTAACTAGATGTTTGTAAGATAAAGAATAAATGGATCAGAGGAAAATACTGCCCTGATTTTAAAATGACAGTCTGTTGGCAGGCATCTTGTCATGGCGGTAAGGTGCTTCATATCAATTTAGAAGTTGAAGTATTATCAGAATGCTCTAGTAAGTAATTACACTTGTTGTTAAAATCCTGAATGCATAAAAACACAAATGCAGTGAAGTGTATTTGATGCATCACCCACAAATTTTGTTTAATGTGTCATATGTTCAGCTCTAACCTCTTATCTTGATCAGAAACACTTATTATGAACAGTGTTGTAAAAATGAAAAACATATGAATTATAATAATCTAATAGCAAAAGTTCTACTATCTATGTAGCACACATTCACCCATACACACAGACACACACACACACAGGTTTGTAATTATATCTTTGTGGGGACTCTCCATTCATTTCTATGGGGAAAACTCCAATCCCAACATGACGACCTTAACCCCAACCCAGCCTTAACCTAAACCTTAAGTAACCAAACAAAATACAAGACTTTTGGCATTTTTAGTTTTTTTTATTGCATTCACAGATCTTTTTGGGGACCTGAAAAATGACCCCCACAATGTCAAAAATCAGGTTTTTATCATATTGTGGGAAACATTTGTCCCCACAATGTAATATAAACATAATCCACGCACACACATACAGATATACTTACTGGCCTATCTGAGCATTGAAGGGTAATATAATTTTTAAATCTTTGCTCTGATTGGCTGACAATACTCCACCCTGTGACATCTGCCACCAGATAAGATGTTGAAGTAAGAAATATATAATATGCTGTTAATATAAAGATAATAACAAAAATTAAGAAGTCTGGCTGTCAACATATAATATCGATTATTTTGGTTCTGTATGTACGTATTATTTTTAGTTCCATTTTAAGCTACATATATAATGTAACATATAGCAAAATCACAACATAAAGCAAAAAAAGCAGATTAGGTAGAAATCGCAATGGACGGAATATGCATGATGGAAATGATTCAGACACAGCCAACAGTTCCAAAGACATTACCCTGTTCGTGCTACAGACAAAAAGGCAAAACATGGGCAAAAAACATGAGCATCTTTTTTAAATAAACGATGAAATATCTTTATTATATAATGACATTAGTTATTGTTGCTTCTTTATGTTGCTTATTGAGGATTTCTGTGTTTGAAGGAAGGGAGGAGAAGTGTGAGGGGAAATGATCGCAGTAAAAGAGAGATCACTCTGGTCTTTCTTTGATGTGAACAAGAGGCGATTCGACTTCCCCCTTTTCCTGCCAAAAAAAGAGAAGTGCCACCTTGCCGTTGAGACACTCTATTGGCCTGCATTGTTCTTGGTGCCGCTACGCCAAGATATTAACAAGGCTATGCTAATGGCAGAGGTGCTGTCACACCTCTCTCTGGGACTCACACTGCCTCGTTGAGCACACTCCTAAGTCTGCTTCCCAGTCATTTATGAGGTCGGTCCCACTTTCAAGTCAGTGCTACTTGACAATGAAGCCACATATTATGGGGGTGGGGTGCGGAGGGAGGGGGGCAGGGCAGACGTGTGAATCTACAGTCTGCCATCCTTTCGGAGCTTGAGCTGGAATAAGCCTCAGTTATTCCATTACATTAATAGATGATTTGCAATATACCAGCAAAGAAACCCGTAAGAAACTGAGACTTGTACTATTTATATATGTATAAAGCTTATTTTCCGTTAATTCCATTGAACATTAAATAGAAAATAGGTTGACCTTATTGAGTGCATGAACTTGAGGTCAATAGGCCAGCCAGTACCTACAAATAAGTGGCAGGAAACATACCTATTACTATTAACCTCAAGGTTCTGCATTAAGGTTTGATGGACTTCGCACACCTTGGAGAACAATGAAAGCCAGGCACACTTTCAATCTGCAGTTAAAACCCCAAGCAGAATGTGGCTGAGGCCCAGTCACTCGGGTGCCTTTGAAATGCAGGGAAGACGCTGCTACTGTGACTCGCGCAGCACAAAGGAAATGAGATGCTTTGAAGGTGACGTCTTGCAAATCGCGAAACTAGAATGCGTGGGAATTACTGTCCCTAATGCACGTGTGTGCGGGAACATTCTCACTCAGGATAAAGAGTATCTGTCACCTGAATTCACAGAAGACCGTATTAACGTCCTACACAATGACATAGTGCAAAAACAAGTTATGCAGCATCTTTCATAAGTTAAATCCAAACATTATTTATGTTCATGTATGACAATTATCATGGGATGGAATTTTTTTGGTCCCTGTGCATGAGTGTTCCACCCTGATGTGAAATTGTAGAAATACTTTTTCATGGTGAACGATGTCGAGGACCAAGTTGACCATGTTAGAGGGCAGATTGAAGATAGCTTGCCTTGTTATGTGATGTCCATCCATTCATTTTCCATACCCGTTTGTCCTATACAGGGTCGCCGGGGTCTGGAGTCAATCCCAGAAGCTATGGGCACAAGGTAGGGAACAACCCAGGTTGGGCCGGCAAACTGCTGACCACACCTTACCAACTAGTATAGCTATACTTAAACAGAATCTGTCCAATGAGCCAGGGATCCTATTTTTACATAGTGATTTCATCCAAAATTAAAATGTGTTCCTCCTGAAATGCAGTTTTTTATTATTGCATTACATAACATTGCTTTTGGTAGAGTATATCTAACAAAAGCATAGCATTTATAAAATATTCATGTATTATATCAAAAAAGTACCGCAAATCAGATTGTGTTGGTTACCCTTTTGGGAAAACCCTCCTATCTCTGTTGAGTAGATCTTTATTACCTTAAAACACATATGGTCCTTTTGAATAAAAACATTGAGGCAACGTGGATGAGAAAACCTTTTATTAACTTTATGCTAGGAAGTGCTCTATCCACATCTTACTTTGTGTCTTCTCAAGAATTAGCTTTACAGTAAAGACACATTCATAATCCATTCATTATACATTCATAGGACATTTCGTGCACCTTCATTATTTATTCATAATGCATTAATACAACATTCACAAGCAGCGTGTAACCATACATTAACATCCTAACATACTTTAACAGCTCTAATATACATTATAATAACAAATATTATATGACAATAACAAACATTAAAATTGTATAATTGTATATGTTTAATGTTTGCTGTTTATTCATATTAAGTTATGTTAGGGTGTTAAGGTGCTTATATGATACTTATGAATGTTCTACGAAAGCATTATGACTGTATTATGAAGTTTCATACAGTTAATGTAAAGTGATCCATTTATTCTTGGGATGACATTTTGCTAAACTGCCAAGAATATATCAAAAAGTTGAGAAATATTGCATTTCACAACATTCTTCATTTATGAATTCAACAGGGAGGTGAGACCTTTAATGATCTATTTTTAATTGATATTTTAAAGTTTATTTGAAAGCTTTCTGTAAGCTTCTAGGCTACTGTACATTTACCCTCTTCTTCTAACGCACAACTTCTGTATTGCTGAAGACATCTTTAAGTAACAGTTTTTCGCCTTATTGAAACTTAAATAGATTCTAGTCAAGTGCTTAATTTCAGCAGGATATTCAAAAAACAGATGATAACCAAGACAGAAAACAACTCCACTCAATTTCCAAAGACATTGTGATTGATTGCTATTAACTTCTCAGCCTCTCCTTCATCTTGTTCTGCCTTAGTATCAAATGTCGCGTTACACAAGGAAAATGGGTTGAAGACAGGAAGTGACCACAAATCATTAAGTCCAGACCCACCCAGACTCAGGCCGTTTCTGCCATAGAGAGACTGGACTGACAGGCTGGGTGCTGCACTGGTGAGGTGTGGGACAGGTGTAAAGTGGGTCTGGTACATACATCTATGCTAACGTCCCTGGACATGCCTTCTTTCCTCGCTGCCTTTCCCACGGTGGCCAGGGTCATAGGGCATCAGCACAACGGATGTAAAGCCTGCGTTCGTATGCTTAACCCTCCTGCGCACCTTCCTTTGCAATGTGGAAGTGAAATATCTGCGTGTCGCTTTGTGTGTGTGTGTGTGTGTGTGTGTGTGTAAGAGACAGAGAGTGGAAAAGAACAAGAGAAGAGACTAAGTTAAAGACAAACATATGGAAAAGAAGATGATTTCCCTATAGATTGATTTACTTGCTATTCTAGGATGAATTGTGTTTTGTCATATCATTTATTGTGTTTTGTTTTATCATTTATTGTGTTTTGTCATATCATTTATTGTGTTTTGTCATATCATTTATTGTGTTTTGTCATATCATTTATTGTGTTTTGTTTTATCATTTATTGTGTTTTGTTTTATCATTTATTGTGTTTTGTCATATCATTTATTGTGTTTTGTTTTATCATTTATTGTGTTTTGTTTTGCATTGCTTTTGTTCTGACATTGTTCAAAGGACTAGACAAAATAGTTTCCTGTAAAGTTTGTTGAACGCTCAAAGAAAGTTTGTATAACCACCCTTCACTTAGTGACTACCTCGACTAATGACCATTTGCAAATAAAACAGTAATAGTTCACTTTCTGGACAACGTGCGTTTACAATCAAACATTATATGCTTGACAACACTGCATGCCGGAGTGAGAGAGATTTTTGAAGTAGAATGTACAAAATGATAACATTTCCCCTTTATGAAAGATAAAAGAAATTAAGTAAGGAAGGCTGAAGTTTTAAGTACAGTTACGGTCACACCTAAGATACATGATTTTCATTTAGCAACCATTTTGCTTAACGGCCCAGTCAACGGAACTTGGTCACGAAAGGGGGAGTAGTTGTATTCTCATATAAAATGCCTATATTCATTAGCGAGGTGTAAAAACCTCTTTCATTCATTTAAAACTATTTATCCAGTACAAGGTGACAAAGGATTTGCCTAAAACATGTGCCTGGAAATAAAACCCACAGAACCTCCTAAATGGGGTGCCAATACATAGCAATGCAAACACTTACAGTGTGGGAAAATATCAGATACCAGGTCACCTAACCACATGTTTACGGCCTGTAGGAGGATACTGTATTGCGCGGTGGGAAGCCCTCTGCACTCCCAACCGCGAGCTGTAACCTCATTCAGCCACCCTCAAAATAATATATTTCCACAATGTCTCAAGTACCATACCGTTATTTTACAGACAAATCTTTCCAGTCTCTTTACATCACGTGACACTTCATACTATACGAGTATCATACACTCAGATGTTCATATGAATACAAAACACGGACATAATTAAAAGTCTTTTTTAAAAAAATAAAATAAAAAAAAAGTCCTCAAAACACTATTTAAACAATATTTAGCTGTTCTTGTTTTATTTAAAATACCTTTATTGATTTTCTCCACTTTTTTAAGTTTTTTTTGCTTGCTAACTCTGCATGTCCCTCAATGACTATAGCCTTATCTACAAACAATCAATCATTTTCTCTATCTGTTTCAGCCACTTCCACATTTATCTCGACCTTTGACCTCTCGGACAACAGCTACTGCCTGGCAGAAACCTCTATAAATAGAGCATTTTGGTTTGGTTTTCACAATGAGCTGCTTCTGAAAACCATGCACCAAAACTTTTAATCCTTACAAAACTCAAGCCTCCAAAAGGGAAATTTGGATGCATTACCTATAACCTAAGAAACTCAGCGGCAAATGAGACATTCATTGTGTGATTCATTCTCACTGCTCTGTCTCAGCCATCACAATCAGAGTGGATTTAAACTTTGCATTACACTTACCATATTGCAAGGGGCATATTATGCTGTTTGTAACTGATCCCGGTTTTGCACAAAATGTTCATTATTAGGAAGCCATAAATATATTGCTCACATGACTAGCCTATCGTGTATGTAGGTTTGTTTATAAAACTTTGTTATTTTTTATAACTAATAAAGCAATTACGGAAGATGGTCCCCATATGTCATTTCCCTTATAGTGACCTTTTAAAAATTAAATTTTTGGATTGAGTCGGCCATTGCTTTGGTCACAAAGTGTTGCAAATTGTTGATTTCAAAATACGACATATATTTTGGGATATATGTCCTCTAATTAAAAATACTATGCAGATATCTTTTGGAAACCTCCTGGCGTTGGAGGATGTCACAGAACCTGAACCTTTTCCTGATGTCAGTTTTATAAGCGTGTTTAAGGTCAGGAAAATGTTGTATTTCCTTTTCATTGAAAAATAGCGAATTGTAACTGCCAGGTAAAGTGTGCCTCAAAAAAGTGACCACTTCCCTTCCCATGTCAGCACCTATAAATACAGCAAAACAGGAAGCCAGCTAAGAAGATAGCGGGCAAACTGAAAGTCTAAGATGTCTTGATCCTGCACCACCTACAGAGCATAATATCTTAAGTCAACACTTCAAGAACTAATATGTTGTCTCTGCATTCATTTATATAGTACTCATATTCTATGCCCATATAAAAGTTTTGATTAAACTTTACTTGAGGGGACATGAATAGCATAGTAGTACATGCTTACGTAATGCATTAATTAACCAGTAACTAAGTATTAGTTACATACTGATCCCATACCATCATGAATTAATCATGATAGTTCATGTATTCCATTCACTACACTATATTAGTTAACAATTAGTTAATAATGGTAAGACTTCACTTGAGGGCCGAACATTACTTAAATCATTACTTAATTCAAAGAACAAATATGAACAAATATGAAATACATGAACTGTCATGATTTATTGATGATGAATAAACATGGGATCAGTACTTAGCAAACAGTTAAGAAACTGTACACTACTGCATTATTCATGTCCCTCAAGTACAGCGTTAGAAAAGCTTTATTAACTGTATTTTTTTGCACTGAGGCATTAGAAGGTTCTTCTTTTTAATATCACTGAAAAAACTTTAAGATTAAAAAATGGATGACGATTAATGGTAAATGTTTTTTCAGGGCAAATATAAGAATGCTGCCAGTTGCGGTTATAAGCATGTGCAAGAACAGGGTTCACTTTTTATTTGGTTTTTTAACAAAAAAAACAGGTAGATTTACATTCCAGTAATACCTCTCCAACTGCCAAGTCACCTGTCTTTATCTTGTCTCTATGTGAACAAGCATGTTTTAACTAGACTAGATGAACAGAGGGTCAATATCCAAACAGAGCGGTTTTTCTGTAGTTATCTGCTGCTCTCTGTGCAGCCAGCGTGCCTGCAGACACTACAGGCATACATGCAAATGAAAGAAAAAAGTGGCTGAATATTGATATGGCTATATATGTCATCAAAATAGTGAATGATGCCCTCGTTCTGCACAAATTTATAGAGAAACCTTAGGAATTGTATTTGTATGATTGGTAGTATTTGGCAGTAGAATCTTGTTTTAAACACAAGATTAACATCACACACACACACACACACATATATATATAAAGTGTGGTTGCTTCTAATGACACAAAACCTTGTTAAAACTTTTATGAGTATATATCATTTATTAGTGACTTCTACAAAATATATTTATATATGGGATGACATCTCAGACAATAATAGACAATAGTGTTTTCAATGAGTATCGTAACACTCTTAACCCTACCCAAAATAACATGCTAATACAAATGTTTACTCTGTGAATAGGTTTATAAACTTTGTATAATTCATTGATTAGGTATTATATTATTAAAAATGGCCATTTTATATGAGCCATTTTCAAGGTCAATTAATTATAACCTGAAGGTATGAAATCCTAAAATATCACAAGACTCAGGTTAGGAGAGGGTGACAAGAGGGCTTGGAGTGTGTAAGTTTTTAATTTTTGAATATTTTTATATATATATAAATGAATAGCCACTTGTTTTAATATGTCATTTACTTGGCACATGAGGGGGAAAAAGACAATCAGAAAAAAGATTCTTTTATTGACTAATAGATTTAACTTCACTCATGATTGTTTCTCGGTTGACAGACATTGAGAACACCCTAAAACTGACACCCCCTCATACTAGCATGTCCAATAAGCTTAGCGGCAGCTGCTGCCTTATCTTACCCAAGCACTGTTACCCCCAGCTCCATGGCAGGATTTGTTAAGACTTTACTTACAGACATGTGAAAGAGAACAGCCAGCTTTCCACTGAATTGGAAGAGATACGCTTGAGTTAGCTGCTATCAAATAAATATATAGATGTTTGAAAACCCATTCTACATGTAAAGAATGAATATTTTAAGTGTATTCTACACAGCATTGTCGATAAATACTAACATTAAAACTTTATACTTTTAAAATAACATCATATCATGCCTGAGAAAAACACTGCTGATTTTCTAGAGTATGTTTGTGACTAAAAGGATCAAGGATGCCTTTAATTTTTAAAAATTTTTAAAGATTTGGTGTAGCATTATAGAACTACAGCAATTGGAATAAAATTGATTTCCATATACAAATACAACGGTACACTTTGATCATCTTAATCCTAAATTATCGCAGAATACCACGTTTTATTCTTGTGCATACAGCACTCACAGAAAATCTTGGAACATTTCAGCCAGTGACAACAATTGCAATTAACAATAAAATGGCAAGGACAGAACTGAACAAGTCGGTCAAAAAAATGAGACTTCATGAAATGTCTGTGCAAAAGATATGTGAAGATATGTTAAACATTGCTTGTCTAAGACCTTATGTTATGAAACATTTTACCAGAATTAAACAAGTGTCCCAAGACTCTGTGAGCTCTGTATCTATATTTGAGATAGGTTCATATATTCAGTACTATAAGCCTCTTTCCAGTACAGTTTGTGGGGCCAGTAAATGCATTGCCCAGCTGAGCGTGACTGACCAGTATCATTCCCACAGTGGCAGGTGCCCATGCTCGTATCTCCATTCCCCTCCTTAGGGAACCACATATTCATACGAAATACTCCCCCGCTGTGCTTTGACGTTTTGTGTTTCAGTGCTGCTTATGCAGGGAGGTACTGATTTCACCCAAAACTCATTAATACACCAACCAGCCTTAATTACTCCAACACAGCTTCAAAACATGCCAGGAAACAAACATCGAAGGGCAAAAAAGCAAAAAAGGCAAATCCATATGAGTGAAAATTTCAAGCTATTTGAACAGTGACCAGAGAATCAGGAAAAAGTATGCGATTGGACACCAACCAGAGAATCTGCATTCCTGTATCTCTAACTTAAGGCTTTTACATTTAAAAAAGAAAGTTCAACACTATTTAGTTCAGATTGTCGCTTAGCAATCACTGTAAAAAAAAAAAAAAAAAAAAAAAAAAAAAAACACAGTGAAGATAAAGTCACCAGATATAGAAAATGTATGAAAGTCATTCAAGACAGACAGTGCTGGGATGGTCACTATGACAGATTGGTGGTATGAGATGACTTTGCAGCCTTGAGCAAGGATTTAAGACACATGGAATGAAATACTACAGTTGTGTAGTAAGCAGGGATCGTTCCATTGAAATCAGAGCCCAAAGCAAGTTAAACTCCCTTTATAGCACAGCAAGTGGGAAAAGGGAGTGTTTGGCAAATAATAAAGTAGTTCAACTACAAAAAAAATGTGTTTTAACAAAATCCAAATTATTCTGTGCGGTCAGTGTTATAAAAGCAGTAAATGCTCTTACTCTGCGTTATTTACAATGGAACTGCTGCAGAAACATGCCAATGGAATTTAATGATTACTAAATTTGATGGAACAAATGAATAAGTAGCTGTATAGCTGTCAGCGTCAAAAAAACATTTTCTTTTTCTCAGTGGAAAAAAAAACTTGAATATCTGACATTCGGCACACTTTGCAAGCAGTTAATCAAAGGCAGAGAGGCAATGAAGTCCTTCTTGGGGGTTGCCATGCCAACCCGAACGTGTCAGCTGCTGTCTGTTTATGAATGAAATTTCGAAACCTTACATGTAATTCCGTAAACGTGATACCGAAAGTCATGTTCAATAAAACCACAAAGTTTTGTTTATTAAAAGCAGTTACGTTAAAACAAGCAAACGGAAAACTATCGCATTGTTCGAAGGAAATGATGCATCTGACAATGAAAATTGGATTAATCAGAATTAGGAATAATCAAGGTGAAGTTGCTGCAATCAATGAGCTAATATGGACAAAGTTTAAAAGGTAGTAAAACCGGTCAGTTAAGTTTCGTCACATTTCGCGAAATAAAACTCAGCAAGACGAATAGCTACGGCGCTCACGGGTTAGACAAGGGGAAAAAATGCTCTCAAAAAGAACATTGCTGATTGCTCCAAAACAACCCGATGGATCTTGTACATTTTAGCAAAAACTAAATATTGATAACCACTAAAATCTGTAGTACCTCTTAAGGCAGTGGGAGTGTCAGGGTTCGGCTGTTTTTCTACCTTGCACTTGAGCAACACACCAACAATGATGGATCCGTAAAATCAGAGTCCAAAATACTCTGTAAAGACAATGTCAGATCCTCGATCTACAGGGTACAATGATTGCAATATCAGCAGTAGGTGCTGTTGATACTGTATGGTACTGGACCACAGCAATAATTCTACACCCCCTGTATAATCTACCAAAACAAGGGGTCTGATAAAATTTGTAATGTGTAAAAGGCAGCTTGATTTCCATATAATAGCCACAAACTGGAGGAATTAGCAGCCCTGCCAGCAAGGGTGGGCCTCGGCGGGATGATGTCATAAGCTGACTAACCACCACAGTTTATGCTTGGGTGCCGTTATGGTAGCTAAAAGCCGTGTGCAGTCAGCACACTCTCTTTTCAGTAACTTTCAGTGTGTCGGTCCCATGGTGTCAGAGAAAGTCCCAAAGTGTCAACCTTCTAGTGGAAGTAACCCTAAGCTGGCATGCACTCAGAGACAGAATCATTAACGGAGGTTCTGCACTCAGACAGAATCATTAACGGAGGTTCTGCACTCAGA
>JAABNX020000042.1:7437415-7448256 GCA_015163995.2 Mormyrus lacerda | reverse complement strand
GGGGGGAGAAGGGTGTATCCCTGGATAGGATGCCAGTCCATGAAAACACTGATACTCTAAGTGTATGTGTTGGAAAAGGGGGCCCACTTAGAAACGCTAAAATCATGCGTGCTTTGACGGTGAGCCTGACTTGAGCGGCCGATTGCCTAAGTGCTCTGCGACATCGCAGCAAACGCCACCCAGACTTATGCTGATTTGCCAGGATGGACAGAGCAGCGCTGTTCCCTGAGTACCCGCCCTGCCCATCTCTGCAGTTATTGACTCGCAAATACTGTATGCACGAAGTGCTCAAGCTCACCTCCGATTTACTTGTACAAAGCAAAACTATGACATGCAGCCATTGAACCATCTAATGCAGATACGGACCATTTACAAATACACCATAAATTTATATTTTAGGTCTGCATTGGTATATAACTTAGAGCTAAGAGCAACTGCAGATTTTAAAGCGACGAGGCACGATGGGTCGTAATAAAACATGAAGTGTGAAGTCAGTTATCATTTATTTATGGAATTTGCAATTCACAGGAATTCAACAAATACACAAACCAAGCCATTGAAAAGTAACTAAACACAGCAGCACCTACCCAGTCTCCTCTTATTTAACATTGCCTGCCTTTCATAAATTACCATGAACCTGCATTTGCATCACAGGCATAACTTATTTACTGTGGGTTCTCCTTGTTGAGGGAACAAAGCCCGGAGTTTCATCATTTTAAATAACTCCTGGTCTCTTGGTCTCAGTCGTGTTGGGGGCAAAGGGGGGGAGGCAACAAGTCTGTGGCAACTGCCGGATGTTCAGACCAGAAAATCATCATCATTTTTCCTTCACTTGTTCATTTTTCTTCTGCATCTTCATTATAAGTTTGGTCAGATTTGTTTTTGTCCCTGAACCTCGAGCTTGATGAGAACTTCAGTAACAAACGATGAATATAAGAGCCTCAATCAGTCCAGGAATGTGACGCCATGGAGAATCCGAATGTCACATGTATGCTACAGCGTCCCCCTCCTCCACGACTCCTAGACATCTGCAAGGGCATTTAGACAGTTACCATCCTCAGCTACCACCCTAACAGCCTCCCTTCTTCCCAATTGTTCCTGGTGTGATTTCAGCCTGTTCCACTGGCCCCAACCAAACGGCCTGAGACGTCTGAATGAAAACGCTTCTCATTGTTGCTTGGAACGAGCCCACAATCTCACTGCTAAGGACCCCAGAGACACGCTCTGTTTCTTATGCTTTGAGAGCTCAGACAGTCGTTGCTCCTCTTCCTGCAAAAAGACAGAAACCATTTGCATGTGAGACATCTTTCAGTCTTGGCGTCTTGGGTAGCAGCCAGGCATTAGTTCCTTGAAAAGAAAAGAAAAGAAAAGAAGAAAAAAAAAAAAATCTATCTAGCCGTATGTACCTGTGCTAGCTGTGCCTGTCTGCGCTTGAAAGCCTCAATGGGGTCTTCTTCATGGGCATAGTTCTCCAGCACAGTGCGGACATCTTCCACCCCATTAATGGCAATGGCTGCCGGAAATACAGAAGAAGAATAAAGCACTGAAGCTAACCTTTCCCCTGCGTAAATGAAGCAGAATATGGCGGCCTTACATATACACCAAGATCTAATTTAGTTGAGTGAGTTCAGGGAAAACACAACTGTATCTACACGGAGAGCAGCGAAGCAGACTGTGATGCGCTCACTCTTGAGGAAGGCAGTCAGATCATAGAGGGTCCGGTCATCAGAGTTGCCATCCCACCTACGCAGCGCCATCCCATTGAAAGGCTGTAACCCAAAGGCCTCTCGCTTGCAGTCCACCACGATCACTTTGGTGGCATCTCTGTTAAGACAGGACACATCCTGTTTGGGAAAACAACCACACAGAAAACAGATAAATACCATTTAAGATACACAAGGGGACTTTCTTAATTTATTCAGGTGTACACTGGGTACAGAAGGACTCAGTTTCCATGAGTGTTGTGTTCAAAACATGTATGTATGGCACATTTATGCGTAAACAATTTACTCTAGTTGAAAAATAATGCTAACTATGAGGTTTGTGGTTTTTTTACTAGAGGAAAAACATGCTGATACAGGCAATTAAAAAAAAAAAAAAAAAAAAAAAAACATTTAAAATGACAGCCTACCACATACAAAATGTGTAAAAGTAATCTTTGAAAAATTCTAGACACATTCAAAGCAAAAATAAAGACATTTACAGAGAAAATAAGATATTAAAATCAGATTTCTATTAAAGTATTATGAAAAAGTTAACACTGAAATAGTAATACTCTAAGCAGTTTTGCTTTTTAAAGTCATTAAACTTGATTAATCACAAACTAAGATGTAACGTGCAGTCGAGGAGCAAGTCTCATAAGAATCAGTTCCATTTGCTATATATCATTGGTTTGGGTATCTACATACAAGCTCCTCAAAGAGCTGTGTGAAGTTGAAAAAAAAAACAAAACAATTTAGACTAATAATGATCAGTTCAGAGAACAAAAAAACAGCATAATTTTCATATCACAAAAGACAAACAGGCACTTTCTGAGAGAGCAGCTGCTGTCCTCTGTGCTCTCAATGTTTGGCATGAACAGATGGACAGAGACGCTGCGTTTTCTTCAGCTCCATCATCGGGGTCATCCGTATCCCCATGAGGTGTTGACACAAGCGTGGTACGGGTCCGTGTGTGGGAAACCTTAGGGGACGCATTGCCACACTCCCTAGCATTAACTCACTGGCATCTGCCTCACCAGCGTAATCTGGATGGGATCTGCGCTTACCTCTCAGGCAGACCTACTGGCGGTCTCTGGAGGGATTATTGAAATAGGGGCGGCATGTGCGTGTCTATGTGCGCAAGTGCGCACATGCCGATGGATCACGGGCGTGCTCTATTTTTATAGCCACTAGATAGATGACTAATTTCAGGTAAGACTGCAGGCCCAGCACAGCTGCTTGAAAAAGGAGGAACTTTGTAGGTTCTACAGTATTAAGGTAGGCAGTGAGCTATTTCTCTTTGATGACAAGCACAACATGGAACAATAACTATGAAGACCGCTGAGTGACAGGGAACCAACACTAGATTCTGAGTTATATTTCAACATTCCTTTATGAAATATTCCTGCAACACAGCCCCTGTTTCTACTGTGAAATGTTTGGCCAAGTTCAACTGTAAGGTAATTTCAGTCAATATTTTAAAATTAAAATTAATGACACTGATGGCAAAGGACAAAAATGAGTATTCTAAGTCGGCCCACTTTTCCAACACATACACTTATAGAAATTGAACACTTATTTGTACGTTCTCTAGTGGCAAGTAATAATTGATAGCTTACACTGAAATTTGGGAAAAAAATCAAACATTGACGAAAGTACCTTTGAGGAAATGTTTAGTCATGACATAACTGATCAATAAACAAAAGTAAATTCATTCTTTTTTTTTGGTCTGAAAACATACATTTGTCTTAATCTGATACCATCGAAATTCAGCCTAGAAAGACAGTCCCTTAAGGGACCACCTTTTCAGACTCCTTTCTCTTGCACCCCTCCCATTCTTCCCCCTCACGCTCCCCTGTTGCTTCAGAAGGCCAGATGGGAGGTGAATGTGGGGGGGGGGGGGGGGGGGGAGGGTTTTCATGCAAGGAGGAGGAAAGAAAGAGCTGAGCAGAAGGTCAGCGGGAAGACTGGGGGCCTAGACACACTCGCGCTCGTGTAATTGGGGAGGGACGGAGCAGGCACACGGCAGAAGGGCGGCAGGGCCGTGCAGAGGCTCTGAGGGACGTCCGGCAACTTCTTCAAAAACTCTTACAATGGATTATAACTGCAAAAGGATTTTATCAGAGAAACCATCATCGGACAACAGGAGAGCAAACAAGGAATGCAGACTGCGTGAAAGATATCTGTACCCACCAATCGCTTTACAGTTTTAGAAAGGACCAATGCTCAACAGATGTTCATTTGACTGTTGTTGAACCTCATTTTATCAATTATTTCATCTGGATGACTAGCAAGTCTCTGAATGCCATTATGAACATTGATATTACTGGGTAACAGTAAGAAACTGATTATTTTAAATGATGAAGAATAGATTGAATAGCCAAAAACAGCACATACAATTTCAGTGGTTTTATATCAACGATTAAATTAACAATTCAAAAATAAGAACAAATTATTCTTCTATGTACATAACATAATAATGTCATAGAAGGGAAGTTATCTGGTATTACTTTCTGCAATGGAGATTACTTTTTAATTTTAATTTGATTAATTAATTTATTGTTACGTTTTAAAAATGTTTACAACTTCTTCCCTATAGTTCAAGTCCATCCATCATTCAACCGGAATGAGCCCAGTCGAGTCAGGACAGAGGGCACTAGGCTAGGGTATGTCCTGTACAGGATGCTATTTCATCACAGAGAACATGCAAACACACGCTTACACATGCAACTGGAAGAAGCTAATTAGCTGAAGAGTACAGGCAGTCACTAGGGTAAGAGTGTCTGACTTAGAGGACGACTCGCACTTACGAACGGACTGCTGCAAAGTCTGTGACAGTAATCCTCCCATATCTACGGGTGATACGTTCCAAGACCTACCGCGGAGAAACCGTGTGTAATGATGAACCACCTGCATACCCCTTCCGACCTATGACGCATGGTAAAATATTACCAACATTAAATACACTAAAAATAAAGTCCATTATTATACTGTTATGTACTATACTCTCTCAAATGAAAGGGATTCAAGAAATGATAGAGCAGTGAAAAAATATCTATTAAGAGAAGACTCAGCAATGAAAATCATGCTTTTTATACCCCTCACAGGGTGAAAGAAGAATGAAAACACAGTTACACGTCTTACAATTCTTTTTTCCAACCTGTGGTAAACCACAGGTAACTGAAACTGTAGATATGGAAACCGCAGATTTAAGTAAAAGACAGACGTAGGGGGAAGATCCTGTTTGTACCTGGGGGACTGTCTGTATGTCTCTGGGCTACACGAGCACTAGCCTGTGTATCATATGGAGAGCAACAGGGCTTCATCTATGCTATCATATTCTTTTCAACACGAAATCGACACAACCATTTCCTAGGTTTTGCCGCAATGCGTGGCTCCAGGGTGTCTCAATCAAGTTGCGCAAGACAAAGAGAAAACGATTGAAATCCAGGAAGTCGAGAGTTACTATACGGCTCACTCTCTTCCTTTCAGAACACTCCCAAATTGATGATAATGTACTTTTTTTCCACCATCCCTAATCGCTCAGGCAGCTGAATTTTTCGTCTGACATAGATACCAAACAAAACTAAGCATCTATGATGTAATGCTGAGGATTATTCCTGCAACATCCAGTGACAACACATTCCAGAAGGTACCTAATGTCTAGGCCTCGTTTACATTGGCCAAGCTCCCACCTTCCTGTTTTTCCTCCACATATTACGTATAATAATAATAATAATAATAATAATTATTATTATTATTATTATTATTATTATTATTATTATTATTAATAATAATAAATATTATTGGGTCATAATGGTATGACCCATTATGAAGGGTCATACCAAACTCAAAATACTGGCATTAGCATAAATGGTTTCTCAGGCAGCACAGCATCTTAGTATTAACCTACACTCCAGTAAATCTTTCCACTTGACTGTCTTCTCAGAATCTATGGGGAACAGAATAGGAATTGAATTTGATTTTCAGGGAGATTTAAATTCCAACTCTAGATCCATTTCCTGATTTGGACTGGGATTGAATGCATTTCGGAATGGCCCCAACCCTGCTCTGCCACATCATATATTTTTGACACATTCTATTCAGTTCTTATCACAAAATAAATCCATTTTCTAAGTCCCATAATTCACATACCTATCCGATTTTTCCAGATTTTAAATGCGTTTTTCTTTACAAAAACTGGTAGCGCATAAAAATACCAACCAACAGGTTGTAAGATCAAGTATGGATTTTCTTTTAGAAAGTTATATACATACAAGACAGAAGACAATGTTATGGAAAATGATAACATCACCATCAAACATTGCCAAGTCGGATTTCAGTTCTACCCTCTGCGAAAGGAAGCAAATAAAATCTCTTCTTTTTATTTTTTGAATGCCCCACACAGGTGATATAAATCACTATTCACTTGTAAGCTTATCCGGACAACCTGTTACAGGATATTTTAAGGTCTTCCTTACAAAATGATATATATTTTTTTAATCTACCAAACTACCAACTTATTATCGTAAACTCAGCTGAACTTTGCCGAATTAATGAAAACTCAAAATCAAACTTGAACAAAACTGCCCATAAAAAAAGTTAGAGGAAAGAAAATCTTTGTCTTCATCCCAGATAACACAAAAATAAAAAGGACTTTCTCCCTGTAGTGGCTGGCTTTCCTCGTGCCAGTGTGAGAATGCGCTTTCGTACCTTAACATGGTGACCGTCCATGTAGCGCGTGGCATCTCTGAAGAGGCGATACATAACAAATCCCTGGGGGTCTATGCTGTCGATCAGGGGGTAGGCAGTCTGTAAACACGGGACAGACAACCTCTGTAGACTTCAAATACATTTGAGAGCACAAAACATATGGACGGCATAAATCCTTTGGCCTCATTTCCATACCGTTAGCTTGCTATTAAAACATTTCATGATGTTCTTCCTGGAATAAAATTTTCCAACATCTTGTGAAATCTGATGCAGGTCATTCAACAGCTATGCTCAGACGACTTCCAATGAGTTTCACGCTCAGGCATACTCATCTAAATAAGGTATGCGATCTTAAAATGGCTCCACTACAATAAAATGCATTCAAAATGCAAAGGAAACATGCCCTTCAACACTGATAGGCCAGGTAATATGCATGTGAATGTATATTCACGCTTAAGATTATGCTTAGAAAAGGACTGGTCAAACTACTTCATTATATCCACTTGGCTATTCAGTTTTTTTTTTGGCCTTTTAAAACCTGTAGAGACAGGATATGAGCTTAAATAAAATGACAAAGCTTCACTATGGATACTTGAGATATATGAAATAAATACAATATGCCTAAATAGCTGATACAATATCTGTATTATCATTATTTGGTATAGCTTTAAGCTATTATAGGGACAGAAATAAAAATTTAATTTAGAGTGAAAGATTTCAATGATAATGCTAATCTTTCTTTGATGAATTACTATACATGACAGAAATTCAGTTAGAAATGCAACAAGAAGTTTCACACAATTCTGTTACATTTCAAAACTGAGTATCAGAGCGCAAGAGAATTAAGAAATCGACAATGAACACAGAAGTGTTATGGCGGTAATGTACGGCTGCTCGTGTGTGACCCACCATGCCAGTCTCAGCCGTGAAAATAACGATCTCATACAAAGGTGAGAGCTGCTGCAGCAAGTAATCGATGCCTGGCCTCTTCTTGAAACGCCAGCCGGTCTCCAGCTACAGAAATGAAGAAGAAAAGAAGAGTCGGTGTGAGATAACCGTTCAAATGTACCTGCTCAGGAAAAAAACTGAAGTGCTAACAGAAAGAGGGAATTAAATTTGTTAAGCTGTTATTGATCTGTTGGAGGTTTCAAGCAGTATAATGGAAGACTGGTTCAAGTCCTAGAAGATGACTGATAGGAACAAAGATCTTTCACCTTGAGCTGGGTACGTAATCAAAATTGCTCCAGTAAAATACACAGTTTGATCCCTGTGTTAAAAAAAGTGAGGGACTTTCTATTTCGGTGAATAACTGGCACACGTCTCATGCAAGTATAACTCAACATTTACCAGTTCAGAGGTTTTTCCACAATGAAAGTTAAATAAACTGCCAAAAGTAGCGAATAGTGGTTTTCTCTTTATGAAGTGGGCGCAGGGTGCCCAGACGCGGAAACTCCCCGCACTTAAAAAAAAAATTAAAAAAAATCAAAGGTCTGGTCCACGCTGAGAGCCGCAGCTCTTCCTTACAGCAGGTGTCCCGTTACAGGCAGAGCCCACCTGTTACCTACGGCTGCATTCACAGAGAGGCCTGCACAGCTGGCCAGGTGCAGAAAGGGGCGGGGCCAAGCAGGCCAGGGAGGGGGGTGGGGGGCAAGCAGGGCACAGGTGGTTAGGCTCGCCAGCAGTTGCGTCCACCAGATGGCTACTGGATCCATGTGGGAAACGGGATGCGGGGAGGAGGAGGGAGTTATAGGAGAGTCGGGGTTAGTGACCCTCTGAATGAAATCCTCCCAGAATGCTTTGGTGCCACCAGTATTGTAAATAGTCAGGACAAAAAAGTGAGCAGTAGTCACTACATATGAAAAACGCATGCATGTAACGTGGCCTATTGAAAATGAGAGCATCTGATTTCAGTGTAATCAAATACTAATGACAATGCAGGTGAATAAATACAGCTAATAAAATCTAAAACCAATGCAAACCTAATTAGAAAAACACACCACAGTTACCATTTTTTTTTTTATCAATGCAGTTTTGCTCCAAATCAAAAACTTACCACTTGTATTCAAGTATATGTATACTGTCAAGTAGGACACAGTACATGCTACATACTCAGGGTATTCTGCATAAACACACTCATTCTGAGTCCAGGGGTTTCCTGGTCTTCGTCAACTGGGCAGTGTTAGGATACGTCTTCTGACAGAGGACGGGCGGCACTTACCGACCACTCTGGGTGCAGCAGGACGTCTGTCAGCTCCAGAACCAGGGTGTACGGGGCCTGGTAGTACGGCTCCTTCAGCGGCTCAGGCAGGAGTTTGGGGCTTGTGGGCTCAATGATCATCTGAAGAATCAGTGCATAAGATGAAACAGGACAAATCTAAAAAACACAACTGAACGTTTTCTAAAATACAGTCATGTGTTGCTTAATGACAGGGATATGTTTGGAGAAATGTGGCTTTAGACAATGTTGTTATTGTGCGAGCATCACAGAGTATACTTACACAAACCTAGATGCTTGCTACACGACTAGGCTACAATAAACTATTTTAACAAGTAAGGAGAACATTAACAAAAGTACAGTACACTAAATGCATAAACCAGTAACAATTGTATATCAAGTACTATGTACAGATGCTGCCCGGGTTACGATGGTCCATGTTACGATATTTTGACTTTACGATGTGTAAATGTTTTTCCACTTTCAACAAATTATTCAGTAAATTACATAAGATATTCAACACTTCCGTCGTATATATTGGCCGAAATATCATTACGCGGTACATCACTGTAGTGTTAAAATAGATCACTAGTCTCAAGAGGCTAATTTTTGAAATTAGTTTAAATGTGTTTAAGCTGAATGAGAGGGTGGTGTGGAGTCTGAGTAGGGGGGGGGCGCTTCAGCTGAACGGCAGCTGGTCTGATCTGAAGAGGCCATGATGCACGTCTCACACCTGCTTAAAAACTCGTCTGCCTGGACAAGTCAGCTTCAGAATGCCTACCAAAATGTATTACAGGAATATTCAGGAACAAAACCACACACACACACACACACACACACACACAAACACAAACACACACACACACACACACACACACACACACACACACACACACACACACACACACACAAAACAGATGTCTAGACCTCTGGAAAAAATTAAGAGACCACAGCAAAATGTTCAGCTTCCCTTCTTTCAGTTCATGGGTGTGTTTCTGTGTAAAATGCACATATTTTTTGCAAACTGCAGCCTGGTTCTTCTCGGTTTCTCATTGATGAAGGGCTTCTTCCATGAGTTATGGGCCTTCAGTCCTGCTTCGAGGAGCCTGTTATAATCCACTAAACGTTTCCACTGAAGGTCACGATGTCACCCTCCGATTCAGGAGGCATTGTTGGATAAGTTGACGGTCACCTCTGGCATTAGAAAGTCGCTTCCGCCCTCTACCTGGCTGCTTACTGGCTGTTCCCAGGGTCTCCTGCTTCACTTTGTTCTTGGGTATTTTCATCTCAGAAATTTTTACACTAGAAACAACCTGCTGCGAAGTGTAGCCTTCTGCCAGCAGAACCAGCAATAAGCCAGGATTCAAAAATGCAGATAAAAAAAAAAAAAAGTGTAGTGGTCTCAATTTCCCCCCCAGAGTTTTTATACAGCATCTCTCACAGCGTGCGTGCGAGCCGATCATACCCTACATTTAAGATACTAACCTGTCTGTAATCTTTGAAATACTTGAAGGTCCTTTTCAGTTGCTGAATTACTACAACATCTACAGAAAAGCAAAAAAGTATCATGAAACAAAATGTTTAAACACAGACAACTATTATAACAGCATTTCCATCCACACAGCACCAAGCAATGATGATTTCATAAAGCACGCCATCCTCAACTATTTCATAAAGCAGACAACAGCTAATCGACTTAATTTAAAATGGTTAATTTTACTGTGAAAACATCTAATAATAAAATCCAGGCAACTCCCATCAATTGGTAGCTACACGTACGCCTGCCTCAGATCATGTTATTTTAACCTGGCAGCCGGCTCTGCAGTCTGCAGAACAATGTACACTGGTTAAACTCCCCAGAGACACCCCCGTCCCAGAGTTTGATTATTTTTAATCTATTTCATTCACAGCTAAGCGTGCTAGGGAGCGTGTGACTGTGACCAGGGAGGTAAATACAGCTCCCACGAGATTAGGAAGCGCGGCGTCCAGGCCGGCTGCAGCTATTGATGCCTTCAGCTGGAAGGAGAACGTCGGGAGACTCGGGGGAAGGTCGAGCTGGGACAGTTTGCGGCAGGGCTTTCCTCTCGTTTGTTATGGTAATAGACGAGAGCAGAGAGGACGAGGGAGGGCAGTGAGCAGCACAAGCGCAGCTGCGGATCAGGTCGACACGCAGCCCCCCCCCCCCCCCGGATGCAGGGATCCTTCTTGGGGGG
>JAABNX020000042.1:7426420-7437315 GCA_015163995.2 Mormyrus lacerda | reverse complement strand
GCCGGGTTCCTTCTTGGGGGGGGGGGGGGGGTGGGTCGGGGAGCAGGCTGATGCCCACGGAGACAAAACATCAAATGCGGTTCAAGAAAAAAAAACTTTCAGGTACAAAACACTTTGTTGAAGTTTAATACATTTTATCAAGAACTTTTGATTTTATGCTTTATCATAATATACAGATTGTATGTTACCAGATAATTCAGAATAAGGGTTTCTGATATATGAAGTAGCTCATAGGAACCCAGCACTTACACTGTGAACTCTCTGCCTCTGACTAAGTCAGAGAAAAGTAAACATAAAGATAAGTGCTTGGTTTTAGAAAAATAGATGAAATCATTTTGCGGTACAGGAAGTTGTTCTGCAGTATACATGAAGAAGGAATGGAGAATCAGGGGCAGAGAAATCTGCTTCCATTTTCTTTGGCATATCATCGTAACCTTGTTTGGTCAGTGTACAGAAAATGCTAGCCTCCGTTGCTTAATCTGCGCTATACTTTGTAATGTCCGTCCAGTGCATTAAAATTTTGAGTGGGTATATTTGGACATGGGAGCAGGGGGGGGGGATGGGGGGGGCAAGCAGATCGATAGGCAGGACCTCTGGACACAACAAAGATGCCCTTTTCATCCTCTGCTGGGGTGACATATGCTTGCGTTGTTTGCCAAAGGCCATTATTACTTGCTTGCCTTTCATTCTCTGTGCTTTTAAATTCTTGTCTTTTTGCACGCTGTGAGCCTGTTTCTTAGTAAAACGAGAAATCACCTCCTCAGCTGGTGGATTTTTAGGTGGATGTTCATCCTTCCATTATAGCACCGTTTAGGAACAACAAGCGATTCACAGTGCTCCTTTGTTCCGAGGGGGTCTGAGGACGGTCCGATTCCCATCTTCACAGAATAAGTCAATGAAAAAGTGGCAAATTATTTACAACCTGTGCGTGAAATTAACTTTTTAGGTCTATAAGTATACAAGTGTTGGATCTGTAGGAGACCCCAGATGGGTATCAGTAACTATATGATCCACGCATACAGTCCAATTGATTATACCAGAACCAAAAAGTCAGACCCGCAGCACGCATAGCTCCGAAACAACCGCAGAGGTAGCGGAACGTACTCTAGGGGTCAAGCGACAGAAGGGACGTGGTGGAGCATCTGCCATCTATGCTCAAGCCAGTGCTGGCGCCCTAAATCACTTTAAATGCCATTACTTGGTGTGGGAACAGGACAATCTCCTGTTTGCATACTGCACTCATTAATAGGACTCCCCAAGGAGAAGCACGGACCCCGATCACGCTCGGACGGCTGCCTCCCCAGCCGTCTGCAGACCAGGCCTTAAACCGGTCCTCCCTTTCCCATGAGGACTGCAAATTTCAGCCCGGTTCCTAAGGTCATTCATATCCCTTATTACAATATTAAACATTGTTAGTCCATTAGTCCTGGACAGCATTACCGTGGCCCCTGAGGTGATACATCTACTGAGAGCATCAGGGAGGGTGGAATTAATTATGATTATCGCACAGCAGCCAGACTGCTCAGTATTTAGGGGGTGACTCTGCTTCTCCATCTCATTCTAAATAAACTGTAATTAATTGATACAGCTGTCTCTCGCCATGCTTTCAAAAGGGGAAGGGGATTAACACTGGCAACCCGCCCCCACTGCCGTTATCCCCCCCGCCCTCCTATTTCATCACTCTTCCTATTCTCATCAGCTGCACTCACAAAATGCAGTTAGAAGTGCTTAAGAACATTCCACAATCTGGCTCATATTTAATAAAAGGCCTGGTGGCCATTTTCAGAAGAGAAACACCCCCACTCCCCCCCCCCACACACACACACACACACAAAAAAGGAAAAAGTGACTGTAAGAGGCCTTCAAGAGAAGGTTCCTACTTGTCTTGGAGTGCAACTCCAGCTATTATACAGAAATGGCACTCATGCAGCCTGTTGCTCATCCTTTCCTGTCAATGACACCCACTGCCCAGCCACATGCCATCATTAACGTACAGAAATACAGGCTTGTCTGACTGATTATATGCAGCACTGATAACTCGACCTAAAATAGGAAGGTGCCTGCACTGGGTTTCGTCACCCGACAGCAATGCGCTGGTCGGTAAGGAAAGACAGAATGACCACACATTACCAAATTCACTAAAGGTATCTAGAATGTCCTGACCCATGACCTGGAAGCAGACTCAGGGATTGGTTAAAATGTGAGTGTAAGTATGCAAAAAAATATGCATAAGTAACATATTATGTATGCTGTTTATGTAATACTTCCACACATAGATACACACAAAACAAGCTACTTAAAGATTATCATACATAAATAAGCAATCTGGAATATAGCATATCCTTTAACTTCTGTGGTTAAACTTTTCATCCATATTTTCAGTCACTTGAGATTCTATCAGGTAATATGGTCTGTCACCTGTAGACAGAACACCAGGGTGTTGTTCAAAAAATCTACCTCCATCCAGCTTATCTATTCTCTCCACCCCCCCCCCAAAAAAAAAAACAGACAGGTGACAGTGGAGTTCAGATAGGGTACACTTGAGGACAGGGTGAGATTTGGCCATTGATGCAGTAGTTGGCATCTTGTTGGTACAGGGGGGCAACTCAACAGCTCAATGTATCTTCAGCACCACTGACAAGGCCACAATCACACAGGCAGGACAGAAGGTGGCTCATCTGTGGTCTAGGGGGTGCATATCGGGGTACTATAGACATGGTAATGGGGCGGGTGGACTGGTCGAACACTGCCAGAGATTATTAACATACAGGCGCTGAGTACGAGGCAGAAGTTGCTTTATGTTTTGTGTTTTTTTTTTTTAATGTTCTGAATACCCGCACTGTCAGGCCATGACAAATGAGCAGAGTCGTACGCAGAAAGGGCCCCCAAACATCAACATGACATCTACTTCACAGATCATTTCATCCATGCAGCATGAATGTTTAACACGGATTCACAACAGGTAAATCATGCAAAAGTTTTAGGTATAAACCATTTAAATCGTAACACTGTAAAAATTGTACTCACCATTGTCAAATTCATCTAGAATCTGCAAAAAAAAAAAAAGAAGAAGAATGTGAGAATTGAACCAAAGCTTTAATATTCCCAACTATACAATAAGATTTAGGTAAAACATGATTCTAACTGGGCACTGAAGGGAAACACCGACATCCATTTATGTCAAAACCTTAATGCAAACTGGTGACAGAAGAATGGCATCGTAATTCAAAACAATTCTTTTGTAAATGGCAGGAAAATATCTATTTACAAATGCCGTTGTGTGGAATTTAGAGTAGAAAAGGAAGCAAGCTGGGATACGTAACCCAATTCAGAGCACCACACCAGCAGAAACTCTGCAAGAATCTTTTTCTAATAAAGTAGTCAAGATATTTTCTGCCAGAGATTGTGGCACACAGAGCTCCTGGGTCACTGCTTGAGCGCATGGCGGTTATAGGGCAGGGAGGATTGGCTTGATTGTCGGGGGCGGGGACTGGCCATACGGTGCGCAGACTTCCGCAGCTCCGCCTCCAGTCTGCGCATTCAACAAATCTCCACCATACACAGCATTCTCCCACCAATTACCAGTCAAATTAATCTCTCAGCTGATGAATATTCAGCTACATCTGCCAGCAGGTCTCAGGCCCACCTGGGGATCTGCTGGAAAGATGGGGGGGGGGGGTCAGTACTCCCCCCCCACTGAGTGCCACATGCTGGAGGGGGGGCATTTTTTGGGAGAAGCAAGATCAGGACACAACACACACGCTTAACTTATTAAAAATGTATTTCTATCTACAAATGAATATGTAAAGTCAGCGATTTTCTTCCAAAACAGGAAAAGCATGTTTAAGATACTCAGTGACTTTAAAAGTGAGCGACTGAAGCCACTATTACAGCATCTGAAAGTCAAAATGTGTTTAAGACATTTAAAGAAAGAAAAAAAAAACTGTTGTAGTACAAGAGTCCTCATTCTAAATCATGCTCACACACAATGAAAAGACTGGTTCTATAATATTTGATTTGCAAATCAAATGTACTTAAAACTGATATTACTGGAAAAATAGAATAAGTTTATGCCATTAAGAGGCCCAAACAATATTGAAATGGGAAATTAAACAAATTTAAAATTACAATGATTGAAAACAAATCAGTTCAGCATAACGTTGTTGTAAATCATAATATTTAAAACAAACCTATAACTTTTAATCAGCTATATTGTTTGTGTGGTGAGCTATATGGTTTTAAACAGTTTGCCTACATGCAGGGTATAATATATAAATATTAGTATACCCCTACTGTGGGCTATATACCCTAATAGGAAAATAATGGTGGGCTAAATGACCCATAGTGATATCATTAACATTGTGTTGCTGTTGAAATACATTAAGAAAACATTTGGGGAATGTTGAATCAATATTTGGTTATGTGCCAGTGAGTAAATGACTATTTAAAAAAAAAAATAATAATAATAATAATAATAAAAGAGTCAAGTTTTATCCACCACTGTACCTAATATCAGCCATTCAATGCGTGCCCCCATATAGTCGAATGACGTTAGATCATAAACAGGAAAATAGGCTGCATTTGTCCATTAACATTTTCACGCAAAACAGAAGTAACGAGCCATTTAAATTTCAGTACTTTGAATTACGTCATTTAATTTGAAAAGTTAAATTACTCGTTACTGCCAAAAGTATTGGAATATCAGTAACACGTTAATACCAACACTGGAAAAGGAATGATATGGATCAAACAGTTTATATACTTAAGACACTACATGTGTATACTTTCAGTATATAGCTTTACACAGTGTCTGTGTGTGTGTGTGTGTGTGTGTGTGTGTACGTACATGTATAAACAACTTCTAATCTTGAGTCATTAGACCCAAACAGACATTTTACACAGAACTCCTTGCACAATCCAGTTTTTTGGTTTTTTTTTTTTTTTAAACAGAGAACAGTGCTTGTGCCAAGCCTGTGATAATCACTCCCCCCCCCCCGAGTTAAACATCACTCCTACTTAGCAATGGGTTTCTGTAAACAAAATTTTGAAAAGGGAATGTGCAGAGCTTGGTGCTTCTAAATAAAGGAATCAAAAAGTCCTTAAATTTGCATTCCCATGCAGGAAATTCCATCTGTAACAAAATATCAAGAATTAAGTCAGACCTAAGATATTTCTCAGCCTCTCTTAAGTACCAGTCAAGCTTTATCACAACTATATTTTGCAAAGTCATGTGTCTATAGGTATGTGCATTTTTGTAAGGTACTTGATAATGGGTGAAATAACCTACCGCCGCCATCTGCTGGCAATCGGAGGCTAGCCCTGCTCTCCAAATATGGAACTGGAGAGTTTGGACGCAGTTTGGAAGAGAAAAAAAAAAAAAAAAAAAAACATATGGAATGCAGATGAGATTACTGGAAAAAAAAGCAGATGTGGGACAACTTTAGCTCAGCTGGAATGCTAAAGAGAAGATAAGTACTGCCCTTCAAAAGATGACATGCAAATACGTGAAGCATTCCGTATTTAAGAATTTCCCCTGGGATCAACATAGATCATCTAATCTAAAGAGAAGCATGACCTGCCGTCTGATTCTACTTCCCTTAACATTCATTAAGCAACCAGAGAATTTATGGGAAACAATCAGTTTCTGAAGAACATCAGTACAACTGCATTAAAAAAAAATAAACAGTTCATTTACTGATCTGAATTCATGTAACGCTGTTTTTTCAGGTGACTTCCATCTGAATGTCATTAAATTGAATAATACTCAGTTTTGCACAAGCTAGCATAACTAAAAAGAAAAACAACGTTACTTCTGTATGTATGAGAAGTGCAGCTTTAGTTCATTGCAATTGTATAAAATGTATTGAAAACTATGACAATTAAAAGGTAATTATTCAAGGTAAACATGCAAATAACAGAATAGCAGAGGGCATAGTCACACTCACTAAGGTGACAGTACAGTGAGAATTAGTTTGTTTCTGGGTCAAACTCCAGGAGTTAAGCAATTCCGATTCAGAGAGCCTCGCGATGTTTCAGCAGAATATTAGCTTGCTAGCAGGAGGGTAGGAGATCGTTTTACGGTTCACTGCAAAAACAGCTCATTATTGTAAAGCGAACACGACTGACTTCACTGTTTAAAGCCAACAGAGCTAAGTAAACAGCAGAAGTCACAGGTATTTTCAGGTGGAGTGCCATACGCACACAAAGCAGAGGCGCTGTTTCAAAGTCATGCCATTTGCATGCAGGTTACAGTTTCGCGTCAATTCAAAACAGGCTTTGAGCAGAAACCGTATCCTGAACTAAATAAATGGCACCAGGATTCTTCACATCACACAAGAGCAAACTACAAGATCCGGCCAAACTAGGAGCAGATTCGTCATACCTGTTAATGTCAGCGGAATAAGCCGGGGTCTTACATCCTGGCCTGCACCACCAGATTACCACTTATATTTTAAATATATATATTTTTTATTAAAAATTAGAATATACAATGTTTGTAAACTGGCAGACAGAATATAAAGGGTCGAGGGGAACAGGACAGTGTACACAACATGAACTTATGGGACATTGACACAAACGTCAAAAATACATCAAACAAGTGATGAAAACTGAAATCCTGACTGCAATCATGCTTGTTGGATTGGAACTTCCCACCACCTACAAAATGATAAATTTGCCTCAGAGTATAGATTTTGTAAAGTCTATGTTGTAATTGCATGAATCATGATGATTCTAAAGCCACTTTTTCAGAAAAGTTACGATTCCCAGTTTTCGTTTTTTATGCCATCTACTGGGGAAGATTTGTAACTACATCTGCCCCATAAATTTAAGAGGGAAAAACCAAATAGAGCAGCAAATATCACATCATAGGAAATGAATTTATGTCAGCATCCATAGGTAGGTTTGGGCGGCACTTACATATAAATTCACTACACAGTCAAATATAAAAATATATATAGCTTTAATCATACAACAAAAATTAACCCAATAAATCCTAGTCATAAGAAACGCAAAATTAAAATTTTTCTTCCTTCATCATCTGCCACGTCAGCGCTCAATGGAAATACAATGTACCCAGGAATAAATGCTAAGAGGAGGACAGAGTGGGCGTTTCTGCTTCCTGTGTGACGCCCCAGCAAATCTGTAACAAAGTTTCTGTATCTCAGCTACCCAAGCGTCAGGAGCCTGGTGATGATCAGAATTAGAATTTGGTGATCAGTGGTCATTGTTGACACACCACAGCACACGACGACGAAATATGGGTTAAATGCGGAGGACACATGTGCCAATGTGACATAGCAGGGGGCAGCTAATTCAGCGCCTGGGGAGCAGAGCTTGGGGGCGGGACCTCACTCAAGGTACGTCAGAGATGATCGGCGATTCAAACCAGCAACCTTTCAATTGCAAGTGCGCTTCCCTGACCATTACGCCTCCACTGTCACGTACCGACTGTAGCATTTGCAGTACAACTCAGAAATTGTCAGCATCTAATTGATGGACTAATACAGGGTTCCTTATCTCAGATAAAGTTAAATCTACGATAGTACCTTGAGAACCTCTCTCAAACCATTACATTAACATTTGAATGCATGGAATGAATCACAATCAACAAAATTACGATAAGAAGATCCCCTGCAAACCTAGAATGAAGACCACAGAACATGGCAATTTTTTAAGGCATAATATAAATAAGAGGATTTACGCATTAGCTTTGGCTGGGCCATCATACCAGTCTTGAGTTTTAAGTCATTCCTTTTTGGTGGTTGCCATTTAAACCAATGTCCTGCCGGAGCACTGTTCTTAATGCATAACTCCTGCTGACAAAAAAGGTTCTCTTCCAAAAATTGTTCTGCATGTTCAAATGAACTTCATGTAAATCCAGTTCTTGAAAGCAAGAAGCTTGTCTGTCTCTTCTGCTGGCAAACACCAGGCTAGCATGACAGGCTTTCAGGACAAGGAGGGTGAAGCTGTGCTTCCTTTGTGCTGGATTTAGGGCTTCACTTCTGAACAGGAGCTTCTTCAAGCTTTCATATGACTTTTGAAAATCCCAAGGTCTCGCTCAAATGCTGGCTTTTCTCAAAACTGGTTCTATCCCACCACTTTTCACATGGCTAGCCCAGCATAGTTGCTGACCTCGGCACAGTACTACCCATTCCGGTGGCATCTTTCCATCTCACCCAGTTGCCCCAGTCGGGAGCATGCCAGTATCATACTCGTATCACATTTCCTTATTTTGTAGAAACCCAGTTGTGCTTCAGGAGACTTTGTCGGTTCTTTTTTAATCCACTACAGATTCTGCCATAAGTTCCACAGGCAGTTCATTAGCCCTGACAATGTGACTGACATCATGTCCTGGATCAGTGAGACTTCGCAAAGCCAATATTATTCATTTCTCCACTGCTACTCAAAACAGGTGAATTTGAAATCAAAACAGATAGACCTTGTTTATATTTCTTGATCTCTCAAAAAAATGGAACAAGCCCAGCCAAAATTTTGTTTTGGACAATACAGAAGAGTGATACGTTATTGGCCCCATGGGAAAATTGTCTTTTCGTCTATCCGATCTCACTCCCCATGAGACACTCAGTCGCATATACAGGTGAGAGCTAGCATTCAAAAGGGGCCGAACAGCTAGCATTCATTTCCAATACAATTCTAAAAAACGTAAATGCTTATTACGTTTGCGTTCATTTAGAAACTAGTTACATAAATTCAAATTCACACATTTTAATCTTTCCCTGCAACGCCACCAAGGGTGGTAAAAATATTTCCGAAGTCACCGTATCGATAAACTTTTCCAGTTGAACTTTCTGCTCTCGACAATTCAGAGCAAAGCCCTAACGCAGCAAAGAACAGAAACGAGACCGCCGCCCTGGGTCTGTTCTCACAATGACACCTACCGACATCCACTCAGGCTGCATCCTCAATCCGAAGGACGAGCCGTGTGCTTCCACACCCCTGGCCAGCACGTTCCCACACTCGCCAGTCACACCCTCACAAGGGCCTGCAGGCCGCCTCCTTTGAAGTCTCAGCCCATCCACACTACAAAGTGACTCGGGTAATAAAGTGAGCGACCTGGCAGGGTGGAAGTATTCAGCAAGGGAACGTGAAGTGTGTTGTGTTCCACACCTAGGTTACAAAATACCTGGTATGAATGTGTGAAGTGTGGTGAAACCCAAACCGAGAATCCCAGAAGTGTGCCGGCCGTAAAACGGGGGGGGGGACTAGGTAAACGGGAAAATGAGAATTAGGTTGTACCCGTCACATATGGAGGACTATGTATATTTTACTCTTAGTTTCATATTAATGATACGTGAACTGATCCTAGTATATCTGAAAAAAACATTTCCTGACCAAGGTACCTTGTTTCCTTGCTCATCAACTGAACTGCTGCCTGTAAAAAAAAAAAAAAAAAAAAATGGAAAAAAAGTTAACGCGGCAAACATTCTAGAGATGAAACTCTACACACACTACCAGTCACACCACGTAACTGCTTTGATGAATCAAAACCATGATGTCATCTTGCTAATAAAGGTACTCAAATGGGGAACATACTATTCTTTGCTATCAAATTTATAGTGAGTCTATTTTTAGTTAATGTTAAGTAACATGCAAATGTAGAAAATCTCAGTGTGTGCAAAAACTGTTGACTGGTAGTGTCTCTTAAGCTCTGAATCCACATTATTTAAGCAAGAAAACTGCTCCGATGGATATTGAAGCTTCATGCATTTAACAGTCTATCTTTTATACCCTCGACCGCCTGTGGGGGGTGGAGAGGATCTGACACCTGCCCCACAGGTGATGGGCTCAGAGATTCTGTCTCTGGACTCCAGAGGCGTAAGGCTACATCGCTGATCAACGCAGCATTGTGCTGTTCCACTATATGCATTTATAAAATGGATACATTTACAACTTTAAAACTGCACATGTACCCCACATAGTGCAGTCAGCAAGGTCTGCAATAACATGGCACCGACAGCATCAGACTTTGGACAAGATTTGATAACAAAAAACAATGCTGCAATAGCAATCCAAGTGCAAGTCATATCACAGTCCAAATTCAAATTGATGTAGATTTTTACTTTGTCTGAGGTGAGAAAACTAACAAACTATAGCTTGAAATAACCTCCAGATCTCCAGATGACTTCTCCAGAAATCACACAGATGAAATGTGGCTTTGAATTTACTCTCTTTACGTTAAGATTAAACATGTAGAACCTATATTCTACGGCATCAAGAAATCAAGAACCCAAAGTCACAATTGAATATATAGTATAGATATACAATATGGTATCTTTGAGAAGAAGAAAAAAAAAAAAAAAAGAGAGAGATAATTGAGATACTTACCGAATATGTACACTACAGTCATGGTGCCGCCCAGTCCCATAATACCAGCCAGTCTCAGCAAAATCTTTTTCGTATAGGCCGCCTGTTCCTTTTGCTTATTTTCGTTGCCTTGGTCCTGTTGCTTCTGGTTGAAGTCCCTCTCTTCATCTCCCTCCTTCAAAGGCTGGCCCTGCAATCCATTCAAACACAAAACTGCTTCGGTAAAACTTTTACCTCTGTATCACTTCAGAAGCAATATCGAGTTCACGTTAATATCAGAATATCATGCAGAGAACCGTATGTTTTTATTTGAGCACTGTGCACAAATCGCAGTTTGCACGCTCTTCCACACCACAAGGGTAATACTCTGGAGGCTCCGATTTCTGCCTGCAGTCCTAAGACATGCAGTGAGGCTCCCTGACATCCCTGCAGGCATGTGCCCTAAGACGGATCTGACATCCTGCAAGTTGCACCCACCTTGTGCCCTATAGACTCCGTGGGGGGGGGGGGGGGGGGGGGGGGGGGGGGGGGGGGGGGGGGGGGGGGGGGGGGGGGGGGGGGGGGGGGGG
>JAABNX020000042.1:7405207-7423899 GCA_015163995.2 Mormyrus lacerda | reverse complement strand
AGGAAGACTATTCCATACTCTGACTACATGCTGCGTAAAGAAGTGCTTCCTTAAATCTAGTTTGAAATGTTCTCCCGTTATTGAAGCATTATGAAGCCAATATACCAGGAGTGCCCTATCTGTCTGTCAGTCTTGGCGTGTCTGCGGGTCAGTTGCAGGAGTGGATTAATGGGTAACGCTTTATTATATAACCCCCCCAAGTCAGTGCCTGCATAGTGTTTCTAGTCTGCCCCTCAATTGACCAACACATATATTTTTCGTACTGTGGGAGGAATTCAGAGTCATTGAGGAAATGAGGGAGGAGATCCGAAGTCCACACACAGCCAGGTCCAGCAAGTATGAAACCATTAGCCTCAACATGAAGGAATTATCTTCAGCTTCAACCCAATATGTTGACAAAGGATTTGCAGACTTAAATGTGCGTCCTTACATTTAGCATGTGCTGTAGATGCTGAAGATGTTGACCATGCATACAGCACATATTGATTTCTAGGTAAGAAACATACTCAGAGATTCATGGCTTTCAATCAGCTGACACAAGAAACAGGTTAATATAAATTTCTGACAGACACTTGAATTCACCATCGTCATGGAAGGAAACTGAGTTATCAAGCAAAACTCATAGGAACACATATGTGTACATTATTGTTTAAATCATTTCAAAAAAAGTCTCTCTATCGCTCTCTGTCTGTCTCCATTACTATTTCTGTCTGTCCGTCTGTTTCTCTGTCTCTATCTCTCTCTAGAATAATCATACCCCAAGGTAACTTTCCATCATGAAGAAATGGATATCAAAGAGAGGTCACAGGGAACCCCAATATTAAACATACAGACATCTACCTATAGTTTGTACTACTTGTCCTATGCAGGATCACAGGGGCCCAGAACCTACCCTGGGAAGTACAGGCCCAAGGCAGCCCCCACCCCACAGCTCCAGCCCCCCCATCAACCTTCAAACCCGGATAATAAAAGACCTTGATGAACTTGTCATATAGCTGCAAGGAAAAAATAATAATTCCAAGACTATACTAATATGTTAATATGTACCCCCCAAGATCAACAGGCCACTAAGTTATGTACTCGGGGATGATGGGTAAGCAGTCACCAGTTCAAACCCCAGCCTCAGCAAATAGTTACGCGTCTGTGGGCCCTTGAGTAAGACCCTTAACCCCCTACTCTCCAGCAGAGGCGCATATTTCAGGTCCAGAAAGTACAAATCCAAAGCAGGATTTTGTTTCAACCAACCAGTTGAGCAGTTGAATTCTCTGTGACTGTGACTCTTTATGCTCAAGTGGTTGGTTGAAACAAAATCCCGGAATCCTGGTTTGGATTTTAATTTTCTGGACCTAAAATGTCCATCTCTGCTGCCCCCCATATATGTGTCCCTGTGTCTCATGGGGTAGGCAAAGAGAGAATTTCCACATGGAGGTTAATAGAGCATCTCTGTTCTATACCACTATCTGCTGATATTTCTGAAAATATCCACCAATACAAAAATTCAGTTGATACAATAGAAGAAAAGAATAAAGAAAATGAGACACTTCCTTCTGTATTCTATGGCCATTTTGTCTTTTCCACAATGTGTTATGTTTCTGGGATATTGGAACTTGAACAAATAAGTGTCAAGAGATCAATAAAATTGTGATGATTTGATTAGAGGAAAGCTTTATTTCCAGAGAAGAATCCAATATATTACATTTTACTGCATGCACAAAATGCAATTTACACAACAATGATAGCGTTCTTACATTAATAACCTGTTTAAAAAATAAAATTCTAGAGGAAAAATTAGAATGGGACACAATATTGGCATTGATAAAACATTTATTTTTAAGCGGTATTGAATGTAGAAGACGGACATAAAGTGTAAGTGTGACATACTTGCATGGTTAGAATTAATTTTATTAATACCGGTATCATTATACTGTTTCCCACAAAACTGGCCAGGATAAGACGTTAGAAGACAGACCGATGAATTACAATGCCTTCTGCCTTCATCGTTAACAACAAGAGCGGGATTCTTCGGTTTTGGTCTTTCCCCCTGAATTCCACAAGGGGGCACTGTTGATTTTTGCACCAACTTTGCTCGCTTCATTTTGGACAGTGTCACTGGCAACGCGCTTCTGAATTTCAGCAGCCATGGTAAGGAAGGCCTTTTCCACATTGTTTGCAGTTTTTGCACTGGTTTCCAGGAATGGGATCTGAAGTGACATGGCAAACTCCTGAAATGAACATGAGAGAGAGCAAAAACAACAGGTGACTGCATAATCCACAGAATGAAATAAATTCAATAGCTGATCGTCTTCGTACCTTTCCAGTGGTAAAGTCCACCACTTTTTTAGAAGCTAAGTCACATTTGTTCCCCACCAGCAACTTGGAGACATTCTCACAGGCATAGCGATCAATCTCCTGCAACCATTGCTTTATATTGTTGAATGACTCCTACAAAAAGGTATTCGTTAGTAACGTTTTCGAATATACCTAACAGTTCGCAAAACAAATCTACTGTATTGTACTTATGAAAAGCCTGTTCCTGTGCATGCATCAATGCATTGATTATCTCCATCTGTATAGTAAGGTAAGCATATGACCTGCTCTGTGACATCATAAACGATAATGATCCCGTGGGCCCCTCTGTAATAGCTTGATGTGATAGTTCGAAATCTCTCTTGCCCAGCCGTATCCCACTACAGGAAAACAGAAAATCTCTCCTGTGTTGTTTTTTGGACTTTGCAGACATTTGGAAAATCACATTCAAAAGGATATTAAATATTGCTTTAACACACATTTCTCATTCCTAATACTCATTCCTGCACATTAGTGTTAATATCAACTCATCTGAATAATTCTAATGCGCTTGTGCCCTTACTATCTGTAACTTGACAGTCTTTCCTTCCAATTCAATTGTCCTGATTTTGAAGTCCACCCCAATAGTGCTGATGTAGCTTTCAGTGTAGGTGTCATCCTGCAACAAAACATACAAAGGATATATTTCTTTGAGCGGTATTTCTGAACCCGGTCCTTGGGGACCCCCAGACAGTCCACATTTTTGCTCCCTCCCAGCTCTGTCTGGCCCAGGACACAGTTAAACCCAGCTCCTTGTGGCCCAGGTTGAGAAGTCTTTGGGCATACGTCTAATTTTGCTTAACATAACTTATAACAGGGCTAAAATTAAAGCTTGTAAAAATACAGTATTTTTTTTCTTTTATATTATTTCAGCTTTGTAAAAATTTAAGAGTTGAAGTGTGTATATATATTTCATAAAAAAGAAAAAAAAGAGGAAAAAACCTACACGGACCCCAGAACAAGTAATATCCGAAACAAATTTATCGATTTTACCATGTGTAACGATTGTGACTTAAATACAATTCTTCAAAATACATTCTTAAACCTATTATTTTTTAAATAATTGACAGACACAATTTACTGCCCAGACATGAGGGAAAATCAGACAGCAGAAAAGTTTCGTTTTATTCCGTAGTTTGAATGATAAAAATAAGTGGCTAGCCTACCGCAAAGCGCAGAAGCAGACATGATTTGCCCACACCAGAGTCACCGATCAACAGCAACTTGAACAGGTAGTCACTGGGGACAACATGATGTCATTTCAGTACTGCCATTTCAAGTACAATCAAGTCCAAAAGGTACATTTTGACGTACCACTTCCTTACAAATCAACCAAACTTCATACAAATAACTTCATACAAACAAAATTCAGTTGTGCTTGAAAAATTTTAGCAAAATGAAACTGAAGACATTATTGTTAAATAACTTAGAGTATGCTGTAATTTACTCTATTTTATCTATATAAATTCAAAAATGTTTATAGCAATAATAGAGAATCGACTTTACCACAGTAATATGCATTATTGTTCTGTACAGACATAGTCAAATAAAATACCCCTTGAATTTAATGTTTCAAAAAATCTAAGACTGTCTCATTGACAGATGTTGAATACTTACTACTCAGGATTCATATTCAGGAAGATGAGAGAAGCTGCAAACAAGAAAATAGGTGTGATTGTGTCCCAAGCAGTAGTTTTTCCTGTCCTTTGCGTTTTAGGGCCTGCTTCTGTCAAAGCAAACCAGCAAGTCAATATGCCTTTGCCTATTATTTATTGAAGACTAAGATTATCTTACAATGTCCTGCATTACCTGTACTTTAAAGGAAGTTTGAGCCAATGAGGCACTAGAAGGTGTGGCCTCTTTGTAGAGGATGATGTGAGACCAAAGGACCATTAAATATGGGAAATTAAAAAGAGGCTTCTTATCTGTATGAATGAACACGTCCATGTCTGGGTTTTAATGCATATGAATCCTTAAGTAATGCATTTAACAATTCAAGCCATATCAGACCAGGAGAACCAGCTGCCTTATCTATGTATTATATTAAGATCTTTGAGGTAGTAACAAAAGTATGTCCTGAAAATCAAGCGACTGATTTGAACTAAATGGAAAATAACTGCATTTTCCCGTTTCATTCTCTGTGCAAAATATTTTCATTTATTTCTGCAGGAAGAAAAAAACATTATTTTGCACTCGTACCGGTAATTTTTTCACAACCATACAGGAAAGCCAAAGTACCACCAAACGTCGAACCTGTACAGTATTGCAAAATAACATACAATTACATAAATTTAAATAAAATTGGACAATTAAGTTATGTGGGTTACAATTCTTTTTACTTCTTGGAGGGCTGTAAATGAAATTACAAAATAATTTAACCTATATGTGCATACATATAATGCAAGTGGCTACTACTAGTATTTTGTACTACTATTACAACAATAAAACATACTAAACTTCCATTGGCTATTGTTTTTCCAAAGCTTTGGATATTTTGTCTAGTGCAAGTGCCAGACAGCATGTAAAAAAAAAATCAAATTTACACTTCAGTCTTTTCAATGTTATCCAGTAACACTGACTAATTAGGGAATAAACCCGCCTAAGACAAGTAACTCAAGTAGTCTTTCATATATAAAACCCTGACTCGTGACCCTATAGCCAATTCCTCAAACAACTTAACATGCTCTCAAAAGAACTGGTCATCACTGGTTCTCTTTTTTTTTTTTTTTTGCAAGTTTACACCTTGACATTTCACCTCAATGTTCAAATAGTTTTGGTGTATAAGAAACTTCCTGAACCTTGTGAAGCAGAACTTCTGAAAAACTCATTGCAAGGTGTTGCTCATCAAGGTGCTGGTCTACCATTCACCTTGTCACGCATGACTGCCAGGATACTGGTGGAGAAATCCCTCAGGATATACACTGTCTCACGCTGCAGCCGCAAGGAGTCGCGGACGAACTCCTGCTGCGTCTCCACTAACTGCTGCACCGATTCGGAGAGCATCTCCAAGGAGCGAGACACCGTCTCCATCAAAAGGTTTGTGTTGCGCTGCTCCTGAACACTGAGGGAGGCGTGCTGGGCCAGTCTGTCCCGAGCGTTCATAGGAGCCGGAGAAGACGCCGGGAAAGACTCGGCTGGAGGTGGGGGTACGGGGGCTAATGCAGGCCCTGGTCCTGAGGAGGGGACGGCTGTGACAGATAACGATGAAGAGGTAGATGCAACAGTGGTAGCATGACGGAAGCTGCTCAGCAGCTGTTCGTCCTCGACAGGAACGGGAATTTGTCTGAAGGCAGCAGGCCGCACGCTCTCTCTGTGCTCTTCATCAGAGTTATCAAGCTCCACAACCTGGTCTTGGGCAAGGATGAGAGACAGGGATATGCAAGTGTATACTGCTCACATTTACACGTGATTACACACGCGTGTGCATGCATTCATGCCGGGCTAAACTTTCCCTATCGGAGTTTCAGTATAAGAAAAAGTGTTTTTTTTTTTTTTTTTTTTGGGAAGGGGAATTTTGCGAAAGCCACACACCGCAGAAAACGTTTAGTAACTCAAATAAATGTATAGCGTGTTTACGGCAGCCGCTCCAGCGATATCGCGCAGTGATCATTGTTCTATCTCGCGTCTCTGGTACGATTTTGCTTGCTTCGATCGCCATGGGGACCAAAACATTTTACGTGTTTTTTCCAGATTGTGGGGATCCACTCCCACGACGTGGAAGGGTCAACTGTATATTTAATTATTCTCTTAATCTTACTACATAAACACTAATGATACATAGTTACAAGTAAAAAAAGAAAAACTTGCGAATAGGGTGTTACCTTCAGCTGCTGGTATTTCATATTGAAAATCGTAGGTAGTCTGTGGAGGGTCTCCTACAGAAATAAATCAAAGATTAAGAGAAAACAATTGATAAATACGGTGTCCCTTCAGTATATTTCAGAATTTCAGAGAAATGTCAATTAGGGAGACAGTACAATGTGATCAATAATGGTCAAAAACCTATTAATACAAATAAGGAATTAATATTCTCAAATGCAGTTACATTTGGCTACACTCTTCTAGACCTGGGTTCCCCTTTGCAGAAATTTTCATCGTCTTGTCTCTCATAAGCACACGTAAAGAGTGGCTAAGGACTGAAAGACACCTGAATTAACAATAAATGAACAATATTCAGCAGGCTGAAACATTGGAACCTCTAGAACATTTATGCCAAAAAAATTAAGAGTGCTAACTCACGAGGTGTGACGTATATTGGCGCAGACAAGCCAGCATCCCTTTTTTGGGACATGGACATGGGCATTGACATTGGCATGGAGGCAGGTAAGGCCATGGACACAGTTAAACCCAGAGAATTGGGGATTAGTGAAGGACCAGCCAGCCTGCTATTTGGTGAACCACTGGCAGAAGCGGATGGTTGATGCATTCCCAGCACGACGTCATCTTCCTCCTCGTCATCCTCTCCGCCCCCACTACCCATAACCCCCTTCATGCCCCCTAGATTGGCCCGGCCACCAGAAAAGACCCTCTTGTCTGGGGGAGGCATCTGAAGGATCTGGTAAACCATGTTTTCTACTGGTGAGAGGTCCCGTGCGATGCGTGAGCTGCCAGCCCGCAGTGAGCCTTCTCCGCCAGCGCGCATTGCTGCGACCTTGCGTTTGGTGTCGCATTTGAGGTCTGACCACTTCTTGATTATCTCAATGACCTCACGTGGACACTCGCTGATCTCATTGATGCGTGCTGTGATCCCTGCCCAGGTTCTCTTCTTCACATCTGATGAGACGCCCCTGTTGAACTTGCCTACAGGTTATACAAATAAATGTTACACGACTATAATCACATACACACAAATAATATATACGTATTTAAATATCTGAAATGGCTGAATATAAAAGTTTACCAAGACTGACCCACCATAATTCATAAGAACCTTGGGCAATACTTGTAAAAAATATGCATTAAATAAATAAATAAAACATCTTTTCAGTAACCCTAACCTTTTGATCACAACGAGCAGTCCATCTCGCTCAGTGAAAAATGTCTTTTCTAGTCTTCTTGCAATAAATTAAATTCTCTTCATAAGAATCTTGATTATTCTGCTAAATCACTTGCCTAGTAAATACAATGAATTTATAATTTGTAATGTAAATGTGTCTATTATTCTCCATACTTTGATCTTGTATTTGTGTTCAAGATCTTCCTATGTGGGCAGCAGGCTTTGGCGGTTTCAGGCTGTGCCCCCGCACAGCGCATAAACCATGTTACAGTTTGAATACAAATATAATTCAAAGTCTTCAGCCACAAATAATTGTAAGGTTTCTCACATCCAGAATTTTAATGGTATTATTTTCTATACAAATAATAATTCATTAAAAGAATTGCTGGGAGACAAGATCCTTGGAACAAGGATGTTAGAGCAGGAATATTTTGTATTACACTCAAAAATGTATTAACAAACTGTCTAAAATATCATTGGACACAAGCAATAATTCATTGGACAGACTTTCATTGGCTGGCACCTAATGTATGACATCGCCATGGTAATACGTCCACACCAATACTAAACCTAGTATGTTCCTGGGCCTCCCAGCCCAACTCCCATTCCAGACTAGCAGACGTGGCCGGAGAGAGGAGTGGAAGGTTTCTTGCCTATAACAATGTGCCGGTTGTTCTTCACTTCGTTCAACAGGAGCTGCACCTCAGCAAAAGTGAAGCGTGACTTCCTTTTCCTGAAGCGCATGGCACTGCCCCCGCGGCCAGCAGGGTTATAATAGAAGCCGGACATCTGTCCGGTGCTGGACACCCGGTCTCCTCTCTCTCCAACTGTGTCCTGCCTTGTCCAGTTCTTGAAGAATCAACCTTCTTCACCTGACAGTGAACATATTCACCCATTTATTTGCAATTTAATCCATCCTCTGCAAGAAGAAAAACTGCAGCATTGTGTTTGCAGATTTCTTATTTACACTAAATATAAACACATATTATAATATATGCATATACCATCAACTGACGATAACATTCCCTTGTCATTTTGATCTTAAAGTATTCAATTTTTTGTTGTTAAATGGCTCTATTCATTGTGATGCTTCTTTTTCTACCAGTTTGTGGAAGTACTTGCAGATCTATATCTACTTTTAATTAAAACAACACAAAAATAAATTTTACTAATCAAAAGGCAAAAAAAGAAAATGTCATTTTTGTGGAGATATTCATAACCATGAAATGATTTAAAACAATACTTTTTAGACATGAAAAAGATAAACATGACTACAAAATAAAATTTTAAAAATAAACCAAACTAGAGATAACTAAAAATTCACACATTGGAATTCATTAGACACGAAGGTTAGGAAGTAGCCACTGTTTTCAATTTAAAACTCCTGCTATTACACAATATTTTGCTCGGGGAAAGTGCGGAGACTGTGATTAACGGGTAACAGGTCAAAGTTTAATTTTGCTATCAAATCACTGGTGTTTGCAGTAGCTAAGTGGTTCCCCGCAGGAATAACCTTTATGCTTTTGGTTGCTGTATCGTTCTTTAGGAACCATAGACATAAGTATTTCAGGCCGAACTGCCTTAAAATCATCGCACAGAATTTCTGACAAAAAATCTCAGTTGCATTTGTGGTCATTTTAAAATCCACGTACGCTGCTTCTTTACATGCCCCTTCAATACGCATTTTCTTCCTTGTTCTTTGTTGACAGACACTAGCTAGGAAGCTAGCTAGCGCCTGTCAAGCTACGTCGGCTATTAACGTTAAAAATAAATGTCATGGGGTTACACGGTCTTTCAGCTACACAGCATCACAGGTTGCGATCTAATGAAGGTAACTGCGAATGTCCTCAACGAGATTGCAGTCAATTGTCAAAATGTGGGTAATATTCTATATCTACTGTATCCAGCGCTCGGGTTCAGCTGCCATTTTGACAACGACGTATTTCGGTGACGATTCCTCGCAAGCCAGCTACCTACGACTGATTTTCACGTTAAGCTATGTAGTGAATCCCCTCCCAGGCACACGCATCTAGGATACAGCCGCTGCGACATGCACGCCGTGACAGTGTTAGGATTAAGATGATCTGAAATTACCAGTAAAAGGTCGAGCTATTCTTTCTTGAACTGCAGAAGCAAACGCAGAAACTTCGTACAGTCGCGGACCCCTGCGTTGCGCAGACTCAGATAATAAGCCCTGTCCGCGAGAACAACGGCGCCTATCTACGAAGTCGTATCAGAGCACTCCTTTGGCTTAATGCCCGGTTTCCTGCTTACGTTATTTGCTTAGCTGGGCAGAATAACGACTTTTTAGACCAGTACAGTACAATAAAAAAATTAGTTTCAAGTGAGAAAAAGTATATATAATATATATAAAGTATAAATATCTGCATAATTCCTAATTAAATACGGTACACAAAATGTAAGATGACATGTTAAATATTTCTATTTTTAGTGTAATATTTTTTTATTGTTATTATAGGTATTCCGATAATTAGCTAAAACCTCATCAAACGCATACAGTTGACTGCAATTCTTTTTTGAACCACTGGGTGGTTTTTATCGCTACAGAACATGCAGCGGCGGAGATTATATCTAACGATTCTATGAACTAGTTAAAATTAAGCATAATAACTAGCTATGGCACTGTTTGAACCTATATTAAATTGGAATTGTTAATATTGTAACATTCGCGGAGCCAATGGCATTGAAAGCAGAATATAATCAGCACAACTCTAATAATTTGCTATCTCACTCACTAATGTTTAAACTTTACGCTCACAAGTAACTATTAACAGATGCGACTTTACTACAAGCACTCAATCGGCAAGACAAATACAACAAAGCAAGAAAACAACGAGAATCAGAATGTTCTTTGCCAAATGTATTAAACATAAAAGGAATTGGTGGATGTTTTAACAAAAAAAAATCCAAAACAATTCAACACAATATACACGTATGTACACATGAGATATTATACATACTTTTAACGCTAGACAGTCTACCTACAGTCAGTAGCCAGTACATGGTTGAATAAAGGGTGAATTAAATAATTAATAAACAAACAAATAAATAAACAAGCAAGCTGAGTAGTTGGTACAGCGGCTGCGGTCAGCAGGCCACTGACTGCAGCCCGCCCCCCCAACATGCTGTACTGTGACCAGGAAGCTGCATCCATACAGCGATAAGGCTGCAGCAGTGTTGCAGCGGATTATATTTTCTGTTTAAATCACATTATTCATTATCTGATAGCAAGATATTTGTGCGTCTCCTACGGAGTTTTTGAGGGGCAGATTCTCAAACGGGGGGAGGAGGCGTTGTATAGGGTACATTTTGGAGATTGAGGGGGCGGAGTCCGTCTTGGTAAATTTATGATCGTCTTTTGTCCAAATGGGTCACGTTTACTCGTTTGGGCAAACGGGACTGGTGCTCAGTCACCCCCCCAGACAGAACCCCCCCCCCCCATTCACGTGCCTGGTCTGCTAGAAATCATAGAGGAAGGTCATGACATGGACTGTAAAAATGTGCATTAATTACAATGTAAAAATTCAAAATATTACATTAATTACAACGTAATTTTACAGTAATTTAGCATGTATTTTATGAAAACACAATCATAACCAGACATTTCTTTAATAGAAAACATTTTATTAGCTAAATCAATTAGTTATACCACAACAACAAAACAGCCAACCAGCTTACAGGTTGTCAATAAATGGTTACAGTGAGAACACAAATACAATAAAAGGAGTAAATCCTACCCTTTCTACTTTGAAAGAGAAATTCACAAAGCGGAAGAAGCCATAATGAAAACACAGTTCACCAGCATAGATTTCACCGACAGTATTATTTCTCATCAATTTCAGGGCTTCTTTGTGTGAAGCCTACATATTTTCAGATTACATATACAGACACAGAATTCAGTTTTTAAAGTATTATTTTAACTCTGAATGTTCAGTAATGTAGCGAGTCTTCCGTCTATCTTCCAACATGCTCATCCAGAGGGTTGGGGGATTTTTTAAAATCGGTTGTTTTATACTTAATTTTAAAACTTCAAAAATCCATAACAGTTTTTATCAGCCATTTCGCATAAACTAGACTGGCCAGCTGCTCAATTCATATAGTCGATGCCAATAACCCAACCTATAATGGTGTCACCTACAACTGCATAGAGTCCTGCTAGCATGAGATGTTGCTATAGATCAATGAACAGGATTCAGGTTATTCAGTGGGAGGAGCCAAGTTACTTAATATTCCACCAAAACAAGAAAAACTTTGTGTTCATTCTACTTTTAGTTACAGATAATAATAATAATATCCAATATGTTTTTTTTAAAAAAAAAAAAAAAAAAACTATTCTACACAAGTGTGGTATATTTAGAACTCCTCTATCTAAAATTCCGTAAAATTGACCATTTACACATGAAAGGCACACATTTTGCCCACAAATGCTATCAATTTTTTTAACCACCTACAAACACGCTCATATTCTTGTAACGTAGCTTTGTGTGTTTTAAAATGTAACATTATGGGTTCAACAACAATTCTCATTAAGTAAATTCTCATCAACTCTCATAAAATATAATATGGCTTTATAATCTACAAAAAGACATGCTGATTACACAGCCAAAACATATAGTTATAAGCTTGTATCGGCTGATCAATGCTGCCCCTTTACGATAATGTAATAGATCTTATATACAGGAGAGAGATCTGGATAAACAGTGATTCTGTGCAGCTTTTGCTTGAACCACTTTATCAGGTTTATCGGCTGTATTTATCGGGCTATTAGAAAACACTGATGGAAAACCAACATTTAACGATATATGCAAGTTAACTAAAAAAATAGAAGTGGTGCATTTATGGTCAAGAAAAACATCAAATAAATCGTTACAAATCAGCATTAAACTTAATAAATTATTAAAAGGAATTGGCTATAATAATGTCTAATACCAGCGCAAGGAAATCCCGCCTCTAATGTCATAAATTATGATCTGAACCAGGGGCGGTAGAATGTAACCTTTAGAGGCTCTTCCCAGAAATATGCACGAAAATACAAGACAAGTCGCTAAATGGTTATAGAAAAAAAGTTTTTCAGGGGGGCTGAGACCAAAAAGGTTGGCTGAGGCCGCCCTGAATAGGGCTTAGAATCGCCAACAACCATCTTTGCAGTGGTTACATACATTACAGACGGGAGTCCCCAGCAATAGTGAATTAAGAGTTAGACGATATAAAATCTGACCACCAGGGGGAGCTTCAACCGTTGCAGTTCACGGACTATGACATAGTCCAAAGAAAATTATATATTTTATTTTCTATCGTTATATATGCATTTATTGTCTCTTGACTGTGTTTTTACCCTATGTATAGCCCTAGCAAGCTCACATGTGTGCGAGTGAGGAAATGAGCAGGACGAAAACCGGAATATAAATGTATAGGCATTTAGATATTTATGGGCATGACAGGAAAAGTGTAAGAGCCAGTATGTTTTGGATTAGATACATATTCTGTTCCCCCGATTTATCTAGCTATGAGCTTGTGAGCCCTCTGGTTGGCTTCACTGATGCGGGATTGGTTGACAATAGCCTGCAAAAAAGATCAAAAAAGTATTTAGGCATTAAAGGTTTTAGTGGTGCAGCAGAAAATCAGTAATGACGTATTATGACTAAATATCATGTGACCTTTATAGAGATGCAGTTATCGTGATATTTTTTCAAGTTATCTTCGTGATATATAATATATATATTCATTTATTCCTGAGACCATATAATTCTGGGATGTCATACTCCAGTCCTGGGGGGCCGGAGCCCTGTACATTTTTGGGGTTCCCTTCATTTAACACACCTGATTCAACACCTTGCACCTCCTTATGCTATTTACCACACAGGTCTTCAGCGAAATCATTTGTGGTGGAACTGGGAAAGAACAAAGCTACACAGGACTCTGTCCCCCCAGGACTGGAGTTTGACACCCCTGATATAATATAACGTGTAAAACGAAAAGCCATTTAAATGACACTGTAGAAATACCACAGTTAAGTGATTCATTTACCTCACAGATGTGTATTTGCTATATACTGAAAATGCCTTTGACCCCAGTGCTTAATACCCAGTATGTATATTTCTGAATGTCTGCATAAATTCTGTCTTGCGCATTATATCTGTAATGGTTTAAAGAGAAAATATCGTATATCGTGATATTTATATTAATGCAGATTTTGCCTGATAGAGAAGGAATGTTTTAAATTTGGTTATTATTCCTGCTGGGTGAGCAAGAGGCTCTGACCTTTCCTTGGATGCGGTCAATCTGAATGTTTTGGGTGTCGATTTCATTTCCCATATCCAGAGCCATACTCCGCAGATTGTCCAGGATGCTGCCCACTTGTGTGAGATTCTCCTCCATCTCATCCTCACGTGCATCATTTGTCACCCTGGGACACATTGAATAGTGAAATTCAGACAAGCAGCACTCTTCCAATTTCATTCAAGAGCAGAAATGTACCTCAAATACCAAGGACTTTCAAAAAATGCAATATGATTAAATGTTTATTAAAAAAACACATCCACTAAAATAATAAAAAAAAAAATTAAAAAATATCATCCACTAAAACCACAAAGCCTGATTCTGACATTGCAGATTTGAATGTTTCTACCTATATGATCTTTTAAACTAAGACATTGTGATATATGTCAACACATAATTGTCTGACATCATATTTTAAGGGGGGACATGATCCAGGAATATAAGATTGTAACAGGTCTGGATGCTGTTCAGCCAAATAGTTACTTCAGCATTAGTTTAAATACAAGAACTTGTGGCCATAAGTGGAAGTTAGCGGGAGAACATTTTAAAACAAATTTGAGGAAGCACTTCTTTACACAGAGTGCAGTTAGAGTATGGAATAGTCTTCCTGCTAGTGTAGCAGAAGCTAAAACCTTGGGTTCCTTTAAATCAGAGCTAGATAAGATTCTAACAACTCTGCGCTATTAGTTAAGTTCTCCCCAAACGAGCTTCGTGGCCCAATAGCCTCCTCTCCTTTGTAAATTTCTTATGATCTTATGTTCATTGGGAAGGCCAACACATTGATTAAAATGTGGTACCAAACCTTATTAGCATTAGAGAATTTTTGTGTAAATTTAACGTGGTCATTTTAGGCACGTTGGAATTTTCATCATACATTCTTTATCCTTGATTATTTTGTAAATAACAGCTACAGTTGCCTAAAGAGTAAATTGACCTGAAAGATATTTGTACAGTGCTCACTCGGTTTTTATCCTGGCTGTATTTAGCAGTTTCAAGATTTTTCAGACTTTTAGACGGCAGGTTACCTGCTAATATAGCCCCCACTCATTGTCATCTTCTCTCGCTCATCCACCACACGTGAGGAAGGCTGGTTGGACACAACCCCATCCTGGTTGCTCCCCCATACCTTTTTGTAGGCCCCACTCATCTCAAAGTCCTTCAGTCTGCCGCCATCACAGGAAAGGAGCAAACACATTACTGCCATTCTCAGAATAAACCTCCTCACTACCTCTACCATCGGCAGTGTATTAGTGCTGCTATGCACATTATAAGTTTTTATTCTAGTAAATATTATGAATTCTACAATGTTTTCATAATTTAATAAGGAAAACAAAACTCTAACAAAATTCTAAATGTGCAAATGTTCTGCAATACAGCGGGAAATAACTTACTGCTATTTTGCATCTCATAGATTAAATCTTGTTTGATTCGTCTGGATTTATACAGGACCCTGCATGGCGATATTTTTCAATCATAGCATTGCTTATTACTATCGAAGTTTGTGGGCTGAGAAATTTGAACCAGTGGATATATTTTCATTACTGTTAGTTTCTGTTGAGATAGTATATTCTGCTTGCAGAAGAAAATTACATTAGACGAGCATAGAGCAACAATCTAATGTAAAAGAATATGCTCAGTGTTCAGTTCTCATTTTACCCAGCATGCTTGGGTAACCATGTTAGACATTTTGGTCTTACATAGCAGTGTTTCCCTGTCCATGTTTTTGCTACCTGCCAGCTCCCTACTCAGGGACCCCCCCCCCCCCCCAGACAGAGCTGGTAGGGAGTTGGGAGGGAGCAAAAACGTGGACCGTGTGTGGGACCCCGAGGACCGGGTTGGGAAACACTGTTACATAGCATGGCGTTTATTCTAACTTGTATGGCATGATGAGCTCAGAGCCCTTTTCTTTCTGTATTTGTCTACAATAAATGTAAAGTAAAACGTATAATGCTATGCTTTAAATTTGGATAAACTCTGGACAATCTTACAGAAAGCAAAGAAGCATGCGGATTACCAGTCAGCATGAAATGTAAGCATTGTGTTTGGCAAACAGACATGTGCGGAAAAGAGAGGGCATCAACCCTAACCCCCCACACCTACTTATTGCAGGAAAATAGATCACAGCATTTGGTCATGTCTGTGAGGTTATTTTTGGCATCCTCCATATCCTGATTTATCTGGTCCAAGCATTCTTCAATTCGCTCCAGTTGCTCTAGACGACGGGTGTGGGGACAAAGGAGGGAATGTCGATGGAAATTAAGTAGGTAGAGATTGAGTGTGCGGGGGCTGGTAGGCGGGGGAGGCTGGACCAAGTAAAACGAAAGTTCTGTCAATAAAGCTCCAGAACAACACGACAGAAGCAAGTAGCCACACAGGGCTCCCAGAAAGTCTCGGAATGTGGTGCTCATTACAGTAAAAATAGCAAATTGGTTTTCTGACAAAAAGCATTACTTTACTATTTTTCCAAAATATATACATGACATTAGAAACAACCAGAAATTTTAAGTAAAACATTATTTTCATGTAGTGATAAATTGAAACCCACATTATACTTCTAAAAGAGTTAAAAAGTCCATTGACAAGCATCACTGGGTACTTTTTAGTTATTAGCACTTTCGCAATAATATACACCACTAAACATTTGTCTTTAGCTTCCTGTTGGGAGCCAGACAGTACAATTACAATTAAATCTGAATGAGTCAGTCAAAACAGTACGACGATAATAAAAAGAAAGTGTCTGCGTGGAAGATATGTGCGGATATGTTACACATTGCTTGTTTGAAACCAATAAATTTGCAACATTTTAACTGAATTATGCAAGCGTCCCAAGACTTTCTGTGAGCTCTGTATAATCAAATAAAAATTAACAGCACAACAGAAGAAAACAATAGATGAGCCATATAAGAGGCAACATTGTGTGTGAATAGAAGAGATTAATGTTAACATACTCCCACCTTGACATTCTTCATGGGATTCTTCCCAAGCTCCACTTTACTATTATAAAGAACATGTGTTTTACCGTAATGCCAAAATGACCCAGGAGACATCACAATGACGTCACCTGTTTTCGCTCATGATCATGTGATTCTTGAATTCCCTGTAAAGCAATACTACACCCTCAGTCTGCATGAGTGACTTGTACACGCAAATATCTCTTATTTGAAGTTCTAAATTGATATGTAACTGCAGGTCAATCAAAACTAGATTCTTGTTTCTTGCAAAGTTGAATATTGTTTTTCCCAAAGATGCAGGCAAAAATATGCCAAACATCCCGCAAAATACATTTCTGTTTGGATAGATAAAATTTGTCTTTTTGTTTTCCATTAGTTTCATTGTAAAAGTTTTAGTAAGTTGGATGAACATAAATCTGGATGTGCCTACTGATTTGCTGAAAATCCCTGTATCTCCATGACGACAAACCCCGGAGATGTGTGGTGTCTTTAACCAGATAACTTCTAGTCACACAACTGTCACACTAAGCCAGGATCACAAAGTCACAAAGCACGGTTATGAGGATGGTTATGAATGGCTGAACGACCATCAAGCCGATCAACTCATGGGAAGCTCATTGTACCCCATGCCCGTGAGTGCTTTGGGGTTTAGACCTACTTGGCACAAGGACAGATGCACAGACCACAGCACATGGCCATATCAGTAAGGTTTTTCTCAGCCTCCTTCATGTCCTGGTTGATCTGATCCATACCCTCTTCGACGCGATCCAGTTGTCCTATTCGCATGCAGCAAGTGGACACAAGCATTGCAGGAGGGACCACATGCATCCACACGCCAAACACAGGCGTTCACAAACACACATGCACGTTCACACACACACCACACATTAGATACACACGGGAGTCGTTAAAGGCTGAGGAAATGACCTCAAATTAAGCTACGTCTGCTTCATTGGTATGACTGCTTAGATGATGTCATAATGTGCTTATTTGACCATAAGATTACACGACATTGCCTTGTATATCGCAGAATATTTACAAAGGACAATTTTATAATTGCTTAGCATACAAACAAAAAGTCGTAGGTTAAAATTTGTATTAAAATATATTTTATACTATGTAGACATACACATGTATTATTATTTAGTCTCATTTATTTAGATATTTGTGATATATTTGTAATATATTTATTTATCATATATTAATTATATATTACTTTTATATACACTTTTTCACGACTTGCTTTTTTTTACTTTTTCATTAAAGACTATGAACCAGAAATCTAATTTGGGTAATAACAGCAACCTCTGAAAATTATGTGGAAATAAAGTATTCATAAAATAATATTTTTAATCTGGTTCTGACCCAGTCGAAAATTTCAATGACCATAGTATTATATAATCATAGGTTATCGCACAGCATTATAATAATCTCAGTAAGATTAATTCATTTGGCTCCAAACTTGCACTTGGGCACTCTTCCACAGATAAATCTATCATAACTGAAAGTTCAACTAATCTGAATTTGTACCTTAGTCCTTTTCGAAAACTACAAACTCAAGAAAAAACATCATATACTGGAAACACACAGCACTGCAGTGAGAAAGAAAATCTATTTTTTCATTTTCCAAAAAGAGTAACCTTCTTATGCCATATTTCTCCGCATGTTACCCCGATGTCTTCAGTCCATTTCAGCTGACATAACAAACTACCATTCATTCTGAATTAGAAATATTTTCCTTGATTACTGTATAATTTATTTAATAAAATCTTGTGGAAGCTACTGTGAAAAAACATGTGACACCATTACTACTTTATTGTGGAAACATCAGATTCTGAAACACAGGATAAGATGTTACTATCCTTTGTGCAATGATGAAGTATTACTATCCTTTGTGCAATAATGAGATGTTACTATCCTTTGTGGAATGATGAAGTATTACTATCCTTTGTGCAATAATGAGATGTTACTATCCTTTGTGCAATAATGAGATGTTACTATCCTTTGTGCAATGATGAAGTATTACTATCCTTTGTGCAATAATGAGATGTTACTATCCTTTGTGCAATGATGAAGTGTTACTATCCTTTGTGCAATAA
>JAABNX020000042.1:7357377-7378794 GCA_015163995.2 Mormyrus lacerda | reverse complement strand
CCTCCATGTCCTGGAAACATATTAATGTATAGATCATCACTGACATGACGCTGAACCGCAAAGAGGAGTATAAGACTATTGTTCCTGGCAGATTCAGTTTTAAATATAAAGTGAAAATGTAAAGTTAGTTTTTTGGTGAAACATGGATGTAAACTCACAATGACACTGTATACTGCAAAAGACATGCTGGGTATCAATTATGAAATTAACATTTTCGGAGGCCATAATTAAAGAAAAATCAGTATAAACATCTGTAAGTGTAACTAACCCCATATACATATAGTAATCGCAATTTGCGCCGGAAACCTGCACAACACAGGAGAGCATACAAACTCATACACACACGGGAAAAGGGGGCAGGATTTAAACCCCTAAACCTGGAGATGGCAGGAATAGCTCCCAGTGAGCCACCATGCAGCCCAGCACTGGTCATCATTGCTTATTTAATAACAAAAAAATGATAACCAAAATCATCTGTTGATTCAATATACGTAAACAGTGAATAATAAAACATAAAACACATCAATACATAATAAAGAACAAAGTCCTCATCACTATCATTATTTATTAATGCAAAATTCCTACCCAGTTAGAGTATCAAAGAAGAACTGAAAAATCTAACATGAGAATAGTCATGACTCATTGAAGCATGACTCATAACCTAAAGGCCCACCTCAACCTAAAAAAACGTTTTCAAACTATAAAGATACCGGACGCATTTAAATGACATGCTGAATGCATACATTAAATTTTACTGGGCTAGTTTTTTTTCTTTAAAACTCACACCATCCTTAGGACAACATAAAAAGGAGTCTAAACAAAGACACCCATACAAAACCAGACCAGCTAACTACACATATGTGAGCCCTCGATTGTTATATAAAGACACTTTTTAGGGTGTGACTATTTCATTTACAGAAAAATATGTTTTACAAATGCAGAAGCACTGCTACAAAGTATCAGTTTATTGAAAACCTTCTTTGTCACTAATTTCTACATCTTATATGTTAATCACAACCACATACTTTAACTATTTACCCATAAACAAATGAGTTTAAACAATATTTCTCAATTAGTACAGTCTAAAATTACAAACAAGGAATGTTTCACATTCCCAATAATGTTACCCCAGATATGGAGGCATCAGACTTTCTTGGATAATAAATGAGAACTTATGAGCTTAGATGTGACAAAATATCATAGGCCTTACACATCTGGGGGAAGAGTGGGACATGAGAACTTATGAGCTTAGATGTGACAAAATGTCATAGGCCTTACACATCTGGGGGAAGAGTGGGACATGAGAACTTATGAGCTTAGATGTGACAAAATATCATAGGCGTTACACATCTAGGGGAAGAATGGGACATGAGAACTTATGAGCTTAGATGTGACAAAATGTCATAGGCGTTACACATCTAGGGGAAGAATGGGACATGAGAATTTATGAGCTTAGATGTGACAAAATATCATAGGCGTTACACATCTAGGGGAAGAATGGGACACACCCCAACCAATATTTTCCAGAATATTGATTTAAAAATATGACCAAAGTTGTTGGGAGAATTTGGTTCTTATCTAATCTACTGATTGACAGTTTTGGTTGAAACGGGTGGGTAGCTTATTATACACAGGTCATGCTGGATATTGTGGAATCTGGATTTGACTCAGTCACTTGATTGTTTTTTGTATGGTGTCCCTGAGTGCCTTAAATAAATTAATCATTATTATTTTTATTATTATTTTATTATTATTATTACTTAATGGATCTGTCCCTATCCCCCCAATACGGAAATCACAGCGATGCCACTGCAAAATACAACTGAAATACAATTTTCATTTGGAGGAACAAGGAACAAGACGGAACATTTCCAGGTGGTACACACCTCCCCGGCCAGCTGCTGGAAGACCCTGCGGAACTGCTTCTCTTCAGGGCTCTCATTCAGCTCAGCATGTGTCTGATGCATTTGGGGTGGAGGCTAATGCACAGAGACACATCTATTACCCACAGCCCCACACATCTGCATTACCATAATACAAAGAATGGAACATGCATGATATAGAAAATGCTTTGCAAGTAATCCTCTAACACAGACTAGTCACTCATAACACATTAAACAATCACGCTTCTGAAAGCAAAATCACTTCATTATTCACTCCAAAATAAATATAAAAATGTACTTTTCCCCCCTCAGGTTAAACACTATCGCTTAAATTGACCATTAACAACATTTTATCCAAATGCTCCTTTCAAAATCATTTTTCAAAACTCAACACATCAGTTTATTAGGAAACAGCAATATTAATGCACGGATGGTGACACTGTATTCTCAACACAAGACAAAGATATCAGTACAAGTATTTACTTCAAACGTAATAAAATGTATCATTGATTTTCCATGAAGCAAGGGTTCTATGAACAATATACAAGAAATTAATAAAAAGCAAATGTTGGTTTTGCATTACATGTGACAAAGAGCATTAAATTCTGTTACAATTCTACAATATAAAGAAAACAGCAAAAATATTCTCTCAACTTACAGGTTCTGAAGGTACAAACTGGCTGGGATCGATGTTGCTGTTGATGAAAGAGGTGAAGTGAGTCATACAATTCACTGCGAATTGTAAACTGTACAGTTAATACAATTAAACTATGATGTTACATAGTTTTCTTAGTCTTTATATATCTTAGTTTGCTATGCATTGACTTTTCACCTGTAATTTCAAATAATCACCCAAAATTTTAAAACTGTGCATATATTCATGTTAGACAAAATCGTGTCGTAGAATGTTTGAAATACTCACCTGACAGCGTAGTCGATAAGACCACCAACCATTTTTTTGAGTAAAAATGTCATCTTGAAATTTATCTGGAGGGTTGCTTAGAAAAGGAAAACATAACACTTCAGTAACTGCTAAAAACGTATTAATTCTGTCTATGTAAGACGTACCGTTAACGATTACTTGATGAATATATAAAGGAAATTACTTTTTATTCATTGTTTTTATTCACTTCAGTAAATCCATGATACTTCTTAAATGCTGCATCATTCCTAAATCACTTTTTAAAAGTAAATACACCCATAAAGGGATTATATCAATACTTTAGGAATGCAGTCTTCAGAAAACTTTAACTAAATAAATCGCTAAACAAGTATGATGCAAAGCAATGACCAGCTGTTACGTAGCACAAAATTGTATACAAAGGAAGTGCGATCCGAGTCCTAAGTACAAACAAAAGTGTACTACCTAAAGCAAATACAAGCGAATTCCGCACTTAATTAGGTTAAACTCCATCCATCCGTCCATATTCTTAAGATCGTACATTAATGAAAACTTTTAGCAACTTAATTCTGTATAAAGAACAGGTCAAACCGCACCACAAATCAGTAATCCTAAAATACAAGTAGCATGTATCTGATGAAATAATAGTCAGAAGTAACCAATAAAAACATATTATCGATACATATTCGAAATGAGAAATATCTAAATGTTTATCTTGTTTATTTTGTTTCGGCCCATCACTGTACCTCGATTGCGCGTAAATGTCAATTATGCCTCAGAACATAAAACAATCCCCCCAGCCAAGTGCAGTAACCGACAAAAAAAGTTCAGCATAACAAAACTGTAAGAGGTTAATCAAAAGAGATTTGATTAATGGTATACCTTAAATGAGGGAGACGACGCCGAACACACAGACTGTAAAAACCAGTTGTGCTAGACTAACAGCGGATTCTACTGTTCCAGCCAGAAATGCCCCAGGAGACGGACACGCCCAGGCAGCACCTAAGCGGAGGGGAAACGCGTCTTTGGGTCCTATTACAGACGGCAATGAGAGACCTCTGGGATAAAATGCAAAAGCTACCAGGTGTGGTTTTAAGTAAAACGTGAGGTAAGCTGGTAATGGGCGTAGCGAAGTGCTGTGTTTGGGCCAGTTTTGAGACAGAACCACACCTAATGCTGGAACGGACATTCCCTTAAGTGTTAAGTACTGCTGAATCGCAGCCATAATGCTGTGTGGGAGTTCTTACTATTACGAAAACTATGCACTAGTGTAAGGTTCTAGGGCTCCCAGGACTACAAATGTCAGACTTCTGTGACAGCAAGTGTTTGAGGACGTGGGGGTACAAATGCGCACTTAATAACGCAGTCGCCAACAGTTCTCCCACTAACGAAGGGCTACTTGTTTTATTAATCTCCTAACTGCGTAGATTTTGTTATTCGATTAACGATGCACAATCCTGCGCAGTAATTTCAAAGCCGTGCGGAAATTCCTACCAGCGCCAGATGCTACTACTCACTCGCCTCCTCATAGACATTCTGCGCATGTGCGAATTGTGAGGGCTCGTGCGCAGAACAGTTCCGTGTTTACGGTCCGCGTGCGAGGCTGTGTTGCGGACACGTGAGAGATCCTGGCCCCCCGAAAGTATATCATGTTGGGCCCCCAACCTAGACCAGTACATACCTGTGCGACCGCTATGGAAACCACACAGCGACTCCGAAAGCCAATATGACCAAAAAAAGCTTTAACAACTTTATGTTTTTAAACTTTACCTTTCTGGCCTGGTAGCTCTAAAGAATTCTTTACAATTAATGGCCCACATAACAGATGGTGGGCTAGGAAAACGTTTATTACTGTCAGAACAACTGATTTTTACTGTTTCAATTTTTACCTCAGAACAGAACTCGCGAGGGGGAATTATTACGAGGGGTGGTAAAAATGTTAAAATACATAAAAAAACATATTTAATATTTGAAAATTAATCAACCGTTTCGCAAAACCCTCAGAGTTGGACCGGTACCGGCCGGTCCACCTCAATTGCCCTATAAGGTTTGATCAATGTGAGGCTACTGAAAAATACTTGAACAAAAAGCAGAGCACGGATATAAAACTGGTAGGTGTTCCTGTACGTGATAAGGAAACACAGTGCAATAATTTATGCTTTAGGTTAAAACTACATTAATGTACAGACAAATAACTTAGTTAAACGTAAATTGTTTTCCTTGTATTAATCAGCACGTGCAGTCTACATAGGGCAAATTCAAACAAATGGGAATCTGAAACTATAAATAAAAGGGTTTAAACGGCCAAAAGCTGATCTGATTAAATACAGTTTGAGACATTTATTTATAGAAAATGAATGTTTATATATATTTTACGTTTCATGTGTTTTCATTTCACTGCATTTCACCGTTGGGTGATGGCAAATCCGTATGGTGAATCATGGTCACTCATAAGAATATGCTAGTGAGTTATAAAAAAACAATATATAAACCCATTTAGTTAAATAACCTGTGGAACTGCTGTAATTATAAAAGCTATTTCATATAACATAATTACTTTTCAAAAGGAGTATTTCACTTCATTAATCTGTTACTGCGTATTCTGGGTATTCTGATAACTTTCTGGGTCGGACTGTGGGCCGTGGATGTGGATGTTTCTGTTTTTCAATGTGTGCATTAATATTTCCTCCATACAGTTCAGATGAACAGGTGTCTCTAAATTGCCGTGTATTCATGTGCCTGTGTGTTTGTGGTGTGTATTAAGTGCTTGGGTTTAATATCAGCAAACTTGTAAGGACAGACATCATGCCCGATGTATAAATACTGAAAAAGAAAAATTATCTTGTGTGGTTTACCTGGAAAGACATAGAACCATCGATCTGAAAAATAATGACACTTAATAAAATTTAATAAAAGATATATAGTCTTTACTTGTATTGCATAAGTGGTTGGAAGAAAGAGGGGTATGTTAATATTTATAAAATTTAATTTGGGGTTTAAGACCCATAACCCTGTACTGATTAAACAGCTAGGAGATGTATGGATTAATGATGGGGAAATGTGAAATGCATCACATTAAATACTAATAATAAAATAATATATTAAAAATAATATATAATATTATAAAATATTTGGTAAGGAGCGTTCGGACAGGATAAAACAGGGGTTTTATTATGAAAATATCATCAAACACCAAACTAAACGCGGATCAACGGATGCGGATGACCGGACAGGAGTGAGACGGACACGGAAGCACTAAATACAAGAACCAATTACCAATGACTAGAAACAGCTGAGAACACCAGGATTCCACATGAGGTAAGAAGGGGGCGTGGCACACCGGAGGACTGGACCAGCAGGTCATGACAATATTATTAAAATGATATTTTATTAAATTATATCTAGGATTGAAGAGCAGCAGCTCAGCTCTGCACAGCTCTGTCTCCTTACACCTTGAGTTGGGGTTAAATTTTGGCTCCAGGATCTATGTTTGTTGATTTTGAATGTTTTTTGCCCTGTTAGTTTGGGTTTTCTCTGGATGCTCTGCTTACCTCCTTCATACTAAAAGCGTACAGTTAGGAATTGGTGTCTTTTAATTGCATGTAGTGTGTATGTGAGTGCATGTGCTTTCAGATGGATTGCATCCCATTTGATTCCTGAGATAGACTCACCAAAAATATCATGACCTTGCATTGGGTAAATGATTATGAACATGGCTGGACATTTAGAATTTAAAAAGGATAAAACCTAGTAAGAAAAATAATATAAATGATTTGGTCAATCATAAGTCCTGTCACAAATATGTGTATTTAAGCAGGATTTTCCTCTCAGCAAATTATTTTACACATTAAAGAATGGATTCAGAATTAACTTATCAATGCGATTATAAGCTATTTGAGTTGTATTTATCAAGAATTTATGTGTTTTTCAGTTTATTTTTATGGCCGTGTTTCTGGTGTAAGACGTGTGGTACAAGGTGGAGGAAGTCTGGAGAAAGGAAATCTATCCTTCGCTGAATTAAACATTTGTCCTGTGAAAAAATATAATATATAATATTTATTATAAAATGGAAGGTTTGTATTTCAAGGTAATATGCTGCAAAAAATAAAAAATGGTGCATTTAAATTTATTTGTTTTTGAAAGTAATTGAAAATCGATCGAAGTTGAGGTTGAAGCTGAATCTGGGAAATGGACTGGAAAAAATATGTCTTATTGTCAAGGTCTTGGCCTTTATCGCATGTAATTCCAGATTTATGCGCAAGATGGCGCTACAGGGAAATGAGTGACACAGCAGAAACAAACAAGATCACCTTGTAGTGTTATTGTGCGCGAAAGGTTACGGTAAACTATGGGAATGTTACATGGGCTTAAATATTTATATTCTTATTTTTGTATACTGCTCAATAACAGATCTATGCATTGAACTTCGGGCCAAAAATAAACTGAGAGAACAACGACTCTGATTGTTTTGCTGTATTTCTGCTCAAAAAAATCAACTGGGAATACTGACAGTGTATTCATTAATGAGGTCCCCGGAGTCTCACCCTTGACATTGTTATTCCAAACATCATTTGCATAGCCTGAATACTACTTTCAATAATTAAATGAGAATGATGTTGTGCATTTTTCTTTTGCAAAATGAATGACATATGCAAATTTGCCAGTCTAGACACACTGTGGGCATCCTCAATCTGAAATCTCTATAGCAGTCTTACTCCAAGATTCTTTTCTGTTTTATTCAATCCATATAATAGCAAATAGGAAAATTTTATACATGCTAAAATGATAAAGCTGAATGTGAAAACGGGAAAGGCCTGTATAGATTTTCCAGTAAAATATACTGATTTTCTCAAATGTTAGTACAACTGTAGCCAGAGATCAAATAAATCTCTAATTTTCATGATAAAATATCTATTTTTATGTAAATATAGCTTCCACTGCCCCTATTAAGCATTCTCTTCAAATATTTGTTGGACTGCAGGAGATGCAGTTTGAATATTTTTATTCACAAAGATATCAAAAGTAAATAGTGTAGCATGTATTCAATGTCAATTTTAAAGGTATCAGTGAAGTGAAATGAAGTTCATGAAAATTTATGATCATATAAAATCACCTCTTCATTTCAGCTCATGTAAAGTAGATACTGGTGCTGTATTTCCTTAATTCTTGTTATAATCCCTCTTGCCTTGCAGATACTAATCATTACTTTCATTGCCAAATTGCAGTCCCACAGATTCTGTCATTGCTTGGCATAGATTCATTTCCACAGCCAGACAATGATCAACTTCATCTTAAACTTATACTTTGACTGCATCTACTTTGAAAATAAGAAGATTGAAACAGCTGTCGTGTTCATATTTTGAGGGTTTATTTATGTTGAGAAGATAACAGTCTAAAACGTTAACACAGAGACCAGAATACGTTTCGTACTGAACAAATGGGGTCATCTACATATGTTCCTTTTATCACGGAGTATTGTCTATTAAAAAACACAAAAGAAATGGGAGCCAAAAAATGTTTTGATCCGAAAGCAAATGTAACAAACATTTGATGGAACAAAGATGACAAGATTCAGACAATATATCTTTACTAGTGGACAAGCAAACATTTAAAAGTGCATGATAAAACAAACTGCTCTAATACACGAATTATTGCTTTAGAGATTCTACTTTTTTGATGTATTGCATCATTCTGACCACAACAAATCATAACGTAAATGTGATAATTCCCTTTTTAACAGAAAGGATCCTTGCTGAATGAATCCAACACTGATCCAGTGCTTCTTGGATGACCGCCTTTCACCTTCCTTGCTGCTTTCTGCTGAAGAATAATTAAAAAAAAGAAATAAAATATTATTAAAACCGTCCCCAGTCAGACTCCCCTAACAGTGATTTTTCTGAGAATCTTTGGCACTTGCATTAGGAGAACAGAGGAGCATGTTGGATTTAATACATAAAAGCCTAAAACTGAAATCTTTCTTTGCACTATGGACAAGAAAAACAATATCTGCATATTTGTTCTTGGTGTTGGAGTAGGATCAATGGCATCTGACGCCATCCTTTAGATAAAGGAATCTGTAGCCTTTAAGAACATACTGATCCACTTGATCAGTATGTGCCCCAAAACCAGGATGGTAACCTCCATTTTGAGGAGCTCTATGCACAAGCAATGGCATTTACATCGCGGATCTGATTTGTAACATCCAGACCGCCATAGATAGTATTCATAGTCTGGATCTGCTTACCGCTTTAAGGTACTGAACTATCAGAACAGTGCTTGCTATCGGAGGGCTGTTCTTGGTTTAGGTTCTCTTCATCTTTTGGTCTGCTGGAGCAATCATTGTCATCCTGCACTTCAGATTCTTGATGACACGTATCCACTTTATTAATTTCTTCCTCTGCATTTTCCAGGGAAACTGTTTTATGTCCTGTAGTGTCCTGTGTGCTTTCCTCTTGTCCCTCAGCACTTGGCTGAGCGCATTCTACCTCAGGAGCATTGGAATCGTCTTCAGGGCTGGATTCATTTTCCTGACAAACTTCTTTGCTTGCAGTGGCATTAACACTGGAACTGTCCTGTGATGTAGCTGCTGCTTGAGGTGGGTTCTCTGGTGGTTTCAGCTCAAGGTCGGAGTGCTTTTCTTCTTCATTAGTGCTTTTGTTGGCCTTCACTTCGCATTTTTCTTCATTCCCGGTTGGGACATCGCCCACAGTCGTCTGATTAGCAGAGTCTTCATCATGCTGGACATTTTCAAGGTTTTGGCTACCACATTCCCTTACCTTTCCATCTTTGTCTTCATCACCTGCACTTTCTTCATTTCCATCCTTTTGCTCCACGGCGGCTTCTCCGATGTCCATACTGGCACTTTTCCCTTTGCGCAGGAGAAAATTTTTTAGTGACACAGCTCTGTTGAAATGAGTCTTTTTCTCTGTTTGTTTGGAAACTTTTGCTTCTTCTTGACAAGCTTGTGCCTCATCATGCTCATCTGCGTCTGTCTGCTCTTCCTCAGTGACAGTGACGTGATCTACTGACTTCTTTGACTTAGGTGTCACTCGCTTCTTGAATGAAGTCCAGATTTCACTGGCATGGTGATCTGTTGATTTTGCGCGCTGTGTAGAAGAAACTTCTTCCTCTTGCTCTGCATGTGCCGTATCTTCTGTTTCCGCTTCCCCTGGAAGCTTGCCATCTTCACAGAGTGCCACAGTCCCCTGATCTACATCCCCAGTGATCTGTTCTCCTTTATCAGCACCCTTTGATTTATGGATGCCAGTCATAGACGGGTCTCTCTTCAGCCCTTGGAATGTCCATGATCTTTTCAGTTTCCATTTTTTCTGCCCGGAATGATCCACCTTTGCTTCTGATTCTCCAGTGTCACCATGTGAAGCCTCTGCTCCTTCCAAATCCTTGGAATCCTCATTACTTTTCCTGACATTCTTCTGTGGCATAAACTTCTTGAAAGAATGCCAGGCTTTCCTTTCATGAGGAATCATCCTGTGCGGTTCCCCAGCTGCCTTTGAATCACCAGTTGGATCTGTTGCACTGCAGCAGGTTTCAGTGTCTTCCATTCTGTCTAGAGATCTGGATCTAGTCTTTTTCTCTGTCTGAGCCTCATTGGTGAAGTCTTTTTTCTCTGTGCTTTTGTGTGAGAAAATTCTGGACACAGGCTTGCGAATGAAATCCCGCACACTGGACTTCTCACCCTGCTTTGGCTTGACATCCTTGTTAGAGCTTGATGGCTTTTGTTCTTTTGCAGTTGCCGCATCCTCCTGCTTTTCTGGTTCTTTATTGTTGCACTGTTTTTCTGGCCCAGAACCTTCTGAAGTGGATGATGGAGGAAGAGATCCCTCCTCCCCTTCTTTGACTGGGCAGAGAGCTGTGGACTTTTCCTGCTCCGGACCTTCCACATTTGCCTCTGTACTACCTGCCTCTTTCTTTTTCTTCCCTACCATTACTTTACCCAGCTTCCCACTGTTCTTTAGGAAGGAGCCCCAGATTTTCTCTGAGGTCGGCTTCGTTTTTCCATCACCCAGCTGTTGCTCTGTGCTTTGTGTAACTTCATCAGTGGGCTTCTGTTCCTCAGACTGTCCTGTGGAGGATTCCAAATTTATGGGTTTCATTTCAGCTCCCTCCAAGCCATCTTCCTCAACAGGGTCGTTGCATGTTACAGCTGCCATGTCAATAAAAGTATAAGAATATCCTACACTTCAGGAGTAGCGATTTCTTTTCTGTCTAATGCAGCACAGTTCATTGATCATGAATTGACACCGAGAATAATCCAAAACGGGTTCTCTTCAGAGTACAGAGATCCATATGATGTTTCCAGGTGATCCAAAGAGATGAGGAACTGTAATCCTGGTAAAAGGAAGGAGTTAAAAACGACTCAGTAAAACAACAGAATCAAAAAGGCCCTATGCAAAGTAGCATTGACTGCATCTGTATGTGGAGTAGTCAGTCCATGACTCAACGTAAAACAACGATGACCGATATTAGCCAATTCAAATATACAAGATAGCGCAATAGCTTGAAATGAAGTAAATAAATACTGAATATATTCTAGACAGGTGCTGTGTGGACTTTTGATTTCTCTCACCTAACCATTTACAAACCATACTGCACTGCTAAGTAGATGTACGGTTTGCTGAGATGTCGTTACACAAAGGTGCAACACAGAACTGGAGAAAAAACAAGCAGATGTGCAGAATATTAAGCAATAAAATAAGAGGACTAATGTAATGAGTTTTACGTGTACCAGTTCTACATGATTAACGTGATTAGCTATAATTTACTAAGGATTTGAACACAGCTGCATATTATTCAAATGACTGTGGTATGAGCCGAAGTGACTTTTAAATGTAAAGTAAAAACTCTAACATGTAAACATACGTTATCTTGTTTCGGTATTAGGGTGACACAAAAAACTCAAAAAAAGCGAATAACCTTTGGGGTTCATGGTGTCTGTGTGTTTCTAGTGCATCTGACCTGCTTTCACAGGAAAGTGAGACAACAGAGTCCTCTCCTGACTGACATATGAACAACCGAGCTCTTGGCTGGTTTCCCTCTTCGACAAACCCAGTTCTTTGTTATCTACAACGCTCTAGCACATCCGGAAAAAGATGGAGAAACCAGTGCTAGACCTTCACTTTACGTTCCAATCTCGCACTGCAGAAATAAAGCAGCATTCGAGCGAGGAAGCAGTGAAAAGCCAATGCAAATTGTCCAGACAGCAGGTGCCTGTCCTTTCCTAAACCTCATTTACATATCTAACATGGATCACAATACCCCTCCCCCTCCAGCCCTTACGAATGTCTACGCATTGTTGTTGTTGCTGCAATATTATTATCTTCAAAAAGAAGACTGAGCTATTCTGCTCAAGCTGTTTAGACATCAAATCAAGAGAATCAACACGCATTTTCCCAATTAGAGGAAACCATGAGGGCATGTAAAACAATAATTAGATACCCCCGTATTAATTATATTGTCTATTCTGGGACAGTAAAATGAAAATAAATTATTCATTCATTCATAGCAAAATGATTTAAAAGTGATAATAGGAGTAGTATAAACTACATTACAGAACTAAACATTTTACTATTTCACCTTCTGTCGCAAATATGTCAACGCCAAACCACCAGAAAATATATATTTCCATAAGTATTATGCATATCTAGTTTTAAAAGCATGTTTTTTCCACCGACAGGGAAAATAAACACTACATGACTGCAGTCCTATTGTAATCTTATTATGTACATTACTCGACATTTTCAAAATGAACTGCTCTGATTCGTAAAAGAATGAAGCGGAGAAGAAGACCATTTACTTGTTTACTTGAGTGAGTTTTTAAATGTCTGACAGCAGGCAGTCCAACAGATCTATAACCCCGGTGAAAAACCGAGACTGTGACCGAAATTCACCATTCTTGTTTTCCACATACTATACTGACTGCAGTAAGCATGTAATTCGACAAAACGCATCCGAATACGCGTAGTGAAGACAATAAGAGAGCTATATCCTAAAATCCTAAACAATTCTTTTTGTTCACTTACTCTCTTAATGCAAAAGAAAAAAAAATACACTGAAAACATCGCTAGCATTTTAGGCAGAATACAAAAATTAAATCCTACAAGTTACTAAACTGTGAATTAAGAAACAAAACAAAGGATGAATTAATCAAACATTTCCACATAAAATTTGAGTAAATATATGAATGATTTCCAAACCTCGTGCTCGTTAAGGTAAATCCGTTATTGCGTATGAAAGAAAGGTAATAATTGATCCCAGACAGGGAAAGACGCAAATCAAATCCTTTCTCGTCTCCTCTCGCCTGAAAGCAGCCAAGCCAGTGTCTGGAATTGCGCGGGGACGTGAGGGTCGCAGCGGTATTAAGAGACGCGCAGCTGGGGTTCAGCAAATACACACCATCTATATCACCCCGTTGCCCTTAGCAACCAGCGAGACATCCCCCATCTCTCTCTCTCCGCTAAGAGGGTTAGAGTGCACGGCAGAGATTGCTTCGCTTAGGATCTAATTCGTCTTCACATTTAAGAACCACTTGCGTTTGGTTTATGTAAAAGTCATAACATTCTAAATGCAGATTCTTCGCTTAGGAATAAGAAATCGCGCCCGTTCAGACAAACAACCTTTGAGAATAAAACTGATGTTCAAATCTTTGTGCCACGGCAACTTCATGAGAATTAAGCCATTAAACCCTGGGCATTTATCTGTCTAAATCCCAAGGTTGGCAACCTTGCTTGGCAAACTCTCAGTTTTCCATTCGTGGTGCGTGATTACGGTAAAGTTAGTTTAACTGTGAATTTGGCTTCTTCAGTTTAACTCTCGTTTAATGTATAGTCCAATAAGTTCAGGGGCCTTTTACAAACTTTGGTTTCATCCATAAACCTGAAAACATGAATGATTTGATTTCATATTAATGGAACCGGGTAGATTTAACGAGGTATTTAAGGGAGTGTCGTAAAAGTGACGATATTTATAGATTTAGAATAAGGGCTGGAACCAATGCCAGGCAGGACGAGGTTGCCAGTCATACTCTAGGGGCAACATAGAGACATTAATTGGCCCAAATGTACGTCTTTGGGCTGAAACTGTAGGACGTAAAGCAAACCCGTGAAAGACAGACAAACTCCAAGCACACACAGTACGAAGACAAATTCCTTAAATCTCAAAATTTAAACCAAACGTTGGTGAAAAAGAAGGTTCTTGACTTACAGAAAAGATTCATTTTTTTATCTTAAATTTGAAAAAGTAATACCTTTTCGAAAATTCCCCCAAACAGTTATTTCTTTTTTTATTATTTATTATTAAACTAAAGCCACATATACACAAACATATCTGATTATTTTTACACATGTATTCACAAGGCTGTTAAAATCTGTGGAAAATTTCAAAGAAATTCCTCTGTAATGTAGCTGGTTATATTTTTAGTTAAATACAACATTTTACTAAAAGCATATTTAAAATGCAGTAAATTTACATAAAGCCATGGTACTGAAATTTTGAAGGTTGTAATTGTATTTCCACTTGCCGCTGAAGTTTTGCCAGTTGTTGAATATTCAGTGTTTGAAGATTACCGATGAGCTGCGGACTTTTGATTTCATTCTCAGGCTGTGTGAGGAATTTGCATGTCCTTCCTGTGTTGGGACTGATTTCCTCCCACAGTCCAAAGATGTGCTGTTCAGGTGAAACACTGCCCCTAATATCACACAAACAGTCAATATTCCACCAACTCTGCTGCATTACACATTATTCTTTGTGTTCTGATCATAAAATCAGCTTCAACTCAGGTGGGATTGAATTCATGTGGTGTTTTTTTTTGTATATCACCATCTGGCAAATGCCATGAAGTCATACCTTTGTATTTAACGCATCGAAGTGGCGTCATTATCGTATACCGGTAAGCCAAGCTTTGTGAATGATATTGGCTAACAGTGAAATTACTGCTGCCAACGCTGCATAAAAGCAACTCATTGAAATGGCAGACTTTTGGACATTTAATTTGTCTGTAAAATTCCAGATTTAAAAATTTGAAAACTTCTTTAACCACATGAGCTTCTTAGTATGGGCAGGTAGTTGCAGCTACATGAAACACAGACACAAATGTGTATCTGCTTCCTGACTGATGAAGGGCAGTGCTGTTATACACTGGGAAAGGGCACTGATCTGAGTTGCTTCAATAAGCCATCCATTGCTATAAGTATTACTGTAGCCTGTGCAAGTGTCTGGGAAAAAATTATTTGCTTAGCAATAATGGAAAAAAAACATATTTATGTTAGATTCTGTTGCTCAATAAATAGCACATTCTGTTAACCATGCAAAGGTTGTGGGTTCAAATCCCAGGGAGGAATACCTTAACAAAGTAACCCTTCTCTCTTCTGTAAGTAACTTTGGATAAAATTGTGAGATCGGTAAATTTAGTTTCTTCGACTACAGACATGCTATAAATCCAAAAACATATTTTATTTATCAATACATGTAAGCTGGGATATACCATGAAACTGCACAAAGAAAGTGACCAGAGGAAAAAAAACTATGAAGACAGTTTCACTGACCAATGTGTTCTGTTTTAACATCAGAAAAAAAACTTCCCTGAGGATAAAAGAAATTGTGTTTGTCTTCCTAGAGCACTCATTTCCCTGAAAAGGACTGGGGGAGACAATCTTCAGGAGCTTAACTGTACTCTTTGATATGGATGTGTAATCAGATCTACACCACTAGGGGTCTTAGAGAAGGTTCTTCATGACATTTTTAAATGAAATCCATATTCATTATTGAATGGCTATTAAGAGGGAGACAAGGAGATGTCCTTAAAACAAAACTGTATACATATTATTTCCTTATATATATATATGATTATGAACATATATCACACACACACATATACATATATACGTATAACAAATAACAAAATAATATATATGCTTTTTTTAATATATGTTCCACTGCATTGTCATGGATAATTTTGCTTTTCAGTCTTTCAAACAATCTATAGTATTTTCATTTATTGATTTTTTTAAGGCGAATCATGAGAATCATGAGTGTTTTCTTCAGTGTATGTGGGAAAAAAAATGATGCAGTGTTTCTGCACTCCTTTTTCTGACTGCGTGTTGTGGAAATTACTCATCCTAATACCTTCTGACAATATGGAGAATATGATAAAACTGGCACCCTCTCCTCTATACTGTGAGATAGGACACAAGAAGACCTTCATCTGTGTTAAGACATCCATTAATATTTGAATATGACATTCTTGGCATTTGAGATGCAGAACCACTTCTCTCTGAGACCATTTAGGTAATTGTGGGCTACTTTCTACAGACCATTAATCTTTGTAATTAGGTTTCAGCTTTCTTCAGAACACATTGCTTCATATTTTCCAGTTACTTTTTATGGAATTTATTTTATGGTTAAAATTGAAGACTTCAATATAAAAGATTGTGTTTGATTTTCATCTGTTTATGCCTCAAATTAACTGTCTGAATATGTGCATCAGGTCAATGGGAAGCAACAAGCCGATGAGAAGTGAAAGTTGCTTCATGCCTTTAGCAAAATACAAATATTTAAAGTTTTTTCAACACATAAAACTTAATTCAGGAAACCACTTGTAATATGAATCATGAAAATTCCTTCCATAAAGATATTTCTTAGGGCAACGACCCTACCACACTTTATAGTAATTAAAATACGATATAGCAGATAAAAGGTTGTGGTAGTTGTAGTATTGTGTGATAATGTATCAAAATCAGAATTTTTATTGTATTTGTTTATTATAACTGGTGGAAATTTTTGTTGGCACATCTTGCTACTGCAGAAGATGCCATGACAATAGACAATTAAAAATTTGGGCATAACGCAGATGGAGAAAACATGCAGGACACAAGATACACAAGAGAGAGGAGTAAATGTAAAACATGTGATAAAGCAGTTGTACAATTTTTCATGGCTGAATGATAGAAGATAACACATAGTCATGCATGAACTGATTGTAAGTAATAGCCAAAGCAATTTGTTTTGATTCTAGTTTTCCAGCATTCTGTGTCCTAACAGATAATTATAGTAGAAACAAATACAAATTTGCAAATCAAAAAATTCTTATATAGCTAGTTCAAATTCAAACAAATGTTGTATATAACATGTATAAGAGTGATGGGTTGAATTGATTTACAAAACTGCTTCTGTGGTTTACTAATGTTTACAAACTCCAAAGACAAAGGATTGTCATTTACAACTGCAAGCGGTAGCTTTTACGAATATGAAACACTGAAAAAATTATTTCTGATTTTACCGTATGCTCAAAATATGAAGCAATAATAATTTCAGTACAGATAAACAGAATCATATAACACTATTATTAATAAAGTGGTAATGAAATATTTAAATACTTATTTCCCCTCTGCCATTAATAAAGTTTATCTGATCTATTCAAGCCAGGATGTTTTATTGGCGTATATGAAGTAAATCAGTATGCATCTAAGTGAGGTTATGAAAGTGGAAAAATAAATCATAAGTAAAAAAATTATGAATAAAAACATCACTATGTTAAGTGGTATGGTAGCTTAGTGGATTGCACTATTGCCTCACATTCCAGGGCTGAGGTGGGAATTTCGCCGCTGGTCTATGTGTGGCATTTGCATGTCCTCTGGTTTTTTCCCCTCGTTCAAAGGCTTGCAGTTAGACTAAGTGCTGCTTCTAAATGGCTCACAGTGAGTAATTTTGTATGAGTGTTTGCCCTGCATTGGACTGGCATCTCATCTAGAAAACCCCAGCCGTGTGTAATATAATAAATCCTTCATTGGCCGAATGCACAAGTATGAAAACGGGTATATCAGAATTCGTCTCGTCGCTTACCCCATCTTGCTCTCCATAACTGAAGGGATCACAGCACAGGGTCAGCCGTCACATGGTGACTGGGAGTTAAGGGACTTGCTCAAGGGCTCATGGACATGTGACTGATGACGGGGTCAATCTTCTGATCATGGGCACAGAGACTTAAGCCACGCACGGGGATAACATACTATTGACGATAGAGGAACCAACACACCCAAATCATATGCCTTTGGATTGTGGAAGTAATCCTGCAATCATGGGGAGAACGCACAAACACTGCACACTGGGTCAGGTATCGGAATCAAACCCACTGCTCCAGAAATGTGACACCACAGTGTATCCAGTGAGTCACCACTTCACTTCCTTCTGGGTGTAGTAACCAACATAACTTCATCCCATCTAATTTCTATCTAAGACCTTGCTAACCTGCTCTCTGTGAATGTATACTTTGTCTGGCTTTTTAGCTATTTTCTACATAACCAAATAAATAAGCATATTTAAAGAGAGTAATTTAACTTGGCCAAGAATATTTTGCCATAATTGAGTGATGGAGAAATTAAACAAGGGTCTTCAGAACTTTAATTTCCCAGCATTTTGTCAGGGAAGCCTCATCCAGTTTGTGGGAAAGTAGCAAACACAAGGCAGTTAACCTACATTGGCCATTAACAGGAAAGACCATCTATGTGTGTACTGTTACATACAGTATTTTACTACCTGTATATGTCAGGATCGGCACATAAGTCATTTAAACAAACAAGTATTGGGCAAAAATTAACACCCTGTTTGTCCACGTAAAATCAATAATTGTCCATGTAAATTCAATACTTGGTTAACTGTCAAACACAGTCGGGCACAAGATGTGGGGTGAGTCTCCTCTATGAGAGAGAGAGAGAGAGAGAGATTTCGTTTTTATTACTTTTACTCTGTGACGAACTGACAAAAATTGTGAAGTCATACGACCAAGTAAAGTACTTCGGACGTGTAACACTAACAGCGAGACAAAGAAGGGTCATAAGACATAATCCGGGAACATGCATAATTTTAACTTTTACAAAATATGCCAATATGCCAGCATTCAAGAATTCTCATCCAAACGAACAGCGTGTTGTTGGTTTCTCTTGAAAACTCTTCAGCGGAATGTCACAGGACGATCCAAGTCGCCATGGCATTACGTAGGACTGCACGCCAGTGACGAAAACTGAGCCGTCTGCTGCTAAACCTGTTAGCAGTCCTAACGTCTTGCGGTTGCTAACATTGCTGAGATTTGCTAGTCATTGTCTGTGAACTTTTCAGGCTAATGCAAGTTTAATAGCACCAAGGACACACATCATATTATTTTAAATATTAATATTTATTGAAAATTAAACGATTACTTATTTACTTAATTCACATTTTCCATCGCGTTTATTTGGTTAGCTGCGCAAACTAGGGCGATACCATTATTGCTTATTTATAGAGGGGGATTATGCGATTTACATGGAGTGTGCTACGTGTATGCGGGTGTTTTGGTATAACTAGAGTAAACGGCTGTCATTTTCTATGAAGTAGTAAACAAAGGAGAAATGTTACAGTATTTATAAAAAAATATTTAATGCTTTTTAAATGCTTGTTTGTATTTGCATAAAAGTAGATTTTATTTCTATTTGGTACGGACGAGGTGGGGCCATTGCATAAATAAGTCTGTCTCAAGCTGTTGACAGCTTTTGCTTTGTTTGGAGGACATGTGGGGGTGAAAGGAGAAAGGAGGGAAGAGAAGGGGCAGGAGCCATTATAACGACAGAAGCCGCTATCATCAGAATTCACATCATTAATTCGGACGTTTCTATATACTTTAGGGTTTTCTCTTAACTTGGAAGTATTTAATGCATATTTCCTGACCTTTTTTCTATATTGTCTAACACTCTTTTAGTGAATACACTGAGTTTCTCTCTGACTTGTGACCCTACATGTGATAAGGAATAACACAATCCAGTACCTATATAACAAATAGAATATAAATAAATTTGATCATAACACTTATTTCTCATGCATGCTACGTTATGTCATGCATGCATGCTATGGTGGCTGAGGTACCCTGAGCAAGGTACCGTCCCCAAGCACTGTTCCCCGGGCGCTGAATTAGCTGCCCCCTGCTATGTCACAAAAGTCACATATGGGTTAAATGCAGAGGACACATTTCGTTGTTGCGCACTGTGTGCTGTGCTGTGGTGTGTTAAGAATGACCACCGAACACCTAATTCTAATTCATCAGTATACTCGTGTGACAATCTCACCTCTAGAGGGAGACAAAAAGATTGTTGAAAGATTCACTACATTACAGTGTATTTATTTGAAGCTTTTGTCCAACACAAAATGCAAAAGCTTGGGGTCAGAGTGCAGAGTCAGACAGCATCCGGTGCCAAGGGTCTTACTCAACTGCCCAGTGGGGTTATAGCTGGTTATAGTAAAAATGGCTATTAAATACCATACGAGCTTTTAAAATGATTTTTACAGCTTTATTACTTTTTATCAATATAAATATAGGAGCTGTTGATGACAAAAATGCAGATCTGAGGTTATAATGTTCTCCATCCATCCATCCACCTTCCAGCTGTTTATCGACTACAGGGCCATGGGGGGTCTGACGTCTATCCCAGGTGTCACATAGTACATATATACAGAAGTGCACTCAGTTTATCTAAACTGGAGGTCTATCCAAATGGGGACCTCAAAACATGTCCCCAAAAGTAGGGAAATTTCAGGTTTTATTGCACTTTAGGGACAATTTGGTCCTTTGATGCATAAAAGTGACAAAATTATACGTCACATGAGTAAATGCAATTAATTAAAAATGATACTGTTTGCCTAATGTATGCCTAATTATTGACAAAGCTGCTTGTGGCATTGTGGCCTGTATGAATCAGTTACCTCTGCATCTTCCGGTGTGAATGAAAGAATACCAGTGTTGCAGCATGAAAAGGAACAGTAGTAAAATATACAAAATCTTTTTATTATAGCATTTGAGTGAAATGCAGCAAACCAGAGTCTAAGAATGTACAAGAATCAATAAATTACATGCATAGTTTGAAACTGAGCATATATTTTTATATTAGTCCAATGGCCCATTAAAATGAATAGGGGGGTGGCTATTGAAATCTGGATTATTAATTTTGGAACAGAACTGACCCAGAACCTCCTGTTTTCTCTAATCATTTTCTGCTTTCTAATTGCTTGTGTAGCAATTCTATACTGTTTAAATATATTTATATTTAAATATGTTTGTGTATATTCTATTTCGTAAAAGAAAGTGGCATATTACATATAAATATATTAATACCTAACTGCCCTTAGCTTACCAGTTTATCGTTGTGGAAAAAAAATATATTTTCCTGTGGTTTTCTCTGTGGAAGAACTGTGCTAGTTAAGCGTACCTGTTACACCCTTGAACAGCTTACTTAACTGGGCAGACACATTTTTAAAATAATCTGTGTACTTCTCTATACTGTCAGAGATGCTGGATGGCAGAAGAAAATGAACAGCTCCTTCACAGGACTGACCCTGGGCTCACGCCCAGAAAGCAGCTGCAGAAAAGAGGATGGTGGCAAAAGTGGAGAACCTTGTGAAAAAAAATCCCTCCATTCCCTCCCCCCCTCCATGGGGCGCTCTGTTGGAGCACATGTTCATCCCCAACTGGCCATTCTATCTATCTATCTATCTATCTATCTATCTATCTATCTATCTCTCTATCTATCTATCTGCTTGATTCCATAAAAAATAATTCTTTAAATTGTTTTCCTTGACTTAGTGTAAGGCAAACAT
>JAABNX020000042.1:7319363-7341023 GCA_015163995.2 Mormyrus lacerda | reverse complement strand
GATTTGAATTCAGCATATCCGAATTAGTCAAGAAGAAATGTTTCTAACAATGCAACAAATTTTTTGTTCCCCAGTGTTATTATTAATGCATGTGCATGAAATGCCACATTGATATTAACATCTCACATCATACAAGCTTAGTGGTACAATGGCAAACTGAGTAGTTTGTGTGGGAGGAGATTGTATGTTCGTCCTGTGTGTGGGTGCCTTTTCGGCAGATTAGGATGTAGGATGAGGATTAAGTCGGCAGACTAGATTTCCTTATACTGTTCAAAAGCATTAAACTTAAGTGAAGCGCTTAAATTGACCGTATATGTGACTGAGTGTGCAATGTGTGGTTGGTTCCTGTCTTGTGCCAACCCAGCAGACATGGAACGTTCAGGAAACGTTCCCTAAAGGTTCCAACCTTTAGTGAATGTTCGAAAAAGGTTCCACAAAACACCTTGTGGAACTTTGAGAGAACCTTTAGGAAATTTTTCTTGAAGGTTCTACTAAGGTTACGTTTTTGTATCCTTTTACAAAATTTCTGTGAATGTTCCCTTGAAGTTATTTTTCATAGAACCATAAAATAACCTTTAGGTTTTTAGGCTTAGGTTTCATAGAACCATAAAACAACCTTTGGGTTAAATGCAGAAGACACATTTTGTTGTGCACTGTGTGCTGTGATGTATCAACACTGACAGGATTTCTAAGATTTTTTTTTTTACTATTTGATTCACATATTTAACTTTCAACATAAGATAGCTATGCTAACCTGACAGGATTTCTGAGAGAATTCTGTGTAATACCCCAAAACTCTAATTAACTAGGAGCAATGAGCTTCAACATGATGTTTTCTGCTCTTACATTTAGTCATACATGACCATTGAAAAATGTATTATGTTAATGTTATAATACTGGAAAAATGATAATCTCAAATTTCATAGAATGTTTAGAGTGAGATTACATCTGTTAGGGCTGGGGTACTTGAAATGTTCATTTTGGCTGCAGTGACCCCTTGGCCCCAACCATTTCTTTACAATGTTATTTTATTAGCTCATTTTAAATGTATTTTGGTATCTATCATTATAAATATACAAATGTATAACACATATGTTGTATAATAAAAACATATTTGAACAACAATTTGAACATTAATTTCTGTGTCTGATATTTAGTTATGTAGTTCTGATAAATTGTTGTAAGTTTTACATTTGTATATTTTTGGGATTATTTTGAATTTTTGGTCATTTTTGTAGGCTGGTTCGATGTTCTACTACTCCTCGTCAGGAACCGAGGAAAGAATCACTACAATATTGAATTGTTTGAGTCCAGGAGAAGTAATTTCATAATGCCAACTTTGGATATTTGAACTCCAAATACTTTACACAATATATGGTTGCTGTACTGGCAGCAGAGCAGGGCAGACCGTGAAAGAGACATTGCATATCCTGTAATTGCTGCGCTGTGAGGAAACCCAGTAAGATATAAAGAATAGTAAGAAAAACCTAGGCAATGCCACATTTTAATATACATTTTGTATAATTTACCGCAAACTTTAGAGAACGTCATATGGACCTTTGGAGAACATTCCGCGAACAGTACAGTTTCTCAAAAACAAACCTTCCGGGAACGTTAAGAAAACTTTCCTGAATTACGTTAGCACAACGTTTCCACACCACTCAGCGAACATTCGTGGAAAATTGTTTGCTGGGAATTGCAATTCCTATTACATTATATTTTATTATATTATATATTATTAATTAATAATTTTTATAATTTATTAAGGATGTTTTAAAATTTGCACAGATCATATTTAATGTGCACTTGGATGAGGCTTCTTTATTTCATACATGGTCCATGCTTTACAGGTAATAAATTACATAAACGTAAAATTAAAACATGTAGGTAACAATATGTGCTCAACAGCCTAGATAACGGATATGGTAATAGAAACACATAAAAACAATGTGATTGTTTATACAGTTTTACACTGGACTGCCCAGGGGCTTGAACTCCGAAATTCAGTCCCACTCTAGTGAAATAATGAACCACTCCTTGAAATTTTCTCAAATTTCGAGCTTCATTGGTTATGATTAAAAGCCAAAATATTATCATATGGCAACCAACATTATTAACATAATGCATTACAGAGTGAACCCTATGCCATTGAATATAAAAGTATTAGTCTGCCCTAGGTATATCTTAGTTCTGAAATACCTTTTTAACACATACATTTGTACTTTGTTGACTTCAGTATAAAAATGCATGTCTACAACGTGAAAAGTTAAACTCTATTGTGAAATATAGTTAGGATTTTTAAGTAATCACATTTGCATTATGTGAAATATTACTTTTTAAATTTTATTATTTATAAAATTATATTTAATTGTTTAATGAAAATCAACATTATTAGGAAATAGAATTTAAAAATTATACGTAGAAAACAAACATGAAATAATATCTATTATGGAATTATTTAAAAATAAAATGACATCAATTATTGAAATATTTATTTATCCATTTATAGATATTTTATTTATTTCATTTAGAGTTTTTCAGTATTTTCAGTGAGTATTACGGCATTCCAAAGGCATTTTATTCAGTTTGGTCATCCTATAATGCACAAATAGTTTTTGAATTCTTCTACTCATTTTAATGTTCGGCAGACTAAGCATACGGAAGAGATTTACGTGCTTATTTAAATAAGTTGAGGGAAAGTGAGATCAGTCGAGAGGCATGCTGTATTATGCTGTATTATATTCCACACACACACTAACTATTTATATGTATATTAGTACCTGAACATACCCATGTACATATATATTTATAAACTTATACATCAACCTCAAAAAAGCAAATTCCTTGTATGTGTGAACGTACTTGGCAATAAACCCGATTCTGATTCTGATGCGCATTATTGCGTGTGAATCCAGGTGTGAACTGTCGTATTTAGTACTGCCTACTTCTGATGTGATCACCCAGGACTTACAGGCCCTATTCACACCTGGTATTAACATATCTTGTTTTACATATTTATTTACCTGCTCTCCCGGTGAATTGCACTGTTATTATGACTTGTCTTTCAGCTCCTATCTGCCCTATTGTATTCTCACTTGAAAACTGACCTTGGGTGCTAAATAAATGTATTATTATTAGGGCTGTCAAAATTAACGGGTTAACGTGGATTAATCCATCATCATGATTAATCTGATTAAAATTTTTAACGCAATTAACCCATCTGCAGCGCAGAATGACTCAAAATCCTTGAAATGTCTGTCAACCCATTTCGGGCAGTTTTGGTGCGTTCCATTTGCCCTGGGAACTCGTATTCCGAGTCGGATTCCGGAGTTTTGAAGACGGAAGATAATGTTTCTTATAAAAGCTGTTAAAGTATATAAAAATGTTATTGTATACTTACATGCTACTTATGAATGTTCTATCAATGCCTTATGAAGGCATTATGAAGGAACAGTTAAATGTTGCAGAAATTTCTTTATATTACGTTGCAGTCTCTGGAAATTTGCATTTGGGTCTTTTTGTCTTAGATATTCTAGCACAATGACAAAGGAGGATACAGCTGAGGCGGAGGAAACACAGACAGACCTTGAGTATCAGAGCCCGGCTCTGGAGGTGCGGAAGCGGCCTATGGTTCACCCATCTGCCCCTGCACCACTTCCAAAAGACTACGGTAAGTCACTCTAGCAAACCCCCTTTCAGTGGATGGCTGTGGCAGAATACTTTCCTACATTAGCTACCTACCACTTCCTACATTCTGTAGCTACACGGAGAATAGAGTATTTGTGGTAAAACAAGTGTTTATTTATATCTGTATGAATGGTACACTAAGAATTTTCATTACTGTGTCTATGGCCCCTTTCACCTAAGAAGTATCGATTCCGATGATGAAGCTTTCTCATGGCCTAATGTCAAATTACAGATTTCCATTTCAAAAACAGAGCCTTTATTTATGTCGTTAGTTATATGGATCTAACTTTCTTTTGATCAGAAGTTCTGCTCCAGTATCACTTCATTGTAAGTATAAGTCGGTTAAGAAAATCCGACATACGGACAACTCCTACTTATGAACAAACTGCTGTAAGGCTATTATATGAAAAATCTGAGTTAATTACAATGGTTCGTAAGAGTGAACGCACACGCTACTTTGTGACACTCATGAAAACATTGCTGGCTCAAGGTACAGTACAGCACCATATGTACTGTAGGTACTTTTATTATTACTGTATTATTATTATTACTATAATTATCCATCCATCCATCCATTTCCTGTAGCTGCTTGTCCTATTCAGGGCCGTAGGTATTATTATTATTATTATGTACCTACAAATGTACTGAGTTACCTACAAATCCAACTTAAAGACAGACTTGTGGGTTAGATCTCGTTGGTAATCTGGGCACTGCCTGTATTTTATTTGTCTCGCTCCACTGCACTGTACATGTAGTGGAACTGTTTAAGTTTAGTTTAGTGTTAAGGGACATACACAACTATGAATTAAAATAATATAATATATAAAATAATATATATAATTTAACAAAATGTCATTTTGTGTGACTTTTGTATCACAAAATCTTTTATTGTTTTGTGGGTACTGTGCACTCTGGATGGGAGGACGTTGAATTTAATAGATATTGTTCATTTTGTCATAAAGGATAGTACTTCAGACTTGTAGTAAGTTTGTTATCAATGGGGTTTAGCTGGAAGGATACCAGTGTATGTCAACAGGATGAATGATATGCTTGACTGGACAGGTTTCCAAATTATGTTACATTGATGATGTTTCCATGAATATTTACTTATTTCCACTTTATTCTGCTTCCAACTGCAAAAACTAACAATAAATTTCAATGCGGTTCCCTGTATCACAACTGTATTTGTGTGATATGCTGTTTAATTAGTCATCAGTTTTTTATTAAAAGGACATACTTATAACCTTTGAAATGAGTTTTTAAGAATAGAAGACCTAAGTGATGTTTTTGCTTTTATAATTATCATTTTAATATGGGTTTTAAATTTCAAAGGACTTTTAGAGCTGGTTTTCAGGAATGATAATAGTATATGGGAGTTAATTTGCATATCTGATGAGCCATTTTCACGTGTCCCTGTTATGGCCGTCACAATGTAATGGATCCCAAGGCAAACACAGAAATTATGAAAGACAGGAATAGAATATGCGTGTGATGTAAGATTTAGGTAGAAATGCATTATTATGTAGCTTTTAAGAAACATCCTTATAAAAGCAAATTTAGAAGTTATAATTGTAGAGATAACATACAACCATCCATCTTCTAATGACTTACTGTATGTTGGTAAGGGACAGGATACGAGGGTTAGTGTTAGCAAAAAATAAAAACCCAAAAACGATCCCATACAAAAAAGAAGACGTAGAAGCCGAGAGACCCCACTGCACGCTTTACTTAAATTATTCTGTTTTTTATTTTTATTTATATGCTTGATTTATTGTATTGATTGTCTTGATCAGTGAATAATTCTGATTCTAATTCAGATTTTCTTGCTAATCAGACCCTTTCCTGTGGGAATTGTCATTCAGGAAGACTACACTCTAAGCAGGATAGATATCTTTCGAAGTGGGGTTATTCATTGCCATTTACTTTTATCCTGTAAGAGCACTAGAACATAGCAGCTTGGACCATCTTCACTTGGAAATCTGTACTCAGCTACTGCTTACTCATGGTTGTTTCCACTCTTCAATAGACCATTCTCTTTGTGCTTTACATTGCTGTAGTCACTGAATTAGGTTTTAAATTATAATAAAGGGTTTATTACAACTGTACCACAGTATCAGAATCAGAATTTTTATTGTATACCAAGTACCAAGTGCACAAGGAATTGCCTTGCATCTCGAACCAACATACCTGTACAGACATCACCGTTGAGGGGTAAACAATGCTGTCTGTGGCTGGTGATGTTTTTTCTTCAGGCATCCATGCCACCATTCCCGAAGAAGCTGAACAGTCTTTATCGGTAAAGTTCCCTCCCTCCTCAATCATCGTGTCTATCTCTGCTTCCCATCCAGCTTTCACGTTTTTTGATCCAAATGATCCAGCCTGTCAGGAAATCCTCTTTGACCCGCGCACCACAATTCCAGAACTGTTCGCCATCATACGACAGTGGGTACCCCAGGTCCAGCATAAGATTGACGTCATTGGCAGTGAGGTGAGTGGTGGCAAGTATAAAAATCAAAAGCATGATCTAGCTTGTGCGAGAGACATCCTGTCGACACAGGACAAGGTAGTTATGTGGCGACTCACAAATGCAGAACAGTATCAAAATGAGGTGCATGTAAAATAAGTCAGCCAGCCATCCAAATGAATTCAAAACAATTCTATCGATTTGGAATTCCCAGTCATATTATGGTAACGTTACTGCAGCCGAGATTAAAATCAGCAAGTATTTGCTTCTTGTTCTTGTCTGTATTCATGAAGTCGGTCTGTTTTGCCCTTCCACAGACCACCCCCATGGTTCGGTAAAAACGGCGTAACATTTTTGGTGCTAAAATATACATTTGCAAGATGCAAAGATCACTGCGAGATATCATGAGAGGGGCTGCGGTAAAACGTTTGGCGTCCTCCAAAGCAGCACTCTACCTCTGCTTTACGCATTTCTGAATTGCTAAAGTTTTCGTGTTGTCTGTCGGCCTTTGCATGTTTCCGTTCATTTTCTTATGCGGATCTGCCAAACCACAATGTGGAATGTTGCCATGCAGGAGGGTCGAGTGTATTTTATTAACTTGTAATTTCCGTAGTAGTATTAAAATTAGACTTGGCCCATGGTGTTTTTTTACCTATGCATCACATCAGTAAAAGAAACAGGCATTCATATAAAAGCACATTATATAGCTACTGCTGCGTACTTCATATTAATGTTGTAACTCGTAAGTCTCCCACATCTAGTTCTAACAGCTAAAGTACTTTATTAAGATAATTAACAGATTTATTTGGGAATCTATACTATCTACACCTATCTTAGGTGAATGGCCAGATTCAAGAGCCATGTTACTCTTATTGTTATCCTCAGTGTAAGATGCAACAGCCAGGTATCCCCTTAGTACTTTTACTGACACAGGAATCCTTAATTCATATATTGAGACTTGACCAAAAATAACTTTACAATTACAGAATAGTTTGCCTCAGAATGGAGCACAACAAAACATGATAACATAGGTCTTCATTAACACTATTGCCCTTTAATAAAAAGCTTTTTTTTTTTAAAAAAAAAAAAAAAAAAAAAAAAAAACACTGGCGTGAACCGTAGGGGAAATTCTATGAACAGTGAGATTCTGATGATTTTTGCAATTAAAAATTCTGTAGTGGATTGGAACACAAACTGCAACAGGGGACAGATTTTGTGATGCATCTGGAGTACGGACTGTGATGTACAAAATCTTTATTGCCATCAGTGATACTGCATCTTGGTTTAAATTAGGCTTGAACAGAAATTGTGGCTACTTATTTGCATAGTAAATTTTTGTTGACTTGCTGGGTTGAATTTTGCGCAGGAGCGTTGCCGAAAAGGAAACAGTACGTCACTGTTTCTTTTCATTCCCTTTATGTTTACGGTTAATAACTAATGGACTAACGTCTTTGCTCTCAGATCTTAAAGAGAGGTTGCCTTGTCAACGACCGCGATGGACTGACAGATATGACCCTGCTTCACTACACCTGCAAGGCTGGGGCCCATGGAGTCGGTGAGCAGTAATTACTTGCTTGGCTTTATGCGAATAACTTGATAGTATTCCTTTCTAGTATTTCTTGTACAGCAAACAAAACAGCAGAAGCTGCACGCGGCCCCTCAATACATGAAGCATGAAAATAAAGTAACAATAAATTCAATCTCAATTCAATCAATTCCTACCATTTATATGTCCACAATATTTTATTGCCCAATCAAATCATCTGAACACTTTGCGTTGTATTGTACTGCTACAGCTCAGGGTACTCTGATTTCCTCTCTCAGTCCAAAGACGGTTGCCCACGGTGCGTGAATGTGCGTGTGCCCTGTGATGGACTGGCGAGGCTAGCCTCGTGCCCTATGCTGCCTTGGATGGGATTCCAGTCCCTTGCAGGGCACCCATTCACACGCTATGAGTGATTTAGACACACCAATTTACCTAGCAGCATGATTTTTGGACTGCAGCAGGAAACCCATGCAATCATGGGTAGTTTTGACTGAGGTATTGAGGTTTGTTTAGCGCCTTAAGCGTGCAAACATTCCTGTCTGTGACGTCAAAGGATTTTTGGAACACTGTGGTCTTAAGTTATTTATTTTTAGGGATAATTGTTCAGTCAAGTATTAAACTGGTTAAGACTCCAACATTTTTGGGACAATAGTGTTCCAAGGAAGTAAATGAGATATTAGCTAATATAATTTGGCAGAATGTAACTTTTTGGTTCAAATCACTTTGTAAAAGCAGGAAAAGGAATATAAGTCAATACTGGATAAGCGGTTTTACATATGCTTTTCTGCAGGTGACCCTGCTGCTGCACTCCGACTGTGCAATCAGCTGATTAGTCTGGGTGCCGATGTAAGCCTGAGAAGCCGCTGGACCAACATGAACGCCCTGCACTACGCTGCTTACTTCGATGTGCCAGAACTGATCCGAGTGTTGCTGAAAGCTTCTAAGCACAGAGGTAATGACATTGGCTTACCTCCTGCATCTAACAGATCATCGGAATGTCCGTCATTCGTACACCTTTTACGGTGGCATGATGTCCATATTGTCCCCAGGCTGCAAACGAGATCTGAGACCCTAAGTTTGACTTTAAGTCAAATTTGTAGAAGTTGGAAAAATAATAATACAGTGCATAATAATAATTATTATAATCCAGTAATAAATAAAAGTAGCTAAGTATGGTACTGTACTGCCAAACGTCTGTAACTGCGCAATGTTTTCCCAAACTAGTGAGGGCGTTTATTACAGACCGTTGTGTTGTGCACCATTCTGCTCTTCTGATCAGATGGGAAAATGCATTTCCTTGTACTTGAACTTGTGTCATTGTGCAATAACAATAAAGTTGAATCTTAATCTTGCAGTTAACCTGAGTTTTTAATGTAATGGGCTTTATGGCAGTCTGTTCATAAGTACAAGTTAACCCTAAGTCGGACGTTCTTAACTGCAGAAATAACTATACATTGCATTTAATCAATCAATCAATCAATCAATCAATCGTTCAGCCAATCAATTAGTTAATGAACTGGGCAACCAGGTACCTATAGCATAGTATTTTGATTTATCCAGGGCAGAGGTGGACATTTCAGGTCCAGAAAGTAAAAATCCAAACCAGAATTTTGTTTCAACCAACCAATTGAGCATAAAGAGTCACAGTACTCAACTGGTTGGTTGAAACAAAATCCTGGTCTGGATTTTTACTTTCTGGACCTGAAATGTCCACCTCTGATCCAGGGCTTCTGTTCAGTAAATGATAAAACATTATGGTAATGGCAGGCATATATTTAGCATTTGATTAATCATTTATTTCTATCCACAGTACTGAACTCTACTTGTAGCGACTTCAACCATGGGACGGCCCTGCATATTGCAGCCTCAAACCTTTGTTTGGGGGCTGTTAAGTGCCTGTTGGAACATGGTGCAAATCCCACCGTCAGGGTACTGCGTTTTGTCCTCCCTTCTGCTTCTGTTGCATAGCTCTATTTCAGGTAGCTTAATGGCAGTGCTTGTTTAGAAGGTATTTCCTCTTTTTTTTTGGTTGTTGTCTAATTCTAAATGTACCCTCAACCAGTTCCCCAGTTCTTGGTTTCAAGAACAGTGCAAAAAAGTGAAAGGTGCCACCCACTTGTATGCATTGACTATTAAAGGCGAGAGAATGAAGTTTTGTTGTCATCTAATGACATAAAATTGCAACTGAATGTTTAGTAGGTGATGGAAAGTTTGGGTGGATTACTTGCAAACATAAAACTAAATTGTAAAAGTAGTATTTTGTAAACGTTGCATAGGATGGGCGCACTGCAACTGCAAAATGAAAAATTGCATTAGATCTCTTGATATTTCAGTGTTGGTTGTCTTTTTGTCACCTTGGCAGAATGACCGAGGCCTGGGGCCAGCTGAGGTCGTTCCTGACCCTATGGATATGAGTCTGGACAAGGCGGAGGCAGCAATGGTAGCCAAGGAGTTGAAGCAGCTTCTGCTGGATGCTGTGCCCCTCAGCTGCAACCTGCCACGTGCCACTCTGCCCAACTATGATAACATTCCTGGAAATCTCATGCTTTCTTCTCTGGGGCTAAAACTCGGTGACCGTGTTGTCCTGGATGATATGAAGGTGCATTGAAAAGCAGTTTGAATTGTGTGTGCGTGTGGGCTTGCATCAAACCTTGAATTAAGAAACCCAGTGGAAATGAGGATTATTTTCATCTTAATATGTCACAAACACACTAATGTAGTTTGGGTAAAAGGAGCGTTCGTTTTTAAGCAAAAACTGCTAAAGGCTTTCCAACTGTAAGGTATTTAGGGAGGGAGCATGCCTGCTGAACACCCATATGGGCTGTATGCACTGTGAATGTTAATGTTTGTAGTGCTTAATTCAACAACATGGGTAGAGGTTCCTGTTCATTGGGTAGCTGCCCTGTAACGCCTTATCTCATCTGCAGGCGGGGACACTGCGTTTCTGCGGAACAACTGAATTCGCCAGTGGCCAGTGGGTCGGGGTGGAGCTTGATGAAGCTGTGGGAAAAAACGATGGTAGTGTAGGAGGGGTACGCTACTTCATCTGCCCCCCCAAACAAGGTAAACGCATTCAAAAGTTCCAGGTCCCTTAATATGAATAAAAAGATTCATTTATTTTGGTTCTTTTACAATGACTTTAAAATCCTTATATAATGATGTCCACTTATTACAATTATATCATGCAAACAAAATCCATCAATAACTGAAAATCGTAAAGCTGTAGGCTGAAGCCTAAATGTATTATAAAGTGTGTTTTCAAGGCAAAATTACAATTTAATCCTTCTTTATAAACAGCAGCTAAAATATGCAAAGTACAAAAACAAAAGAAATATACAACTCAAAATATTAAACAGAAAAACAGAAAATTTCCATACTCCAGTCACAATCGTAACCCACATACATTCCAGTGCATTTACTCATATACTAACACTGAGAACTGTCCTTACCTCAACTTTAACCGAAATATTAAACAAATCTCACACAAAACTCATATATTTCATATATTTAGTACTCTAAAATATCTTTAAACCTTTCTTAAATAGTGCATATGTTGCTAATTTTTAAACAGTTTTTCTGTTGTTCCAAAAATAACTGACACTGTTGGTGTACTAAAAAATATTCCCTTTAAGATTATACTTACTGACTATAAGTAAAAAAGGTTTGTATTTTAGATGTTACTGTAAGCTTTATACTTGATTAATCCAATATTGTGATCAACCATCTTGTGAAATTTTAATAACTGTAATACATATATGTATAACTGAATTTAGTACAGGTAAAAAAGATACAGTTTATAAAGTTAATCTTAATAAACTTTAAAACTCCAGGGTGTAATTAGAACAAGTAAGTTTTCTATGAAAATCACACTGACCTTTTCTTTCAGGAATTTTTGCCCCTGTGTCAAAAATTAGTAAAGCCGCGGATCAGACCCCATCATCTGTCACCTCCACCCCGAAGACGCCTCGCATGGACTTCTCACGCGTCACTGGCAAGAACAAAGCAGAGAAAAGGGAGAAAGAACGGGGAAAAAGTACGAGGGATGCTCCAGTGTCGAGAACATTACTTAAGCTAGTAACATCAGAAACATTAATGTGCAACCCATAAATAACTCCACAGAAAGTCCACGTTTTTGCTCCCTTCCAGCTCCCAGTGGGAAGCAAAAATGTGGACTGTCTGTGGGTCACCAAGGACAGGGTTGTGAAACACTGCTGTAATAGAAACATTTTTTGGTGCGTATTGGGTCACAGTCAGAGTCTTTGTCAGGTATAGATGATGCTAGATGATTTTTGCAATATTTCCACAAAAAAGAAGCCTCATTTAACATTTAATGCGTGCCGGAGATAAAATTAAACAAAAATAGTTTTTAATGTTGCTATGAATGTGGCTCTTTATTGAGCACAATTATGCTAGGTAATACTTACAATGATTCCCTGCAGCTCTTCGAAACAAGTCTTTGTCTGCTGGAAGCCTGAACCCTGATGGAGTGACAGTGGAGGTGGGGGACTTGGTGCTGGTGGCTGGGCAGAAGCAGGGAATTGTCCGTTTCTATGGCAAGACAGATTTTGCTCCAGGTAGTCCCACGTCCTGGTCATGACATCAACAGTTTAACAGCATTGCAGGAATTTTCTGTGCTAAAACGTTTCAATCATTATTATGTCACCCAGGAAATAGACCTAAAAAGTACTCAGAGGCCTTTGTTTGTGTGTGTATCTTTATGTAAACAAACAACATCTTATTTACTTTAGCTTAAATTTTAATGTTACTTCCATCATATCCCACATTCACAATGCAGCTACCTTCACATCCCACGTTCACAATGCAGCTGCCTTCACATCCCACGTTCACATTCCAGCATTCCAGTGGTTTTGCTTTTGAACTCACCTATCTTGAATTACTTGCATAAACTACCCATCTATGGATATACATTTAAATGTAATAGGATCAAGGAAAGTTAATGTGGGGAAAAAACTTAGAAGGAGTCCTTTGTTTCACAGCTGTATTTCAATGTTCAGCTTATATTCCAGATATCTAAATACCTGCATGCAAAATTTTATGAATACATAGGATACTGGTTTGGAGTGGAGTTGGAGCAGCCAACAGGAAAGCATGATGGGTCTGTGTTTGGCGTTCGCTACTTCACCTGTCTGCCCAAGCATGGAGTGTTTGCGCCGCCTTCTCGTGTGCAGAGGTAATACTTCTTGATTCAAACTTGCTGCAACTCAAATAACTATTTAATTTTATTACAAATTGTAGTCCTTGGAAATGCTACAGTTTCTCTAAGATGAGTAATTACAGAGCGCATGCTTTGGCAATGCAGCGTGCGTGGTGTTAGTTTGTAGGCTGAATTTCTCTGATTCCTTGTTTAGGTTAGGAAATGGATGTTTCTTCTGCAACAAATTTTTGGTTCCCTGACACCTGGATGTGCTTCTTGTCCTTCCAGGATTGGTGGACCAAAAGAGTCTCAGACTGACAGCACTCTGGTGAAGAAAGTTCACCAGGTCACTAGTAAGTATGACATGAGAAGGCTGGATAAGGGGAAGCTGCATGTGTTTAAAAACACACAATGAGCAGAGGCAGGTTTTGACCATAAAAAGCTGGAAGACTGAGGTGAGGAGACCCCCTGCAAACAGGGCTGATTTTTATATAACATGCCCACTACTCATGGCGGCTTGGGTTATTTTGAGAAAGTATGACATTTTCTTCTTTTAGTTTGATCCCAATAAGCGTAGTGAGTTTCAAATGGGAACTGTTTACTAAATATTCACAATATTAGATTACATTAGATTCAGTTTTATTGTCATTGCACGAAGAACTCAAAATGCTCAAACTATGAAAATGCATTTTAGCATCTAATCTGCTAAAGGAGCAAAATTGCTAGAAGCTGCTGTTCAATATATACGCATAATGTGATAAAAAGGTGATTGTACATCTATGGAGTGGTATACCTGGTTTATATATACACACACACACACACACACAAATAAATATGAAGTATGAGGATGCCGTCAATGCTAAAACTAAAATCAGGCTAGTTTCGCACGACACAGGTACAACATGTTACATCCTTTTTTGTTGTTTTGTGTTGTATCTGATGTGCTTATTCCTATTTGTTTACTTCAGTGTCCCAACCCAAGCGTAACTTTACGTCAGTAAGAACACCCAAGGAAATTACATCAGAAAGCTCCATATCAAGGTACAGCTTACATGTCCTTTATTTCCTATTTTTTTTTAATGAAATGAATGCTTTTTACCCAGCATTTCATTTATAGGTCATGGATTTACTTTTGGTGTTGAAACAATCAAAATACACTTTAAGATGGCTAAAGTAACGCAACACTAATATTAGTATTTAAACAATTTGTTTGTCTTGTTTGGGCAAAAAGGTATTGAATCCCAAGAGAGGCACTGGAGTTGTATCAGAACCAGAATCTTTATTCTTTGATCTTGGCTTGATTACCTTTTTCCACGTGTATAGACTAGTATATTAACTGCTGATTTCTTTGTCTACCAGGTTGCTCTTCTGTTGTTGGTTTCCCTGGATGCTGCGTGCAGAGATGCAGTCGTAACCCCCGATTTCGTAATCCTTCTCTTCATTCTCTAGATCGAATGCTCTCTTTCCTCTTAGTGTCTGTGGCATTTCTGCTTTTCTCTGAAAACCAACCAGACTGTTGCCGTCAATATTGCCGTAGTAAACCAACACACCTCTGTCCCTGGTCGCAGTCCTATAGCAAAACCTAGTGCCTTGTATCGTAACTAACGTCCTGCATTCCGTTTGTTACACTAACATGTCTAAGAAACTAGGGGGTGGGGGCTTCAAGAAAGAAAGTAATATATTGACGTTAGTTTTGTAGGTTAATTTTTTTTCGTTTTAGTGTTCGCTGCTAGCTAATCCCCATGTTAAATATGACCAAAATCATTTTAAAGTCATACCAGGTGCACAGCATTCTGATGTCAATAAACTAGCTTTATTTTCTACTAACACAAAGCAGCTTTAACATGACTAGGCCATAAACCTTTTGCTTCTGAACATTTGTTTGCTACTGCTTGTACTGTGTCTTTTTCCTAGTTTATTACACCCATTTGTGACACCATACGATGGAATTTTGGATGTAATTTGTCAGTTTCAAAAGCCTGAGTGATTAATCAAATCTATAAATGTCCTATAATGCATGTATTCCTAAATTGCAGAAAAGGATTATTGCCTATTTCATTTTACAAATAATGGACGATAAGCCTTTGGTAACGTGATATTTTCGAATGAAAAATTTTGTTTCGGTTTTGACACATTTAAGAAAAAAACTGACTCAAATTATTGCAGAGCTTCTTTGGTTACAGTATTATATGATGTTTAGGGCAAATGGCAGCGGCTAAGAAGTTCAGATGCTATTAGGAAATTTGCTAAGCAAATTTCATAAACTGCCATGTACGTAGCAGTTAAGCAGATTGTGCAGATTTACAAACTAGCTAAAAGCTGAAATAGTTTAAACCTTGACAAGATCTTAAATTGAGGGGGTGCTGACATGTATAGGAACATAAATCAGAATATATTTGCTTACATGATAACTATCCCTAAAGTCAGCCCGGCATGTTGAAGTGTCTGAATGATATTACAATCAAGTTTTCGATCTCAAAAATACCAGAAATTACATTTACTCATCAAACGTGGCTTTGTGGCAGTTCATCTTAATAACTCCTATCAATGGTTCGGCATTTTAACTGTACAATTAAAGTTTACCAATGAGAACTAGGGTGTGTCTGTCCTTGTGTACTGCACTTATGAAAAAAGCTAATCGTTCAGTCAATATCTAAGAACTGCCAAGTATATTGGGAACATTAGGCGTCTATGTATTAAAAATGTTCATATTATACATTTGTCCATAGCTTACTGTAGACTGATGAATATTTTGTCATCGCTTGCTTTGTGTCCAGCTGTGCTGGTTGAGGTGTTGTAAAATGGATGTCACTCAATTCAATTCAGATAATTGCTATAAAACATTAGGCAACATTCCCAAAGTGGTTTGTGTGTTGTATATCATTAAGCTCATAAAAGAACTGAATTTTTCAGCTTAAATATCATAGGCATCAAGCTTTTCACGCACACATTCGCGCATAAAGATGAGCATTTCAAAAGAAAAACAGAATCTGCCACAGATAATCCTCAAGGATGGGTTCAGTGGTCATTTTAGCTTTTTAGTCCTCTATATAACTTCACACTGCTTTTCCGGCAGACACATAATTACTTTGAAAATAGTATACCATTCAGGAAATACTCCAGTAGGAAAGTATGAAATGTACCTTTCTGAGATGGATTTGATTGAGTGTGTTAATGAAACAGGAAGTAATTTGTAATATATTATGTCTTTGGCAGTATACAAAGTATCGTTATTTCCTTCATGCAGAGATCGACCGATACTTTTGCAATCTTTGATAAAACTTTTAGTTCTGTTAATGGATGAAGGATTTGTGTTGCATACTTCTTCAATTGTTCACTGATCAACAAAATGCATATTTTAAGGTTGGTGTTTCAGGGTCCTATTTCCCTTTGTGATTTTACAGTAATAATGAGTCAAAATGATGCAGCAAGTATGCAAGGGAACTCACTTTAAAATCGATATTACACAAAACCAGTTTTTAGCTGTAATAATGTAATAATGTAGATGACTGAGCTTCCATGGCTAATTTTTTTTCTGCTGGAGTGTAACTGCGTTTGAATAAGTCATAGACCAAAGTGCTTGATAAATGCTGGGCCTTAGTAAACATTTGACCTTCATATAGGTAAATGTTTTACTGACTTAGATAGCTTGCCATGGAACGTCTGTCATTGTTGTGGATATACCACTGGATATCAGATATCGGAAGGCGTCCTCCGATAGTAGCTGGTAGATTTATGAACTGTTACAAAGTGAGTTGATTCTTAACATGACAGTTTATTTGCATATCGGATATCATTCTGGTGCCAGCTTTGTCGTTCTTTCTTTTGCCATGTTCAGTGAAAGATCTCAACTAGATTAACAAAAACATGTTTGTAATGTTGTGGGGTTAAAATAAAGTCCCAATAATAGTTAATAAAGTGTAGTTGTCTTTTTAAAAACTGATTCCTGTTTCTTGTAACCAAGACTTATCTGTCAGCGAAATTTACAAGTGTAATGTTTATTTACTTAATTCAGTCTTTGCTGCAATGCAGATAGAAAATGTTCTGAAAGATTACAATTTCCATGCATTTTTTTAACAGAATGGTTATTCTTGGAAATTGTACTGTTATAAAAATATCATGTCAGTAGAAACACTAATCACCAAGTCGCATGCTTTTGCCATCTTTTGTTTTTTTTTTCCAAAGTGTATTTTAGCATGAACATGCTTAGACATATGACTACTATTATGAAAAATAAAATTACTTTGATGTGTTTTATAAATCAGTTGTTGTATTTATTATAATATAAACTTCCCACAGTTTTTGTCTTGTGTATGTATAAAATCACTGTTAAAAAAAGATATTATTTTGCTGTGATAGTTTATTTAAATGTGATAGTGATTTATCTAAAAATATTAAATAAATATTTTTTCTTTACATTATTTTACCTAGTAAACTAAAACTGAGAAAAGTATCAAATCCATTTTTAATAACCACGTAGTAAAGTTTAGTCTAGTACTGTCTCCGGTGTGCCTGACATTTGCCAGGAGCACTCAAGGTACTCCACAGGGGACACGCTTGCTGGGACGTCTGTCACAGTGCACACACATGTACAATCACACACAAGATCGAGGTCAGAGACGCCAGTTCACATCTATAGACTGTGGGGAACATCGGAGTACGGAAGCCCCCAGACACACAGAGTTCATGCAGGAGTCAAACACATGTCTGTTCATCCAGCCATTCATCCATCCATTCATTTTCTGAAACCATTTGTCCTATTCTGGGTGGCTGGGGGTCCAGGGCCCCTGCAAGGAACAACCCAGGACGGGGCACCGACCCATCTCAGGGCACACTTACACACCACTCACTCACACATGCACACTTATGGGGGGGTTAGGGGAATCGGAGTTCCTGGTGGAAACCCCACAATAACATGGGAATGGCATGCAAATTACGGCAGACACCCGAGCTGATTGATGATTGCACCACATTTATTTTTAAAATGCTGAAGGAAAAGAAGTGTAAATCTCCACAGCACTGGGTTTAAATGCACGCTTCACACTCAGGCAGGGCTACTCGCTTAATGGCATTCAGCTTATTGCTCTGCGTTTGGTACTGATCTGGTAATTGCTATCCACTGGAAATGACTATAGCACAAACATACCTTTCAAAAATTATACAGAACGTAGCTGTAACTCATAATAATTTATTCATAATTTATTATTAAACGCTATTTATTTCTTTGAAAAATCACCAAAAGCCTGTATCATCAGATGCACCGACGATGCAATAGCCCTGACCCTGCTGTCCTCTCCCATCTGGAAAGGAGGGATATGTATGTGAGAATGCTGTTTGTGGATTACAGCTCAGCATTCAGCACCGTCCTTCCCTCCAAGCTCCACAGGAAGCTCCGAGCTCTTGGCCGGGTGAAGCTCTCTCTGCAGGTGGTTCCTGGACTACTTGTCAGATTGAACGATTCCACCTCCTCCACACTGATCCTCCCCAGGAGCCCCCCAGGGATGAGTACTGAGTTCTCTTCTGTACTCCTTGTACACCAATGACTGCCTGACCATAAACAGTTCCATCATCGTGAAGTTTGTGGACGACATGATGGTGGTAGTTCTCATCTGTAACAGCAATGAGATCATGTTTAGAGAGGAGATGAAAGCGCTGACTCACTGGTGCCGATGGAACCGCCATGCCCTCAGTGTCACCAAGACCAAGGAGCTGATGGTGGAATTCAGGAAGCAGGGAGGAGAAGGTCAGCAGCGTTACGTTCCTCGGTGTGCACGTCACGGAGGACCTCACATGGACGGCGCACACCACCGAGGTAGTGAAGAAGACACAGCGGCACATCTGCTACCACAGGAGGCTGAAAAGGTCTGGCCTGAGCCCTTGCATCCTCAGGACATTCTACAGATGCAGTATTGAGAGCCTCCTAACTGGATGCATCACTGCCTGGTACAGGAGCTGCAGTGCTCTCAACTGCAAAGCATGGAGTGGAGCTACCAGCCCTGTGGGCCGGCTACACCAAGCAGTGCCAGAGGAAAGCTACAAAAATCAGCAGCAGCAGAACAGTAATTACACAGTACATAATAAAACAGTTATAATAAAGGTGACTACATACGGTGCTGCACTACCTTGAGCTGACGAACCACTGAAGCCACACATGGTGTCCATGTGCATCATAAAGTAGTGCTTGCGTTGGTTGTTATGAACCATTGCATGTGACTAGAATTTTTAATGCCAGTCATAAGTACGAGTTGTCCATAGGTCGGATGTCCTTAACCCAGCGAATCTGTCATCATTCCTGTGATGGGCCGCTATCCAATCGAAGGTGGACCCCTGACTTGTGCCTTGTGATGCCTGGGATCGGGAACCAACAACGAACAAAAAAAAAAAAACTCGTTGACAACAAATATCATAATATATGGCTGCCATCAAGGTGTCAGATGGTGATTGGGACAGAGCTGTCAAACTAGTTTTTTAGTCTGATGCCAGAGTGATCCTGTTTCAATTAAAAAGCAGTACTCAGAGTTTAAATTCAGTTTATGGATAGCTTTAGTTTGAGTTTTATCCAGCATGGGAGTCAACAAATAAATCAAGTAAATGTTCTAAGCTCTTAAAGATACGAGGAACGGGCATACCTGAAAAATGCACAGTTGTATGGCGGAAGGTGTATTACCTGGGATTTTGGAAGGTAGATACAGTACACCGAGTCTCAAATAAAGCAGTAAGTTAACAGATTCGGTTCGATTTGACATTGGGTGACTTTCCCAGGTGCTCCCTTGGTCTAATGCAGTACAGTCATGTCAGCTTTTCTTTCTAGCTACGTATTTTAGAATCATTGCTTTTGCTGTGGTTCCCTCACACTGTATTTTATGGCATCAAACTGTTGAAAACTATTTCAGATCCTTGTGCCATGTCTAAGAATTCACTGCAAAAGAATATACTGTAAAGAGTACTATAATCCCACAGGTAGCACAGTGGCTCGCACCTCCTGGGTCTGTGGATTAGTCCTGTCTAGAGTGTACATGCTTTCCCCAAGTTGAATGGATTTCTTGTGGGTTACTCTGTTTTACTTCTGCAGTCCAAACATATTCTGTAAAACATTTTAACAATAGCCATTGTATGTGTATGCACCATGTGACAGACTAGCACCCTGTTCTGATTGCACCTTTGACCTATGCTACCTGGGATTGGTTCCAGGCCCCCAAAGACCCCATTCAGAAAGAGGAAATGAACATGATCCCATATCTGAGACTGAAGAGAGAATGAATGCAGCTTGGTACGGCTCATTAATGAATCACACTTGGGTGTGTTTATTTTTGGGTATGTAGTTTTGGCAACCCCTGAAAACCTGTTTTCTTTAATTAAATAAAAAAGCCTTTTATTATTTAAGATGGGACACTGGGTACTTTGTCTTGTTCTACCAGTTTGGAAGGGAGGGGGGGAGATGTTGGGCCAACTTCATATGTTTCCTAGACAGGTTATAACAAGCTTCTCATTTAGAATCTACCTCTTTTAGCCAATTAATAACAAGTAAAACATAATTGAAGTGCCATTTCATTTTCTCTTAATAAGCTGTTAAGAAGATGGTGGAGTGCTGCTTCCTTCACTGGCCAAAACTGCTTGACACTCCTCACTTTCTTGAGAAAACTGAAAGCAGGGCAAATCCTGCTGATACCTTGAAGATCGGTGCAAATCATAATATGGACCAGTGTTTCCCAACCCAGTCCTTGGGGACCCCAAGACAGTCCATATTTTTGTTCTCTCCCAGCATTCCCAATACACCCATGCCAGGTGTTTGGAGTTCTTGATTGGCTAGAACCTGAACCTGGGAGGGAGCAAAAATGCGGACTGTCTGGAGGTCCCGCAGAACAGGGTTGGTGAAACATTAACCACTGACATTGTAATATGTTATGTAAACCATTTACCAGAATCTGACAATTTGACAATATAACACTTGTATGTATTAACCAGTGATTGTGTTGTTGATAGTTCAGTTCTTTCATCTCTGATCATGTGAAAAAGATACTTGTGAAATCACTGAACATTAATGGGTGTGATTCAAAAAAGCACCACTTAGGTGAAAAGGTATACAACTGTAGAGCTCAACCGACATTAAATCATTTTTAGTATGTATGGCAAGACAGTGAGAATATGAACCCTTTACTGCAGATGAAATGGCATTCCTGATTCACTTATTCAGGTCTTTGGAAGATTAAATTTGAAGGCTCACTTTGCATACATCCTGCGGCTGTTGCTACTTTGGGTCCAGGATCCCAATTTTCATGGGACACTGAGCCAAGTCTTGTTCTACTTTACATTACATTTATTTATCAGATGCTTTTACCCAAAGCAACGCACAAATGAAAGCACAAGGTCAGATAGTGACTGCAGAGAGATTTACCAAGGGCTTGACGGTTAGGATCTGACAGCCATGGGACTGCGACTGTCAACCGTCTGATCACAAGAGTCCCAGATCCTGTAAGCTACAAAATGCCTCGAAGCTTAGCAAGATGTTGAACTGACATTTTTACTAATTCAAGATTAAGATGTATTTTATTATCCCGACGTCATCAGATGTTTCTCGTTATTTCCAATTAGTCATGTGTATTTAAGTTTGCGTTCAAGTATCTTTCCCCTATCCTGTCATTGAAGTCCTACTCCGGGAGTGGGGGTGCTTATGGGGGTCAGTGGGGGAGCTGGCTCCAAAGGGGGGGTACTTTGCCCCCCCCCCAATCCGTTCCTCCCCCTCCTTAAATGGCTCCCTCCTCCCGCTCCATCACACCAACACACATGTAGGGCTTTGAGGTGCAGGTG
>JAABNX020000042.1:7280162-7291564 GCA_015163995.2 Mormyrus lacerda | reverse complement strand
CCCCGCGTTCAAAGTGTTTCTGACCCTGCTATATCGATGAAGGCCTTCTTCCCCGCTTTATGTGAATTCAGTCTAGCTTCTGGGAGTCTGTCACACTTCATACCACTTGATGTTTCCCATTCTTCCTGAAGGTCACTTGAGGTCACCCTCTGGATAAGCTGACAGTCATCTCCGGCATTAGAAAGTTGCTTCTGCCCTCTGTCTGGCTGGTTTTTGGTCATTGCCGGCGTCTCCTGCTTCGCACCTGGAAGCAGCCGGCCTCACAGTGTAGCCTTCTGCCGGCAGAACCAGGACTAAACCAGCATTTGAAAATGCAGATTTTTTTAAAATACAGAGTGGTCTCTAAATTTTGTCTGTAGAGAACAAGATGGGATGGATAGAAAAGTCACCCTATGGGGTGAAAATAAACATCCCTATGGTAAATAAGTATCACCATTTTACTCTAATCTGTGAAACTTTGTACGCTTACACAGAGGGTGGTATTTTTAAATTTTCTTCTTCCGATATTAAAAAAAATAAATAAAACTAAATCTACCGAAAACACTTGTTTTGAGTATATTTAGGTTGAATAGACAAAACAATTGCTGGATCCTTAGATTTTCTGCATTTGTTTGTTATAGTATGGGTTTCAAAGGCCTTCCATCTATTAAAGCCATTGGCGCAATGTCTCCCTTTCTGTCACTGCAGCATCACTATCTGTTGAAAATCAAACGCTAATATTTAGCTGTAAAGAGAACTTCATGCTCATAACAACCACAATTTCTTCAATTGTTAGTGGAATTTTCCCGGAAACTTTTTCATATAACTATTTTGTGTATACCATTGTCATAGGAATGAGACAGAATGAAAGCACAGAGCCTAAATTGGGCTGAGTTATTTGTTTTTCCATTACAACCAGGAGCCCAGATGGAGGTGTTTACATTAAGGTAGTGATGTAACGGGGAGAAAGTGTCAATGATGATACTAGTCCTTTAAAGTATACTTTTGTCAGCATGGGCATAGGAGCGTGTCAAATATTTGGGGAGGAGGGGCAGGCAGAGAAATACTCTCAAGAGAAAATGCTTTTTAATATTCCTTCACAATGGCTTTTCAGGAAATAAGACAGACGCAGCTTGAAGCCAAATATGAGCCTTGAAAATGAGCGTTCCTTTTAACAATGGTGCTACTCTCATTTCCCAGGAAAGGGAAACAAACTGAATTCCTTCAATCAGTCAGTCAAGCAACCAGCCAAACTTAGTGAATGCTGGGTAGCTGTCTAAATACTTTGCTGTTGTGAGTTGCATCCTGATACCATGCAACAGTTAGCAGTCAGCAATGTAAATATAAAATCACACAAAATTGGCATTTTTAGCCAAGGTATAGATTTATAATAGAGGAAAAATCGATACACTGCTATGGGACGTCACATTTGTGACATGGAATATTGCAATGTAACAGTATGTCCGGTTGCAACTTGACAATGTCAAAAAATAATCTCACATAGGATTTCTAGGAATATAATAATAATCATATAATGTATATTTAATCAATTTCCCATTCAGATATTTTTAAAATATATAATGTGTGAATTTTCTTCACCATAACACATCAATCTGAATGCATTACTTACATATCAATTGCTTTTTAATGCACTCGTGCTTGTAGACTTCATACAGGTACCTAATTCCAAGGAAAGTCTCCAAAATTAAATGGCTGGTGTGGCCTTTACTGTGAGATCTGCATCATTTGCTATTGATGTTTTTTTTTTTTCAATATTTCTACAAGGTAAAATTCCTCAGAATGTGGGGTCACGACCACACAAACACATGTAGCGGCCACCACAAATATCTATCACACGAGTTTCCAGACATGCACAAAAACTTCTAGCCATGATCTCCAAGTATTGTAATTTATTGCAAAACGAAATAAAAAGAAAGGACAGTTTTACATGGATTTTTCCATGATGGCCTGTCAGCATGTCATGAACTGTCTGGAACGGAGCTTTTCAAATGTGGATCTTGATTCCAAATCCAGGCATTGTTTTCAGTCCCCATGAGACCTTCGCCGCTGTTTGCTCCTCACTGCTCACTGCTGCAGTGAACTTTTGGAGAAAAAGCTGGAAACAGAGAAATTCACTTCTTTTCCGCAAAGATAAAATCGTGAAAAGATTTAAATGTTTGATATATAATTCAAACTAACACATGCCTGGTTGGTTCCAAAATACCTTCCGGCTGTTTGCCATTGAGACCATTAAAAGCTTAATGTTTTGCAGTTTTTTGGTTTGGCCTATCTTCAGTGAATGCGTAAACAAATGGCCAAACACAATTATAATTCCCAGCCCTATACTGTTACTTTTCATTAAGTGCTTAGTCTATATATTGATGTTTCCATCATTTTACCCATCCGTACATACAGACTACAGCCTTCCGCAGGCGGGCATGCTCATGGAGGAGAACCCGCCCTACAGCAGGTAATTGGTGAGCTACATTCTGGACTGGAGGTGACAGTATACATCAGGGCTCCCTAATTTCAGTGCTGGAGGCCAGAATCTAACACAGTTTGCAGATTTCCCCGCTCAAGCACATCTTACCCAGCTAACTACCAGGTTTGATAGGCGTGTCTAAGCTGGGAAATCTGCAAACTTTGTTGCAAACTGGCCCTCCAGGACTGGAACTGGGAAACCCTGATATACATTATCGGATCATTTGAAGAGAGGTGGGTTTAAATGGATAATTTAGTTAGATGTCATTAGTATAGATGTATTGTTAATAATACATACATAAACTGGCACACATAGGTGATATACACCTCTAAGCATCCATTCATCTTGTAACTGCTTATTCAGTATATGGTTGCAAAGCACTTGGAAAAAGCACATTTCGTTAGATATATTTAGTTTTGTTTAGGGTGAGTAACTATGTGGCAAAGTAAACAATTTTTTGGATGAGTCAGCTCCAGCATTGGAAAATAAGGTTTTAAGCAGTATTACCTTATTAGGGCAGAGTGTGGAATATACTCTTTTTCAGCGTGTTTTACATCATTGTTTAAGCCAGTTGAATGTGGATAAATGGAGGCAAAATAAGTCTGGATTCTATCCTTAAGAAATGTCACAGAGTGCCACTTGTTACTCTGCACAGTAGTTATCAAGCGCGTGAGAAAGCAAAAAAAGAGAAAAGCACTTCACGCAATACATTTCAAATCAGTGTGTTGCCGGTATCATAAACTTACAAAATCGGTGTCAATTTTAGGTGTTAATAATGCTACTTCCAAAGCAGGCACTAAACAGGCATTCAGTCAACACTCCAAATCCCCTTTATAATGTATTATAAAGATACATTATATAAATAGATATAGTGCAGTGCGGAATCAATGAATAGAGGGATAATTTTTAGCCTTGTGTGTTTAATTAGCTGAAAGAATCAGGTGAAAGCCGCGATGGCCGCGATGGGTGGCATCACAAAAGCTTTCCTCAGATTTACTCGTTAAACGGTCTATTCCCCTATACAGGGCAGCCTTGCCTGTGGTTCTGCACACTAATGTTGTTGCTTGGGTCAGACCAGACAAACTGCAGCCAATAGAATGCGAGTGGGCGGGGCCATAAGGCGCTTCTCCCCTCAAAAGCGCGTCATACGGAGGGGGTCGGTGGTGAGGCGTGTGTCTATCACACTGCGTGTGTTAGGTGGTCGAACCTTTGGAAATAAATTACTAGTTTCTCGTCAGTAAAATTTCACTAAATATTTTAATGATATCCATAAGGTAGCCAGCAACCAAGTATGCAAAATATAAGACTGAGAGCTAACATCAATATGTAAAGCATAAAACAAAGAAAAAAAGTACTTTCAGTTGTTGCTTTAACTCTGTAATACTGCGAAAAGTATAAATACTTTAGTGTACTTGATTTTACCTTTTCTGTTTATCACAAGATCTCAAATGATTGTAAATTAACGCAACATATATCAAAACCGCCGTCGACTACTGTAAGGTTTCGCATTTAGGTTATCGATCTAGCAGGTGTAGTACCGTCAGACAACAAACGAAATTTCTAATAGCAAATTGACAGCAATGTTCAGGCAAGTTTGGCATCGGCCATGTTATTTCCTAGCAAACATCCTTTGTTATTTCAAAATAACAGCCAAAAAGTAAACTTATAGTTTACATGGTTTGTAAGGAATTCAAAGGAGAAGACACAGGAAATAGAAGCAAATAATGTAATCAAAACAAAAGCTTTCTTGGACGTTGTATAATATCATTCAATGTAAAATCCCCTCCGGGTCATCTATTCTAGTACTATTTTTAGAGTGATGTTACTTTTTACTTATTTATTGATATAACGGCACCCCCCGCCCTCCACCGCCCGCGTGCATGTGTGACACTGTTTCTAGCCCATGCTTGAGGGTGGGGATTGGAGCTCCTGCCGTCTCTAGATTCTTCGCCTGAAATGTTTTGCATTATTCAGTGGAAGTCTGTGCATTTCGAGCGGCACGTTTACCCATCGGATCACCTACTACATGTGCACAGTGCTAAAAAATGGGGAGCTAAAGACTTAAAAGTAAGTAGGAAAGTAAGTTTATTTGAATTATCCTCGCATAATCGAAATCACCTGTTTTTACTGGTAGTTCTGCAAACCCTTCTGATTGAATTCCTTGAGAATACACTATCAGAAATTCCGAGATAGTATTTATACCGTGACACATGGAACGAGAATGATAACGTGATGTAGGCTTATGTCACGGATCATATACAGTATATGCATCTTCGGTAGATCAGAATGAATAGTACTGTAGCTCGGTAAGTTCTCGGGCTACCGGTATTGACGTTTCCTCACACTTGCTTAGTCTTCTCTAAAAGAATGTGCCTCTTTAAAAGGTAGAGTGTGTCTCATGCACTATTTCAGCGGTGAAAATGGGAGGAATGCACTTATTCACATGTACAATGCAAGATCTTTGAACCTAAATATTAAATAAATGCTATGCTTATTGTTTATTGGATATTCTTGTTTTTGTTTAATAACAAGCTGACGCCCCATCCTCCTTTGTGCCCAGTGCTTCCTGGCCTGGATTCTGGCCTCCAACTCTGACCAGATTAAGTATTTTGAACATGGATGGATAAAACATGTTGATTTATTTGCCGTTGTTTGTTACAGCAAATCTGAAGGAGCAGAAGTGTATGTTTCTTCCATGTATGTTCCCATTTTATGGAAGATTTTTTAAAAAAGGAATAGAGCTGCCCTGAATTTGTTGTTCTGACTGATTTTGGTAGCCACGTCTTTTATACTGCCAGGTAACACTTTACTTGAGGGGGCACAAGTTACTTAGTAACTCTGTTACTACTCAAGTACAAATCATGAACAAAAATAGTAACTGCGTGAAATACATGAACCATTAAGACTGATTAATGATGAACAAACACGGAATCACACATAACTAACACTTAGTTTCTGGTTACTTGGTACCATTAATTAAGAGTGACCTGTTACATTATCTGTTCCCCCTCAAGTAAAGTGTTACCTACTGCCACTTACTAATTCTGGCAATGCTGTTTAATGATGTGTGTTGTGGAAAGCTTTGTAATTTTATCTACAAAGGTATTGATATTAGTGCATGAAATTAGGTTCAGTACTGAAATGGTCATATTTTAGGAGGTACGACGTCTTTTCGGTCCTCTCGTCTCTCGTCTCCTTCACAGCAGAGACGCATGCAGTTAGCTGACTGGGTGCCTGTAGATTCTCCATATTGAGTGTGAGTGTGTTCTTTGTGATGCAGACTGGTGCAGACTGGGAGGACGGGAGAAGGAGAGGTCCATGAGCAATGGGGCTGCTCAGCACTAGTTGTCAAGCATTCGCTACCAGTTTTTCCATGTGACACATTTTGTGATTGTTATAAGTGCTAGTTTTTCATGATTTCCAAGATAAATGTTGGAAAAATGATTTTGTTTTTGCATAAAGGAATTGAGGTTGAAGAGTGAGGCTGGAACTTTTCGATTAATATCAGTTTGTCAGGACAAATAAATAGTAATGCCTGTATAACTTACATGAAGTGTATTTTAATCCTTCTGTTTGGCAAACACTGATGCCCTAGTGTATTCCCCTCCGGTCAGTGTTGTATGGGCACTGTGCTTATATATGCAAACAGTTCGTTCCAGACCAGTTATACCAAATAAGCCCTTCAGACCTGAGAAAAGTAGAAGAATGGAAGTGCATTATATCATGTGTCATCCAAACAAGTTAGCATGCATCACCGAGTAAGATGAACTTATTGAATGACTGCTCTAGTCTTTGGATTATTAGAAAATGCCTTAGGGGGCCAGGCGCTGTCGCTTTTGTCAGCCTGTTTTCTTTTCCCCACGGACAACCACTCAGCTCATTGAGGAGCCCTTTAACAGAGACATAGGGCACATAGAGATGGGAAGGACACTCAACCCAGCATGTGAGACTGAGATCAGGCAGCGAGTTTAGATCTGCTGCTAGTGGAAGGTGATGATCATCTTGGTGTTAGATGATGATCAAATCTGTAGTATATAGTAAAACCATAAAAATGCCACAAACGTAAAGAACGTTTCGGGAGTGGTGACTCCCAAGAGGATAATATTTTACAGACTTAAAATGAAACTTTAAGGGGGAACCTGAAATGTCCATTTGTAGTGCACAGAGGTATATCTGTATTTTTCAATGTGCTCCAAAACTCTCCCTTTGTTCCCACTAACACACTAACAACATACTGGGAAAAGATGTTACCCCAGCATTATACCATTTAATATTGTATTACAGTTGATATTATTATTGGCCAGTTTCTAATTTACCCAAATATTTTTTTGAAACTCAAATCCTGATATACCAGATCAGGATACCATTGTCAGTGGTAACTATGCTTCCATTGATGGAAAATAGTAAGGATGTTGTTGTTTTTTTCTGAAGTATGAGTTTACACCCACCCAGAAAATGTCATACGGACTGTGCAGTAATTTTATTTACTTTCCATTATTTGCATTAAATGTACATATTTTTAGCTTGCTGAAATATTGATTGTTTTGTTATTTTTGTCCGTCATATCTGATCAACACTCTTGCCTCGTGTTTCCAGAATTGGAGGGTGTGTTGTTTTCATGTTCTCCCTCAGTCACTTGTGGTTTTTTTTTCCATTCCCCCCTCCCACAGTTCAAGCAGTTAGGAGAACGGGGGTTGCTGTGTGTGCGACTTTTCTCTGAAATAGACTGGCAGTCCACCCATGTACTGTTCATATGCACTATTTAGGTATAATAGGTTACATCTAAATATTCATTTTTCATTATTCATTCATTCTTATTTTTCATTTCATAAATGATAAACCGGCAGTGCGGCTGTACTGTGTGATGCATGGAATCCTACCCTGCGTTGGTTAAGGAATTGGAGGAAAAGTGGACTGAGGAGTAAGTTCTATATGGTAGAATCAGGAGACATAGGAAGGGGGGAAATAGCAGAAGAATCAAGACCAGGAATAAAACAATGTTACAGAAAGGGTCAGGGGGGTGCCAGCACACTACAAGGAACACACACAATGGGCTGGCTTAGGGTTGCCAACTTTCTCAACCCCAAATGAGGGACACTTCCTTGCAGGTGCGCGCAGAGCAGCTGAGCAACAATAATGGAAATGCAACCGTGTCTCATAGCACCGTCTGCGTGAGTTTTGCCATGGTTATAGTCGTCTGTTATTGGCCGACGAGGCAGTGACTGGAATACGGGACTGGAGCTGCCCCTGAAGGGATAAATCATAATCACCCATATTTCAGGATGTCCCGGACAATTCAGGACGGAAGGCAACCCTAGGCTAGCTAGAGATTTTCTGTCACCGAACTGCATGTCTTTGAGGAAAGCAGCGTGTTGAATGGATACCTGAGCAAACCAGGCTAACTGGACACCCAGAGGAGATTTCAGACCACTGACGCTGGATGTCTGCGGCAACCCTGTGAACCACAGAGCCTCCTAAACCTTACAAACTCCTGTAGGATTATGTGATGCAATAGCTTCCGGGATAGGCTCTGTACCCCCGAGACCTTGCATAGGATAAGTGGGTACAGAAAATGGCTAGATGATGGATGAAATTTGTAATTAATGTTCTATCAATGACTGAAAACTGTTCCGGCCTTGGCAGTGTTTTTGGAGAGCAGTGGTTCACCTTGCAGTATCCTTCAGTGATTCTTATCATTCTTATCATTGACTCATGAAGACACATGTTGACTTGTGTGGGAGACATTGGCATATCCTTGATTACGCTTGACTCATTGTTCATTATGATCTTTGCAGCATTCTCGTTTTTAGGGAGAATTGCAGCAGTACTGAGTTCCTTCCATCTGTTCACAGTCCATTTGACGGGATTGATGGCGCTCCAGTACTTTCGTAGCCCTTTTCCTATAAATATGAGCCTCAACAGAGGTACTGCTGAGAGCCGTAGGTCAGAGGGTGTCTCTCTTCAGCAGATCTCTGTGGTTTAATCAGATTGTATTTATGTATTAACATAAATGAATGCCACAGCACATTTCAGAAGCAATTAATGCAGGAATACTGATAATTTGTCTATTTTTTGTGTAAGTGACTTTTGCATTTTGACATTTTGTGCAAAGTGACTTTTTGCTGGTTTTCACCCGTAATGTATGAAAAAAAGGTTTTGTTTTTACGTAAAGGAATCACCAAATGGAACTATTCAACTAATTTATTCATCTTTGCTAAACGTTAGTATTAACAATGATCATAAAATTCTGCTGTTTTCACATGCTATGCTGAGATATAGCATCATTTTAAATGTGTGTGAACACGTTGAAGGGTGACTTTGGTGGTATATCTGTAATACATAATCCAATTGTAAGATCATTATTTTTGGCTTACAGACTCAAAGCATAACTATCAGCAGCATCCACTTGTAATAAATATTCCCGTGCTTATCAATTGCCACCCCATCTTGTGAAGGGTTTTGAAATATTGGTGCTAAATTTAGTTGTGTTCCTGATAACTGTAATTGCTAACTCTGCTGATTAGAGGATACCTGTATGGAGGTAATGTGCCTTCTTTGTCTTTATATATTGACATTCCAAGTTTATTTCAACTAGCACTTTCCTCGCTAAAGACGCACAACTCAGCAGCTTATTTTCTGAATTCCTGCGCAGTTCCGTATAGCCGGACATACAGTATCGTGCATCTGGAGAACCGGGGTCACAATATCATGAACTGATCTGAGGTGCTGCATTGGTTTGTGAACTTCTTGAATATCTTTGCATTCATTCATCCCTCAGTTTAATTATGGCCAACTGTGGCAGTCTCTCTCACTCGTGATTCTACAAGAAGTAAACAATGCTGACTAAGGAGTGCAGTCTCAGTATTTTCGTACAGTTATACTGTATTTACTTTTTCATTGCATTTGTTCCACAGGTAATTACCGAATGTTGAGTATATTAGGTACATCAAGATTTTGCATTTGCAACACCCTTTACAGTTACCTCCATCCAGAGCACTGATTTTTGCTTCTCTATGTAAAGACTTTTACTGTTGAATTGGGGTTATTGTAATAATACAATTTTTGTCATATGGATGTTTCATTCAATTTACGAAAGCTTTATCTCAGGTTATGACACTTACTAGTGTTGTAACTGAGAATACTTCAGTTTTACCTGAATGCATTAACTGCTGGCAGAGAAATGTGAGATTCTAAATATGGCAGTTAATCTAATTGTAGTGACAATGCAGAGAGAAACAGAATATAATCTTTGCTACCTGAGCCATCAGGGATATTATCTCGTAATAGTGACAAATTTCCCTGAAATGCTATATTTCTAATACCATAATTACAAATACAGAACATTGTATTAGTCTTAGGCTGTCAATGAAAATGTTTAAAGCTATTTATCTGGTAGTAAGTGCGTATATGTTCAGAACAATTTAACATATTAAAATTAAGAGCAACAGTAAAAATGAACTAGAATTTCTTCTGCTCTTCAAAAGATTGATCAAGAACACAGATTCAGTTGCCAAACCTCTCCTCTGGGGTACATCATCCATATTCTGCATTTAACAACCTGCTCACTTAATTAATGAAATAATTGAGTTCAGAAGTTGGCATTGATTCACCATATGAGGTGGGGTCAAGTCAAAAAATACATGGGTGTATTGAATGGTTGCTACAAATACCAGGATGACTTTAGGATGACTTTAGGTTTGAAATTACTATGCTGGCGTGCTTTGAGAGACATGATATTATAGTTTTAAACCAACAGGAAGATCATTTAAGCACAATTTTGTTTGACTGCCCAAGACTTTTTGCACAATACTGTATGTCACATGTATATGAATACCTAGGAGGAGTTAGTGTTTTTGTTTGCCGTTAAAACTGTTTTTTTCTCGGGATGTACGAAAGGAACCATAATTTCTCATATTGAAGGCAGTCATTTCGACATGTTATGGAAATAATTTCTTTAAGTCTTTGAAGTTTTTTTTTGTGCTGCTCTGTGCTTGTGAAGTCCCGGGCCGCACAGTAAACATGGCCGCTGATTCACATATCAACCCAGACACTTAGTCAAAGGTGCTGAGTAAGATAATTGGCAGCTTGGAGACAGTAGATAAGCAAGGTTAATAGCGGGTCAGGTGGTTTGGTCACTGCCAAATAACAGAGGAAGAGCTGTGTTTTCTTGAAACTCATTTACCTGATAATCTGCTTCTGAGACAGATTAGGTAGAGAAATATGATTTATGGATACAGTTCAGTGTAGCATATATTTAGCGGATGACATACGAGGCCTATACACTACGAAGAATCTTCTTGTTTTCTTTCTTTTCAGAAGGTGATCTATACTTAGGTTGAAATAGTAACCTCATTTGTAGTAATACCAATAATATTCTTTGACAAGAACGCGGTATACGGTTGTAATAATAAGGATTAAAAAAGAAAAATCTGCTGTTCATGTTGTTACCTTTGGACATCTGCATGTGTTTGGCATTATTTTTGAGAAGATTTATTTAATATTCCTAAGATGAACCTTTTTATTTGTTGCAGCAAATTTCTGAGCTTTGTGAGCTCATTCTTGCAAAAGAAAATGGTTACAACTATCACTAAGAATTTTAAGAAATTATACAGGATAAGAAACAATTTGATTGTATTTTTAAGGGAAACTTCATTGAAATACTGTACTTAAAAACAACTATTTCAACTGATGTAAAAATGTCGTCGGTCTGGTTAAGCACACCTTAGTTTGCGGAAAGTTAGCTGGCTACCTCAAGAATTGCTCAGCACTCAAGGTTCAGGCTCCAGTGTGACATTCTTATCCGAAACCTTAGTTTATTTTAGATACGAAAGGAGTATGTGTTAACCGTGGTGCTATTAAAATGACTCCAATGGGCTCACCACCTGTAGGAGGGGCCATAGGGGTCGGGTGCAGTGTGAGTTGGGCAGTGGCCAAAGGCGGG
>JAABNX020000042.1:7223564-7271807 GCA_015163995.2 Mormyrus lacerda | reverse complement strand
GGTACCTTGCTAATTCAGCGCCCGGGGAGCAGTGCTTGGGGGCGGTACCTTGTCCAGGGTACCTCAGTGGTGCCTTGCTGGTTGGGGATTTGAACCAGCAATCTTTCAGTTATAAGTGCACATCCCTAACCATTAAGCCACTGCCCACCTAATCTAATTAATCTAATCTCTTCGAATCTTGTGGGGACATAAAGAATTTTGTCAATTTGATGTGTTGACCATCAGTTTCTTAAGGGAGGGGCATCTGGTAGGCCAATATAGGCTGACGGCGAATAGGTAGAGGCCTCTGACCTCAAAAACAGAACTTTAAAAAAAGAGAAACTGCAAATTTTCATTTGTTAGTTTTAAAATTGGTTGTTTTAATTTCAGTTTAGTTTTAGTGTCTCACGCTGTTAGTTTGGTGTAATTTTGTTTCTAATTTTGAAATGCTTTCATTATCGTTTTAGTTTCAGTATTTACTAATGATACCAAACTTAGCTCCAACCCCACCTAACCCTCCCCCACTGCCAGAACCCCATCATTCCCTGCTGACACCACCCCTCCCTCGTCCCAGCTGAGGACGTTTGCACAGACAAGGTCCCGCTCTGCTTGGCGGACCACCTAGAAGCAGAAAGGCTACAAAGACAGATAAATATGGGCGCTCTGGGCTTGCTGCTCCTCGTGCCGTGTGGTCACTGAAGTGGGCATTTCTCTTCAAAGAGGGTGAAGTGGAGGGTGAGAACAGTTCATGTGATCACTAGACATTCTCTTTTCTTTTTCATTAACGCTGTATGTAGCAGATAGCTTTGATTGATGTGAAATGCCGGACACTCCTCCTCCTCCTCCTTCTGCTTAAATTATAGTCTCCAGATATGCTCTAGCATAAGCAGCACAAGGATGAAATATGCAGCCCATCAGCTGTTGGGAAAAAAGGTTCTGGTTCTTCATGCAAGAGTGTATAATGGGAAGAAGCTGGATAGAGTGACACAAGGCTGTTATTTTCTTACTTATTCCCTAACGGGGTCGGAGTGTGTCAGTAGCCCATAGATAATAAAAGTGAGATGTGCAGATCCTCTCCACCAACTTTTCCACAGCGCATGGCGTATGCGTTGGATTTCCATACTTTGTTTCATGAGGTTTCAGCATGAAATCCAGCTTTTATGCTTTTGTTGATGCTCCTGGGCATGGAGAAAATAATCCTGTGAGAACACGCCTAGTGACCGGAGCTTTGCTCTCCAGTCCAGAATGTCGTGATCGTGTGGGATTGGACTTTCCTGCCAGTCTTCTTTAGTGAGGTCTGAGACGCCCTGCAGCTACTGACCCTATAAAGCGCAAAGGGCAAGACGATCCAGCTGACGGCTTGGGAACAACAAATAATCAAGGTTCTCTGTGTTTGTAATGATTTCTTGGATTTTTCGCGACAAACTTTAACATGGATGTTAAGCCTTGATTAAAGTGTGTGATCGGGATGACTATTCATGAGTGATTGATGCTAGCCTTCAACACTTGATTCCACACAGCTTTATATTACTTGATCCTTGATCATGTACCTGGGAGAAAAAGTGAAACAAAACCCCCACAATACTTTTATGTAACAAGGAAGTATAAATAGCAGAAGGCGGGATCATCCTACAGTAGGGATGTAATACCACTGTAGCACATTACTTAACGTATCACTGGAAGGATAGCGCTCCGTTTGCCAAAATGGCCTGGAAAAGGTTAGCAGATTTATATGAAATTAAGTGTATAACTGAAATGATGTAAGCACAGGGAATTCTCATGCTTTGTGATCATTCTAGTTTTATATCAATATTTAAGTTGATTTTTCTGAATTTCTTTGACGTTAAATGAGTATTTCTGTCATGCATTAGCAAGCTTTACTTTTTTCCTGTTGTTTTTCTTATACATGTGTGGATTTGTGTATATATAAGAGAATATAAAAGATAAAAAAATTTTTACTTACCCTGATTCATGATTCACAAAATCCATGTTTTGTACATTTTAAACTTCATTCAATAACGATAAACAAACACGAGATCAGTAATTCACGTGTTATTCACGATTTGTTCCTTCAAAAGTTCACAAAGGTTTACAGAATTAACAGATATAGCAACAAATATAGTAATTGCTTGAGATTCATTAATGATCAAACATGATATCAGTAGGTAACTAAGACTTAGTTTGTGGTTAATTAATACATAAATAATAGCATAATACTGCATCATTTGTGTCCCCTTAAGTAAAGTGTTACTGCTTTTGTTTTTCACTGTGTGGGTATTCTGGAATTAGAGTATATTCCAAGCCAAAGTAACTGTGAAACTTGAAAGGAGTGGAAAGGCCAATCAGAATTCTAAATACCACTCATGTTTAGTATGTCCAAATATGGAAGTGTCTGCGGTCGAGTACATGGGAAAATATCACATACTGCTCCTCTCTGTTTGTCTCTTGGGAGCATTTTACCCTGTCTGTTATGATGCACGCACAACTAAAACGCACCCTGGGGTTTTTTTTTCCCAGATGGGCTATAGAAGAAGGAGACAAAGAAGTATTGCTGTCGGCTTCTACAACATAACTGCACCAACTCAAGTCAGAGGCATATAGGTCTATCATGACCTTGACTCCAAATCAAGGAAACTGAAAACTTCTCAACGGCTGTGCCCAGTGCACTGCTGTCCTGTGATGAAGCTTCTCAACGGCTGTGCCCAGTGCACTGCTGTCCTGTGACGAAGCTTTGATCTTATGAGGGATTTCCTTTGCTTTAAAGTTTGTTAAAACCAGCTATGAAGGACAGCTGAGAAACAAGGAATTCACTATGAATCCTATATCATACATAAAAGGTTTCCTAACCTTTTGTTGGCAGATTAATTTGTGATAGTCCTCAACCAAATCGATGTACTGTAAATTCAGTTTTCTCTGAAAATTAAGTATAGTGATAATCGACTAATTTAGAACACCGTACCATCTGGTGCATACATGTGTATCTATTGACGACATCTGACAAAACTTGAATTGACAGGAAGGGGCTAAGAACAAGAAATTTAAGACAAGTAAGCATAGTCGATTGGACAATGTGCAACATCTCTTTCTGCAATGTGGACTCAAGGATCGATCATCTTTTTCAGCCTACGTTGTACATAATCGTGATTGTGCTTGGGCTGCCCACAAACTGTATGGCACTTTGGGCTGCCTACATGCAGGTCCGACAGAAGAATGAGCTGGGCATCTACCTGATGAACCTCTCTGTGGCTGATCTCCTCTACATCGCTACACTGCCCTTGTGGGTTGACTACTTTCTTCATCTTGACAATTGGATTCATGGGCAGGTGTCCTGCAAACTTTTTGGTTTTATTTTCTACACTAACATCTACATTAGCATAGCCTTCCTCTGCTGTATCTCGATGGACCGCTATATAGCCGTGGCCTACCCATTAAAGTTTGTAAGGATCCGTTCAATAAAAACAGCAGTGCTAGTTAGCGTGATGGTGTGGGTGATTGAGATCGTAGCCAATTCAGCACCTCTCTTCCATGACGAGCTCTTCAAAGATCGCTTCAATCATACATTTTGTTTCGAAAAGTATCCTATGCAGGACTGGGTGGCTGGAATGAATCTTTACCGCATTTTTCTTGGCTTTCTGTTCCCTTGGGGTCTCATGATCTTCTCTTATCAACGCATCCTACACGCTGTACGAGGAAATGTATCTACAGAAAAGCAGGAGAAAGCCAAAATCAAGCGATTGGCCCTTAGTCTAATCATGATTGTGCTATTTTGCTTTGCACCATACCACATACTCTTACTGTCACGTAGTATAGTTTTCCTTAGTCAACCATGTGACTGCCACTTTGAAGAGAACATTTTCACTATATACCATATTTCACTGGCACTTACTAGCCTCAACTGTGTTGCTGACCCTATACTGTACTGCTTTGTCAATGAGGGTGCTCGCAACAATGTGACGCGGGCACTGGTCACTATGATGAGCATGTTTAGTCGGGTCTCAGCACATGATATGCTAACAACTGGCTCTGTCACTGTGGATACACCACTTTCCCTCAAGAAACCCAACTTCTACACAGAAGTCAATTCCAGCAGCTGTAAGACGGAGCTCGTAGCCCTTAGAGAGGAATGCCTTCAGATGACAATCCTGAGTGTTAAGAAATGAATTGCTTGAAATGTTACATTGATCTTACGTCGTTTAAATGTATGTTCTCTCAAGCTAGTACTGTGAAAATTGTGCTTAACAGGGTAAATAAAAATGTGTATTTTATTAACTTTAACCCCTTCCATTGTAGGGAGAATAAATCTGAGGAAAAAGTCTAACTTGCATTATTAATGTTATTACCACATTTTCTAATAAGAAAATAACTTGACGACATTCTACCGGAAATTCTGCAATTTACCTGCTCTTCCGATTGCATGCTGGTGTATTACATGCTGTCTAGGTTAGATCACTTCATTCTCAAACTGGTTGTCTGACAAAGTTTTACTTGGGAATCCTTAGTGTTATCTACATGAACCATATATTTTTCAAGACGTACTATATTTCCATATGCATCCTCACTTATAAAGTTTTAAAGTCGACTAAGGATATATATATTCTAATCAAGGGCACACATTGTTGACAAAATGCAGAGAAATTATATCCATCCATGGCTGGATCACTAAAACAACTGACAGATGCAGTTTTAGCAATACTGTAAGTTACTTCTTTAAGTATTTGAAAATATGCAAATAGTATTTATAGTATTCTCAGGTTTAAGAAATTGCTAACATAGGTACATATTTCTCTGCTTTATGTTCTTGTATCAGCTTGCAAAGTTAATGTATCACATGTGGTTTCAACATGGAAATATGATGTTTGTCACAGATGAAATTCAATGAAATAAACTAAACTAATGTAGAAAACCTCACTGGCAGCAGTCAATACTAATAATCTGAATTCGTATTTATAGTGAATGGTGGTATTGTGGTATTAATACAATGCACACTTGGAAAATGCCGCTTTATGTATTTATATATGATTTAAAATAAGCCAAAATATGTAATGTATTCAGAGAAGTTTATATTTAATTTGTAGTGATAAATGCTATACTCTGTATTAACCAAACTGAATTAATCCTACTATTAATATTTTAATTCCAGTATATTAATGCATATTTGAGCTGTATTTTATAGGAGAAATTCAGCATGTACATAGGAACTGTTGTGTTTAATCACAAACCAGCAAATAACAAGCAAACCACAAAACTGACTGAATCACTGATGAGTGACCTGTTGGACGACAAGAATATGATCGCTCGAAGTACCAGGAAATGAACCAGACAAGTGGTTCTTGGAAGCTATTAATAAATCATTAGGGTCTGCATCAACTACTGACAATATGTGAATTTTGATTAGGTTACCTTGAGTCAGTCATCTGCATCATCTAAAATTCTATATACACACCAATTCCACCCGTGTGTACTGTAAGTATAGGAAACTTGATTGGGTTGAAGAATTTGCTCTGTTTGCAGGCACACAGGTAGCAAAATTACAAGCCAGACCTCACCCTCCGGTGGGTAACATATACCAAGATAGACTTAACAGTAGAGTTGTTGGACACCCCATGAAATTTAATTCTGGCTGCAGGCCCTGGTCTGCACTCCTGGTGTCTGTATTTCATTTGGGTTATTTTGTGTCATTTCATATTTAGTTTGTTATTATTAGAAGGACAATAGCTAAGTATCACTTTTTTCAACCAAGTTGCCTGGCTATCTTATAGGTTTAGTATTTTTTGAGTGGAATATGGAAGGTAATGATAAAGTATATGGGTGAGTGCGGCTTGCATAACAAGTACTGTAATGATAAAAATCATTTAATCAATTAAAGATACAAGTCGAAATGTCCACCCAGCCGGAAGGACAGCTCTCTGCTAGGTTATACCTGGGAAAGTTCATCTAATCTATTTAAAAAAAGTAAAAATAATTACAAAATAATACTGGAAAACACTGAATTCTGTCTGAATATTTCAACTTTTGAAATGTCCTGCATCTCTTGACAGTTTCCACCAGCTTTAAAACGACACTCAATAGAACAAAAATAATCCTCTTCTCTGTTATCGATAAAGGCCTACAGCACAAGATGATGTCGGTGGAAGGAAAAATTATGGCAGGACATTACTGATCTAAATACTTAAGGCAGATTACAGCTTAAACTCAAATCTCTTGATTTTTAAATTGATTATTCATGAAAATCTGATCTAAAAGCAGATGTTTGAGATTTATTCATTTATTTCCACTTTAGGAATTACCAAACCTCTTGAAAGATTAAGATCTCAAATGCTTTACATCTTGACCTTTACTTAATATTAAATGTCTTATCTGTTTTTGTTGTGATTTATATAAGGAGATCAAAAGATAATGTACCGTTTATAATGATATATGTACTATTTTGTGCATCACATACACTTTAAGACTATAAGTGGACCCTCAAGACCTGCCCTCCCAGAAATAACTGAGAGTTTTATATAACAACGCAGAAGAGGACGTTTGTCAGCACTCACCAGAAGTAATGCAATAATGCAATATGCGCATGGACCATTAGTTTGTTTATGTATACAAAATAGCTGGAGTGAAATTTTATTTATTATATTATGTGCGTAATGTGATAATTTTATTATCACATTACGCAAGTAAGACCACAGAGAATATTAATACATATATCTGTTGTGTTGATTCATACATACATTTTAAATCAAAGAAACTTATTTCAATCTGAACTGTGCATGTGACCTCGATTACTGAACTTTTACACAGTTTACATTTCTAATTACAATTACACAGATTACATTTCTAACTGTAATACAGTCTTTACTTTTCTACACTTCTACAACTATCTCATTTGTGAATTAAAGAACCTAGTGTTTTTCAGATGCTGTGGCAAAATTAGGATCCATAATATATCATTCTTGCCAAGGAAATGTGGAATTAGACTGTTCTTTTATATTTACTACTGAAACTCATTAATAAATGCATTTTCATGTCATGACAGAACATTTAACTCATCGTCTCATTTTCTTCCTTCTTGCCTGATTGGTATGCTTGTCTTTTGTGCTTGTGTTACTAAGTATACAGTTTATCTTAAATATGCCGTGGTATTTAATCATTTCGGTGAAGTTTCAAAACAAGGAGCACTATTGACCTAAGTATTGTATAGTCATTGTATATGTTAGGTTTTAGATTTTCTCACAGAATTCCAAACAAACAAAAAAATACCGATACAACAAATCATTAGAAGCAGGAAAGTAAAAGTTATGTCTTTGATTCTCCTGTACAATAGTTCCTTAGATATTGTCTTTATATCCTACATACAGGCACTCAGTAGGAGCATGGATGACCTGGCAGGTTCAGAGAGCCCAGCACTTTACAAGGGCTTTTGAATACATAAAATGTTATAACGTACGTTTGGGAAGGCAGGGGGTCAAGGTGACATTTTGTCAGGGTGCACAGAATCTCAAGCTACTCCCCTGCCTGTATATTTATGTTTGGTTGTGGTGAAAACTTTTGGCAGCTTTCATTATTATTATTTGAATGTAATGCAATCCTGTTCATAATAATTAATACAAATAGTACTTAGTTTATACTAATTTGTGTATATGACATGATGACACCTGAATGAGAAAAATACTGAAAGCTTTGTCTGTTTTTTTTTTTAATTCCGAAAGACTTCCAATTTAAACCGATGGACAGAATCGCGTCCATTTAGGGTGCATTTAAACTGATTCCTTTCAAGCAAAGTATCTCTAGTGACCTCTGGAGACTATATATATAAATGTCTGGCCTCTGCCAAATGTGCTGTTTGGATCATTCATCAGACTTCAGAGACATACATTTCTGAGCCACTGTCTCATAGCTTGCATCTTACTGAAAATTGCATCTCCTTCAATTTTTTACTTTCATTCATTTGTTAGAATCATACAGGTTTCACAACTGCAGACACTTGAAATATGCAATATATATTTGAAAAGATAAGTATATTCTTATGCATAAGGTATTTTGAGGAACACAGTTTTCACTGTTAAAATAAAAGGTGGGACTTCATTTTCCTTTAAGACTGTCAATAACCTACCATTTAATTAAACTGAAACACTTACGTTTGAATCCTAAATAATTTTTATTTGTTTTTCACAGTAAATAATCATTAATTCTCAAAGTATATGGATAATGTTCACATGCTGAGCAATTGCAGGATAAACTGCTATTACATTATTAGTTATACATTTACGAAATTTTCCAGTTTTATTACATTGTACAAATTGGTTGCAAATGGTTGTTTCATTACAATGAGTTATCCATTTATGCAAGTAATATACAGTATGTTACCACCGAAATAGGTGTTCATCGGTGAAGTTGGACAATTATTTCCCACATATATGTTATGTTAACAAAGTTTAATGTAATGTAATGACTAAACAGGAATAGAATTTTTCATCATATTAACCTTTACAGCATTAACCATCTCAGCCACCATTTTAAAACCTTTGTTTACAGCTTCTCTTCCGGCCCGTGTATGCAGAGCATCCGTACGCGAAAACTGTATTATTTCGTAAGCAAATATCACTGTCCGTTCGTCACTGTTGTCGCTATCTGGTCTTCGCATGCGCACTCGGGCTATAGCCGTGACAAATGTGATATGATGTACGCATGCGTGAAATGGTGCGCAAGCGCAGCGCAAATCGGAGAGGGAACGCAGATCGGGTCGTTTTTGCTCTATCCTCCTGTACAGCAGGTGGCAGTAAACGCAAAAGATGAATCACAGGAACACGTGGTTGTAACTAGAGTTCTGGTTAAAGGCATAGTTGCAGTACTTTTGTAAAGGGAGCATTTGTACATACAGTATTTGTTATATAAAATATGTCAGTAAATTTGAAAGATGTGTCGTCTTCCAGTGAAGCAGGGTCGGATTCTGAAACGACGGTGACAGATAAAAAGCAAAGTAAGTTAAAGTGGATTATCGTGTAGTGATGTTATTGGTTTTGGTATTAACTAAACTACCATTAGCAGTAGTATTAGTAAGATTGCCGAAGACAATAATAATAATAATAATACAAGTAATCTATGGGTGATAGCTTGGTAGACGTCTAGAAAATTGATCTCATCCACCTGGCGTATTTATGGTGTACAAAGGTTTGTGGTATTTTATGACTTACTGTGTTTGTTTTAGGTACCAAATACCGTTGCCCCAGCGATTTCGTGTCCTGTACCTACCGGCCATGTGCAAACATTCGACTGGATAATCTTAATGACAACTGTACAGAATTATGGCTCATCAAAGCCCCATCCAGTTTCAGTCCAAACAGGTAAGACTGAATACGGCAATACCTAATACACAAAAAAGGGACAGATCACATGTTTGACAACGTCGCTAAACATATTAGCAAACGGGACACTACAGAGTCATAATATGAAAATTAACACAGCACAGTGATGCTTTTAATGATAAGTTTCGTATTTCACTTTTTAAAAACGAATTTTGTTAATTGTTAATTTTGTTAATTAATCTTATGTGTTGACTTTTTTCTACCTAAGTTGAATATTGCAGTCATAAGAACAGTAATATCATTGTTGAAGAATTAATCTCCATTGTATCAGCTTCACATGGCATGCAGTGTCACAGCAATGACAGTGATGTTTCATGGATTAGCCCGTTGTCGATGGGATTTTTGATTTAATAAAGGGGGATGCTGTACCCCCAAGAAGTGTATACTGAAAACGCTCTTTAATAAATACATGGTGATGGAATCAGTAAGGAATGATAATTGGAGACGTGATTTGCGAACAAGTTTCTCATAACCAGATACTTTTGTTCATGTCCATCCAAAAACAACCCCATCAAACAAAAGCACCTAACTTGTCCAAAAAGTACAAGTTCATAATTGTTTGTGTTGATTAAGCAAACTAAAATTTATTTTCCGAAGGATTTCCTGCTTTTGTCACTTCGGTTGCTATTGTTGCAAATGCTCCAGACACGCATTTTACACTCCCTAATCACATCTACTGTGTTGCACTGCTTTGTAAATAATCAATCATTGTAGTACAGTTACATGTTTTTTTTTTTTTTAAATCTTGTATATATAAATTTTATTTATGCACCACGTGCATCTTTGTTTAAAAATATGTCTTTGAATGGATTTATTTTATTTTAATAAAATGTGTATCTTTTTTATTTATATATATATATATTTTTTATCTTTTGAAGTTTCTCTGATTTGAAGATTCCTCTAAGGGGTTCAAAGTCTCTCCAGGCACGAACTGAGAGTCAGAAGATGGAAACCTACAGAATTCTAAGCAATACTGTTGGTACTAGGTCAATGCACCTCCTTTCAGCTTGTGGCACGCAAGACGGCATTGTCTGTGGACCCGCTATTTCTGGACTCATCAACATATGTGAGGACAGTGGGGATATTCTCAGTAAGCAAATGATCACACCTCTCCCAGCATCTCCAGCACCTAGTATACCTGAGGGTTTGAAGCAACGCTTCACTCCCTTTGGATGCACAAGTCCTCCAAAGCCGACCACAAAAAGAGACAAGGGCAACACTTCTCATGGTAGATCATCCAGCAAAAGGGCAAAGAAGGACTTGGAGGACACGGATAATAGAAAAAACAAGAAAAAGATCAAGTCAAATATCAAAATGGAGGAGGAAGAAGGTGAAATGGATGTGTGTCAGAATCTGTCCTGTGAGGCAGTAACAAAGAAAAAGAAGAAAAAGGGTAAAGAAAAGGACAAAAAGAAAGAGAGGATGAGCATAAAGGAAGAACCTGAAATAAAATCTGAGCCTGAAGAATATGCATAATGTACAGAAACGTTTGATACTTAAAATATGTCAAACAGTTCATATATTTAGAAAATGTAATTTTATGTAAAATGTATCTAATGAAAATTAAAAACTGATGATAAACATTTAATCTGATTCTGTGGTGTATTTGTACTGGTGGTTGCATTAGTCTATAAAAGCTTATTTGTACTGCTGTTTGACGTAGCTTTCATCACAGCCTGAGATGCACGTTAGGCAGTGGCATGAGGAATGCAGCCACACTGTACCAGTGGTGCAGATTAATTTTCTGCTAATCACAAAGAGCATGTAACTTTGAAAATGTACCTTTTTTATTTGAAAAGTGATCTTTTTTGACTTGAACCTGTGATGTGCTTTTTTGAAATGTTATTTATTTATTTATTTATTTATTTATTTATTTATTAGCACATTGTTTTAAAATGCTGATTTCATTTGGAAAGAAAGTGACGTGCCAGGCTCATAATGTTAGATTAGCGCGTTTAGCAGCGTGCAGTACACTACATCTGACAGTAGATGGCGATGTTGTATAGCTATTTTCATGGCCATTTTTAAACTGCCTTGGATGATGTATCCCATACCTAAAATTAAAATTACCTCCAAAGAAAGGAAAATTGCTACTATTTAAGATTAAGGATTTTTTTTCTTTTCGTAACCTGTTTCAAAATTCACATTGGATAGGGCTAGTGACCTTTAAGCATATAACTAAAAATAGTAATGACATCGATATAATTTAAATGGTTTAAACAATCAAGGTCATTCATGGAAAAAATATGTTGAGCCTCGTTAGATATTTACAATATTTAGGCAGCACTTAAAGCTAACAAACAAAATTGGTGTCATTTTACTAAGTGAGCAAAAGTATTATATAAAATAAAATATAGAAACATCTGTAATAAATACTAAGTTACTGCCTCAGTTGTTATGCTGAATGAAATCGATTACAAATTAACATGTAAATTGCAGGCAATCCATGTTTCATTTTTATTCTGCCTAAAGACTTTTGGTTTCCAAGTGAGTAGATGGATTAGATTATTTGATAGCTAAATAAAGCTACAATAATTTTAGTATTCCTACAAAATCAGTAAATGCCTAGCACGTCTCTAGCAACAATCTTAAATAGTATTGTAAAGCATAGTTGCTTGAGTGTTTAAATAGTGTGTGGTTTATTCCAGTAACTACACCATAATCACAGATTATGTCCATGATGTGTTATTTTCTAATATTCTCTAATATTTTCTAATATTCCAAATATATTAAAACACAAAAATATTTCCTTTCAATTATGACAAAATGTCTTTACTGATGAACACTGGGCACATTATAAAAACATTTATGTTTTTTCTTATCTGAGATGAATGCAGTTAAAAGCAGAATGAGAAAATAGCAATAGGTTACCTGGGAGACTGGCCACTGTGAACACTGCTTTCTTAACAAATGTCTGACTTGGCTCCTAGAGTGCACAGAGCAACTGATTCTTTCTTTGTTAGGGGAGCTATCAGGAATAGGGTCAAAAACCAAGTTTAAAACAAATAGCAAACTAACATTGTTTAGCATTTTTTGCCATTATAGTGGTATGATACTGATACAACCCAATAACAATTATAACCTGACGTTATAATGCTACTCGTGATGGGAATGCACTAAATCTTTCAAGAACTCCATTGCTTGTCACTCACTGCATCAGTAACCACCATCTGTTTAAATGTTTTTTTTTTCATTGTAGAGGTCACAATGGAGGCTCTAGAAAAGTTTCATTTTATGGAAATTCTGCCGCGTCCAGCATAATAGCATAACACAGAAATGAATTTGGACGCTCACCTCAAACCACAAATTTGTCTTATTACATTGTGGAAATGCTTCATTTTGTCTTGCTCAGTTTCCAGGTTTGGCGCAAATTGGTAACCATGGAAACGCCTTCCTTCTTATAACTGGAGTGCAGGTCAAAAGGAGCCCAATTCTACAGGGTAAAGAATTGCTGCAGAGATGGGAGCAAGGCGAAATTGACTCAAATTTATTAGGCTGCTCCAAATATTTTTCATTTGCATCAATTCAGTGCTTACAGGCCCAATCCTGTCCGATAAACTGGACACATTGTACTCAACTGCGGCACTGTAATATATCTTGATACCCAAACAACTGTACATGCTTGACCGAAATATATATTTAAATGACATGCAGAACAATGGCTCAGTGAATCATCATATAGATGACAGTGAGGCTCTTACTGGAAAAGAGAAGCTGCGCTTTTCAGCTTTTCAGGTCTTTATCCACATGCTTTTGTTTTACACGCTAAGCCAAATGACCAGAGCTGCCCCTAACAACCTACTGCAATTGATCCTGGTCATTTCCCAGCAAACAACTTGTACTGGAACTGTATAAAGCCTCTCACAAAAAAATGGGTTAAGGAAATATAAATTGTATGAATTGTTTATAGATGTTCTCAGAATCAATAATAATAATTTTCAGTCATTGGCCGGTTCCACACATAATCACGTATATGTGCAAATGTGTGTACAAATATTGGGTATGAGCTATTTTTGCGTCTTGAACACTTGTTTGACATTTCAAGAAGCCTTTCTGCACACCGCTGTTGTGCTGCAATGTTACTCTTGCATTTACGGCCTTTCTCACTGTGTGGCTCAGTGGGCTAAGCCTGTGTGCTTGTAATCCCAAGGTCACCAGTTCAAACCCAGCCTCAGCATGTCAGTCCTAACTGTATAGTATACAAATACTTTGGGGGGAAGATGGTGGCGCAGGAGGTAGTGCTAGCGTTTGGCAACCGGAGGGCTGCCGGTTCAAGCCCTGATTCCTTCAGACCCCCATCCTTGAGCAAGACGCTGAACCCCTAATTGCTCCCAGTGAGCCGTTTGGCGCCTTGCATGGCAGCCTCCGCCCACCGGTGTGTGGATGGGTGAATGTGAGGCATGTGTTGTGAAGCGCTTTGAGAAAACCATTCTGTTAGCTGTATTGAGGCTGGTCATTGTCTTCTGACCTCTCTCATTAACAAGATGATTTTGTGTAAAATCCACGAAAGGTGGCTCTCATGGGGCAATAGTCTCAACAGGGGGTCATTCTCCAGGGTTCATATGCAGGAGCACGAAACTGTGGCTGTTTCTCAGATGCTGTAACCACCAAATCTACACCAACAATTGCACTACATTCAAACTCAGTGGTCAGTATCTACCAAAAGTGGTCCAAAGAAGGTCAGTCGGTGAACTAGTGATGGGCACTTAGGCTCCCAAGGCTCATTGATGCATGACCCCTGACCCCTGTGCGTCGCCGGATTGGTCCAAAGAGTCCCCTTTTCTGTAACATCATGTGGGAGGCCGGGTGCGTGAGTGTTGTTTACCTGGGGAAGAGATGGCACCAGGATGCACTGTGCAAGCCAGCAGAGCCAGTGTGATGCTCTGGTCAATGTTCTGCTGGGAAACCTGGAGTCCTGGCGTATTGGCCTGCGCTTCAAGTACTTTCAGGGATAGAGGAGCTGGAAATCTATTTTGCACTTTGTACTTTAGAGCTTCCCATGAAGGTTCAATGATGATTAGATTCTGTGATAGGCTCAGCCATAAAAAGCTCTCTATCCTCTATCCTGGTGTTCATGAAACCAATCTTTAAATTGCTCAGCAGTAAGTATGGAAGCATTATGATCTTGGCATACAGACTCATCATGAGGGGATAGCGTCTACACAATAGGGTGCACCTGGTGTGATTATATAGAGCAATCAGAGTAGCTAATGTGTCCCATGAGATGCTTCCCACACCATTACAGATCCCCACCATGTTTAACAGCTGGCGGCAGACATTGTGGGTAGCGACATCCTGTTTTTTTTTTTTTGCTTAGGATTAAATGTCTTTGTGCTTTGGCCTTGGATGCAAATGCTTAATGGGTCACAGAAGTGCCGACTCAGTTCCGTTGTCATTTTTGATGTTGTACTTTTGTCTTCGGTCTCACTTGGTTTGAAAATTCATATCAAAATCGTCATAAACTGACATTATAATCATATTTCCCTCAATTTGGACCTACTGATTCATGAACAAATTGACATTATCTTAATTCCTGCATGTGTGCATTTTACATCATCGCTTATCGCCTTTGAAATGTCACACTTTCTCTCAACCAGAAACTTTTTTTTGTTCAGCCCAACCACAGGTGATATACTACGTCAGGTGATGCATAAATAATTTCCAAATATCTACGCACAAAAAACTAGACATTTTTTTTTCCATTATCTTTACATGATAAACACAATAATGCCAACCAATTAAAAAGAGAAAACATCAGGCCGCTCAGTGCAATTTCTTAAAATTAATCGTTAAAAGAAAAAAGATGATGCATTGAGGGAAGGTGGTGGTACATGTTTTAACCACACTTCTCTGTATTAAGCTGTTATTTATAATAAGTGATTTCGCATGAAGGGGTGAGAAAGACCACTGGCTATGGGAAGGTGAAACGCCTTAGTGCCACAGGGCAAGGCGGCCTAGGAGACAAGGGGGCAGGCAGATACCTCTTATGGGGCAATAGTCTCAACAGGGGGTCATTCTCCAGGGTTCATATGCAGGAGCACGAAACTGTGGCTGGCCTGCTAATCATCTTTCACCTTGGCTCCTTCCCTGCATGAGGAAGACTGCCCTGCCCCCCCTGGTTGGGGCAATTATCATTTGCCAGCCGATACTGTTGGCGGTCCTTGCAGCCAGTGATAAGAAATCTATGTTTCCCGACGGCTGCCATGGTGCCGATCGCCCCCTGTTGGTGCAAGACAGATTCCCAGTGGGCTGTTGCAGCACTTCGGAAAAATTAGTTATACCTGTTCTTTAATAGGTTTGACACCAGAGTCCACAGCCCGGGGGAGCTGGCTTCATCAAGTATCATCTATTTTGGTTCCCCTGAGTGCCCCGCCCCCCGTGGAGTCCAACTTCACCCTCCCCTATCAGCGTCTACCTTTATCTTAGGTCTGCCCATCCCTTCTGAAACAGTTAGAAAAGTAGCTGGGGTAGCTTTGCTTTGGCAAGTCAGCAGGCCCTCATGGAAATAACCCCAGAGTGCGTGAAGCATGTATTCTAATTGGTAGATATTCTGTAGCGTGTTTAATCTATCTAGGTGAATACAAAATGCCCCCCCACAATGAAGCTTATGCATAGTCCTTGTGTACAAAAAGGGATGTTCCAGTGCCCCAATGACTACAGATCGCCGGCAGTAACATCCTGTATAATGAACAGAGTTGGGTAATTCTGGTCCAGAGAGTAAAAGTCTAGACCGGGATTTTGTTTCAACCAGCCAGTTGAATACTTTGTGACTGTGACTCTTTATAGTTGGTTGAAACAAAATCCCGGTCTGGACTTTTACTCTCTGGACTTGAATTACACAACTCTGATAATGAATATATTGGGAGGCTGGCCCATCAGCATCATACACCACAAAGGTCTTCCTAGATTCATTGCAGCTTGCATACCAACCACATATAGCTATGGAACATGTTATCCTGCACCTGCTTCTCAGACCCTACCTGGAGAAGTTGAGCAACATCACGAGGATCGTCTTCACTGACGTCCCCATGGCGCTCAGCGCCGTTCAACCTTCCCTGCCGGGGAAGGTGCTCAAGGTGATGTGAGCGGAGGATGTCATGGTCGTGCCTCATCAGCTGGCCACGGTTTATCCACATCACACTCTACAAATCGAAAATGGTGCAGAGCAATGCAGGGGTGCCCCAAGGGACAGTACAAGTACCATTCATTTTTTCTCTTTACACAACTTACAGATACAAGGATGGCTTATGTCGCCTTCTACATGATTGTGGAATTGTGGTATTTATCAGTAAAGGTAAACAAGCACACAAATCTGTTGGAGAGTTATTTTAGCGTGGTGTATAGAAAAACACTGGAAGCTCAGTGTCAGATTACTGTCAACATCCAAGGAAAGAGTTTATTGCTATAAGTACCTTGAGTTTATCTTTTTTTTAACTGTTCATTCGCTGTTGAAAAACAATTTTACATCTGAGTAAAGGTTACGCTGAGTAATAGTGATGTGGTTAAGTAAACTTTAAGAAAATATTGCATATACATTTGGGTGGTGGAAGAGAAAATATTTCTACTGCAAGATTTAACCTAAGTTTAACAAACATAATTTTACAGATTTCACCATTTACTGAATTTATATTTATTTCTTCCTACAATATCTACGGAATGCTTACACTGTTTTGTGCACTGTAAGCTTTTTGTGGTACACAAGGTATCAGTGCTATAATATATGACATACTTGCAAAAAAAATATTGTTCATATTTCTTAAAGTAGATCACCATTTTCAATCGCTGCTTCACAGCATATTCTGACAAATGTTGTTGAAAGTCACAGTTTACTCAAATTAACCATTTTTTAAAAATGTGTTTATGAGTGCAAGATAAACGTTTGGCACAATTCAAAAGTTGCAGCAAGTCTTCAGCTAATGTATTGGTTTAACGTGATTGTAATTCATATTGCTTTAGATTAGCAACAAAATTAAGATTATTAAATTTGATAAAAATTCAAGGCTAATCTAATTGACCACTGAAGACTAAGAGAGAAGGTAGAATGTTCTGGAGGAAATCCATCTGTTTTCCACAAGTTGATGATAATTTAAAGGAAGCTGATTTCTAGAATGGGTGTCGATCATGATGACGGTCCTTCATATCACGCGTCTCTTTCTCCTTGCTGTGTGCATGATCGTGAATCAAGCATTCCTTAGAAATACATTGGAAAAAATTTACATTTAAATTAATGCATATGTATGTGTCTTGTCAGCTTGCTAACATTTAATCTAAAAATGAAAAACTTGATTCCTGCTTGTATAACTAATGTATATGAATATATATGTAAATGAAATGTTTAATAATCATCTCACCATCTATTTTCATTTTTTGTCATTCCACCTGGGTAAAGATTCAGATTACCTAGAATTGACGTACTTTATACAGCTCCCCGTATGACCGGATCACTGTTTAACCCATTTCAGTGTCAAACATTGATTGGACACAGTTGTGTGTCTGTGACAAAATAGAATCACGCATTGTGTTTTAATTAGCCACAACATATTTCCCATGAGAATATTGTAAAAAGAACCTGTCTGCTGCAGCAGTTGCCCATACCATTCCTTCACCTCACCGTATTGCATAAACAATAAATTGCAAAATAGATGATTCTGCCACTCCAGGCCACATCACACTGAGGAATCAGAAAAACAATAAACACAGTAGCAGGAAAAACAGTATCATGAACCCGATACAAAATGTCCTTCTCTTGTTTAATTCACAAACAGTTTCTGATGACAATTCTTGTCTAAATTGCAAGTGGAATAATACAAGTTCTGTTTATGATTTTAGACAGTAAAAAATGAGTTTATTAAAACATAGGTTCAACAACAAAAAACCAGCTGCAAGATTGCAGAACACATCTTATGTACCATAAAATTGATAAAGAAATCACTGTATCACCTACAGTGTTTTAAAATCACAGCTTTTGCATTGCAATTTCAGTTATATTTATTTTATATTGTATTTATACTTTTATTATTATCTTAATCTTTAATCATTTGTCCTATGCTGTATTCAAAGAAAGAAATATATATGATGTTTGTTATGTTGATATATTTGAAGAAACTTAAGAATGCTGTTAATGAAACGTATTTTAAACAAACAATAGTAATTCACGCAAAAATTACACTAATGCAAAAACAGCGACAAACACAAATGCATAAAAACTCGTACAATCATTGTTCAGAATTTTGCTGAACTGTGCAGCTTAAAAACAACTAAAAATAAAAGTAAAACAACCAAATAAATATATAAATAATTTGACCTGCTCAACATAACATTCTGTTTTGTCCCATATACATTTGCCATTTATGTCCATCCAATTTTTATTCCATTTATCCAGTGAAATTGCTTTTAAATGCATTTAATGTACTTTTAAACACTATTTAGCTGAATTGTTTCAGTATATATAACTGCGTTCTTTATTCGTTTCCAACAAATGGAAATATGCAAATGGATCATTTCAAATAATAAATAATAAAAAGTACTATTTTTTTTGTTTGTTTGTTTCTTTTTAGTTCTAGAACTACTTGTTGATATTAACATATTTCAAAATAATTATGCAGCCTAGTCCAAGATGGACTACTTCAGTTTTTCGATTGTTTATAAAGTACAGATATGTAGACAAGAGACCAGGTATATAAACAAGTCATAAAGCAAAAACAAATTGGTTACTGAAGTAGCACTTCAGTAAAGAAAAATCCTTTAATAAAAGGACATTAAAGGACCATTTTATGACCTATAACAATATTGTTTACTTACAGTAAATTAAAAATTATAAATATATTTAAATGCTGTAAAGCAGTTAATGTTAATGCAATTTGCTTTAAATTACCTTTTTAAGGAACTTAAAAATGTGCAAACAGAAGCTGAAATTTGCAGCTCGCAAATGTTTCCTTTTGAAAAAGCTACAGCAGCTGACAAAGGTGAAAGGGATTTCCTTTTTGGAACTGGAAAAAATTTATATTCCATCCATTTGCTTTTCATTGAAACGTCATTCAGAAACGTGCAGTGCTTTGTAGGTGTTGAATGAAATGCAGTGGTATCGGGAGTTAAAACTGAACACAGCAACTGCAATTTATTTAGTTAAGAAATATCTTACTAGCAATGTATGAACAAACGAATCTGTTAAAATTATTATATGCTGGTTTGTTGTGTTGTTAAAATATTCAATTAATAACAAGCAAATGTAAAAGTCTGTACAAAATCCTCCCCCCTTTTAATAAAATCTCTCCATTTTATCCTCTGTAGAAATGGACATTTGAGGCATGCTTGGGACAACAATATAGCCTTCTTTCTCAGTACCAAAGTCATTTTTGATTAATGCTCTCATTTCAGTGTAAGAAAAATATTTAATATTGTTTGCAGGTTGGTTCTGAGGAAAATTCATGAATTCTATTGTTAGCAGCATTTTAGCTGTCCTCAGTCACACAAAACTATACAAATCAAACTGCTTGCAAATTAAATAGGTTTGTGGAAAACAAAACAACTAGAACATTATCTTATGGTGACAAAAATGCTTAATGCTTTTCTACATTCAGAGATACCATTATGTATGAAAAAGCACATGGCTAAAGATGCATGCATCACCTGCAACTCAAGTTTTTGCTTTCATCCAAGAACAGATAGTGGACATACGCAGCATTACTGATTTTCATTATCTAGCCAGATATAGTTATGGTGTCTAAGCAGAATCTCAGACAAGAGACAGGTGGACAATGAGCAAAGAAAGTAAGGTTGTGTAGGCTGAGGGAGTACGTTCATTCACTTGACTGTGTCATTATGTAAGACTGAATTCCATTATCTCACCTTTGGTAAAGATGAATTGAGATGAAGAGCACATTTGATGAATTCCCCTGTGTCAAAGTCCCAAAGACGATAACAGGCTGAATTGTTTTCCCATCTAGTAAACAGTCCTGATGTCCAACCCTGAATCCAGTTATACCCCTTTTCAGGACATGATACATATCTGGTTTTCTTGTGTTTTCCCAATGCCCCAATAAAACGTCTGAAAAGTCCATCTTCCTTATATTGCCTTCACCTTTTTTGTTCCTTCCATCTCCACTGCCACCCCCCACTGAAGTCCCTGCTCCTTTACTCCTATCACTGCGTCGCGTAATATTGCGATGCAAGTCTTTCAGTTTAATACCTTCTATCAAAACTTTGTACCTTCATTAGACAATATCGGTAATACATGCTATGTCGTTTGGATCATTTGGTCATTGTAAAATTCACTTATCTCCAGCTACATATAAATGAATTTTTAAAAATCATTATTAAATCACCATATATTGCTAAATACAATTTTTGTAAACCTGTTGCAGTTTTTTTTTCCTGCAGCTTGAGTAAAGTAGTATATAATCTACGTACCCTTTTCCTAAATGAATTAATTACTATTACAAGTCCATTGGTAGCCTTTTCTTTCAACCTGTCAGACAATTATTGTTTCGTTTTTTTTAAGGATAAAGTAGGCAAAAATGTTTTTCGTCTAGCAATTCTCCAAAGAGAATGCAAAACAATATTGATTTTCAAGTCTAAACATTACCATCATAGTATACTGATGAAAATTAATACAATAACACAGGACAGTTATTGAGGTTCACATATTTGTGTTTTGATATTTTCAAAGAATCGATTCAGACTATCGACATAATACTTTTATGCTGTTCTTTGCATAGATTGTGAAGTAAAAGTTATTGGAAGGAATTTGCTACATTATGCCATTTGGCTGCTCTCCATTCTGAATTTAACCACATTTCCTAAATATTTGTCCTTTGATGTGAAATATGTTTCCAGACCAAAGTACATTACACAGCAGACCAAGGTAAACAATCCTGCAAAATTTTGATACACTTCAGAAAATCAGAATAAAATAAGGCAGGATCACATAGCTGGAAATAATTTTAAGCTAAATGCTGAATCCCAAACTGAATTTTTAGTCAGTCATTTTAAAAGCTTTACTATTGACTATTGGTGCCCTCCTGTCTCAGCGCTGTTATGAATATGGAGCTTTGAGCAATATGAGCATTGTATAGCCTTGGTAAATAAATCACAATGGTTTCCTTTAAAATCCTAAGATGGTCACCAAGGAGCTTTCTTAGATTTAAATGAAAGACATAAAAAAAGGAAAAAAATTAGCTGATGTAGTTATTTGTGTATTGCTCCACAAATCATTGCTTTCAGCATTAAAAACTTACCTTTCCAAACAGCCCATCTTCCATTTTAAAGCAATTCTTTAAAGTAACCTTCATAAAATGTAAAGAAATTGACATTGTCATTTGGCGGAAAAAAAAAAACTGTAGATCTTGCTAATCAAAATCATGGCTAAGTCGACATTTCTTTGTAAACTCAATTATAAATATTGGTTAGTCAGATCATTTTCTCTGAGTGACGGTTAGTGTTGTGAATGCATGTGATTGCTATTTACATGTCTTACTAAATTTATCTGTCATAAAATCTGCCAAACATCTCTGAACAAGGTCATCTATTATGTATGTTATATAAACTCCTCCCCTGGACACTGAAATACACTTTTTAAAGTATGTGTTGCATCTAGTCATTTGTGTGCCACTCAATATATGAATCAGTTGGTTAAAAATGAGTATTAAAATGATTTTTGATACATTTAAGTGTATGGTAATAATAAATTATAATTATTGCTAAGGGTTACTTATAGACAACCGATGTGAAAGGGGGCTATGAATTTATCTGTGGGGATTGAGCTCTCAGCCAGGGCACAGAAACATTCAACCCATCGACCTACATTTCCCATTTTTAAATCTGCTTGTGACGTCATGAGGGTGATTCTGTGGATTAGTGGGATCTGAAGCACAAGCAGTTAAAGTGCCACACATTACTCAACCCTATGTACTGCAATGCTTTATTTCTATATTAATGAACAGCTGGCATGTCTGGGTTATATTTATATATAGTTTTTATCCATTATAAAGGCAAAGTGTTAAGTTAATATAGTGATGGATGTTTTCCTTAACTTACCTTTTATATCCATTACATTCAATATTTCACACTCTACAGTGATTTCTATTGTCCTAATTTAGATGAATATTAAAACAATATTTATTGTCCTAATGAAGATGGACATATTTCACTAATTTTGTTTTAAATTCAATAATACTGTGAACACTTTTGGCCATCTCAGAATTTGTTTTCATTTTCTCATTGGAGGTAATGTAAACACTGACACCAATATATTTATTATCAACTATAAAGTAACCATTAACATTCAAAAATATTTTGTTTTTTGTTTTTTTTTTTTGCAAAAAAAGTAACATCATGCAGTGTTACAAATGCTTCATTTATAAATTCCATGTAATGTAAAATCATAAATGTAGGCAAATAATTAAATAATTTACCCCTAAACATTCATTGAACAGCATTGGTCTCATATTTTGCAACTTGTTTCTTTAGCTAGGTTTATATAGTTCTTTCAATAGACTGTAAGCAGTACCATACATATACATGTAGTTTGTCTTTGGGATCCTAAAGACATATTCGGACAAGCATAGTAGGAGGCTGCTTAGCACAGGATAAGGTAGATTGATCAGACACCCTGAGAATCCTTTTCTGCCTTTTAACTCTCATTTGTATTGAGCCTGGCCGCAGGAGTAGAAGAGAATGGTTGGTTTTATGAGGGAAGCAGGCAGGTTGGCATGCGATCAACTCCTTGAGGCATGAATATACAGGAATGTCGGTGTAGTCAAATATGTTAACGATGATGAATGTTACATGGTGTGGCGGCTGTGACTGGGGATGTCTCAAGGAAGACGGGAGGGATTTGGTGATACGGTGTGGTTATGGACAATAGATAAGACTAAAATCAGACAATGACTTTTAGCTAATATCAGCAGGTTCCATTTATCAATGGAACCCAACAGCTTTTAGCTTGGACATAAAAGGAACAGCTACTCACTTGGGCCCCTTGCGGCATCCTCATACACACACTCATTCGCTCGATATGGCCCCGCCCCCAGACTGAGCACATGGTTTCAGGCACGGACTTGCAATGTGTTACTTAGATGGGACTGAGTGTCGTAGGAGGGTGAAGAATAAGACAACAGAAGACAGGTGATGCTAAAATGAACATTTATAATGACTCTTATTGTCGGAAAATAATAATCCTTAAAAAACGATTTAATGTATATTACCACTAAAATGCCGACTTCACTGATAATCCACAAGTCAAGAACACACAACTCACTATTTTTTTTTTTTTTTTTACAAACACAATGGTACAATTACATTAAATATCCATTACTCATTTAGTCAGTTAATGAATGGTGTTAAAAGAAACCACTAATTTACTAAAAACAAAACAATGATTCACCTTTCCAGTCATTCCCTTTTTGTAGTAGTAGTAGTACTTGTTGTTGCTGTTGTCGTCACTTATTAATAGTTAGATTAAAATAAATAGCTCATGAAGTGTTAAAGGAATACGGCCGGCAGCATAAATGAACATTTGTTTGTGGAGATTAAATTATAATTACCCAAGTTATTTTTCCTGCTATAGGGTCATAAATGCAAAACTGACTATCTCCAGGAGAAAACGATACGTTATTTTTGGCACTTTTAATGCTTTCAGCCTTACAAAAGTTCATTTAGTTATCAAACAGTAAAGTGTATAAAGAATGTATAAACTCCCATTTCTATATTGCACAAAAGGTAGGAGCTATAATCATTTAATTGGGAAATATCTGATTACTGTCACTGAATGCCACAAACCAACTACACAGTGTAATAATATGGTTTGTTCTACAAGCTGTGTATAAATGGAAAGCATACAACCACGTAAACTTATAAATGTGTCATTTAAAACCACTCATTTCCAAACATTCCACTTATTGAGATGATGTAATGCCTAATACACCTTGTATCTCACTGTAGTTCTATTCAAAAAGATAGCAGTAGCATTTGTAAACAGTGACTGCTTTAGTCATATTGTCCCTTTCTCAGTTGTCATGAAACCTGCATTCATTAATGTGAAACATGTTTTACAGATATACACCACATAACAATTGCTAATTAACTACCAGGAGAAGATTCAATAAGAATTGAGTGAGGAATGGAGACAAATCCCTTCGTATGTCAAAATTCCACAAAGCTGATTTTATGCTGCCGGCCACATTCTGTTGAACACGCTTCTCTTTACAGCTCAACAAAATCAGGACAAAAAATATTTACAATGAGGAAAAAAATGAAGGTGTGGAAAACATTTGTTTGGGTTTTTTGTTTTCTGTATTTTTGTTTTCTTTTTTTATTTTCTTATCTCTGAGAATAGTCCAAATGACAAGAAACAAAAAAAATCCAATCAAATCAAACTAAAATTGCACAGTCTCAAAGAGGTAATGGGATGGGGATTTAAAATCCAAACAGTTTGATGAACATAGAAGGGAGGAAGAAGGTCAATAAAGTTCATGAGGGTGAAAGTTCAAAGTTCAGAAGACAGAAGATGGCTGCGCATCTGGCGTTTTCTACTCCTCACACCTTTTAATAATAAAGAAAAATTGTTTTTGTTTTCCCCTTGAAATAAAATGGAGACTCAGGGTGAGGAGAGTGACAAGTGCCCTGAGCACAATGGCACACTATCAAGGATGTCCTGGAGGCTGAGGAGATGAAACAGAATTAGGAAAAGGAGTTTATGAGAGGTAGCCAGCCTTTACCGCGTTAATCCAGGTCTGCTTTTGATTTTTCTTTTGTGTAATGTTGAGGCATCATGACTGACATCATGTTATGGAGGAACATGCTGGCTTCATGAGTGCGTCCGATGGATGTCCGACATACAAGAAAACTCAAAAAAGTTTGGAATGGTATTTTTTTTTTTTTTTTTTGGCACTCAGAAATCTGGGAGGAAGTAGGAAGTGGGGGTTGGTGGAGAAGTCGGGGCAAAAGTGGGGGCAGTGGGTGAAAGTGGGGGCAGTGGAAGTGCAGGGAAAAGGGGACGTAAACAAGATACATATGGATGGCATTTTGTTATAATTGGTCTAGGTTAGATAGCATAGTGTGAACAAAAACAGAAGCCTGAAAATGATATATAACAAATTCTATCTAACATTGCTGGTGTTTTGAGGGATCAAGCTTAACAACTGGATCTTAAAACATCAAGCGAAGGGGCGTAGAAAAGTCAAGCTTTCTAGAAACACAGACACCAATAGCTACATTAGTGGTAAGTCAGCTTTTGGTTTGTGTTTTTTCTTACTTCAAATACGAAGTCCAGCCCCCTCTTCATACAATAACAGCATGAATCTTGCCTCTCATAGGCATGCAGACCAGATGATGCCCAATAAAAAATGAAAACACAATAATCTATCATAAAATGTAAGGAAAATACATATACCCCACCTCCCCATCTATTTCAGCTGTCTGCTTTTCCTACTTTATTTTCACTTATTACTGGTTATAGACTGCAAATTGATTGAAGTGCTGTCATGCAGTTTTCTGAATTCTTATGCCTAAGCGTCATTAAATGTAGAAATGTGATCTTTTAATTAATTTGGCACTTTTTCATATATAGCCCCCTAAAGGACAAGTCTGTTGCTGTTATATTTCATATAAACCACATTGCTAAATTAAATTTACGAAGGTAAATCTTTTGAAAAACAAATTCTTAACTACAAATTAAAAACTCTGTATTCCATATTTCGTAATTACATACACTCATGCATTGTCATTGTTTTTTTTTTTTTAAAAGATGGCTTGATTTCTCAATCCCATTTCACCTCTGAAACAAGTTACATGAGAAATCTGAACTATAGAAACATGATAATACTTACATAACATAAACAGCCACAAACTAATTACAGGAATAAAATGGTTTGTTCAAATGGAATGCAGTGCTGATCATTCTAAAAAGGAAGCAGCTGAACAAAATTTTGAAATGTCTGTGAATGAATAATGAGAAAGAAATTATTAGATGGAAAAACAAATCACATGCATGCTTTTGCAGCATGAACCAAAGGTCCGAAAAAAGTGAGAAAATTGAACAAGCTGAGCACCAGCTGTAAAACTCTTCTTAAAATTGGCTAACAGGAGACAGGGTATTTCCGATAAAGGTATGACTTGCTGAACTTTAAAGTGCGTATTTATGTAAAAGAGGATCATGTTCAGGGTGAATTAGAAATGGTAAAGAAACACACTCTGAAGGTGAACAGGGCCAGAGTCAATCTATAGCTGTTCACACAGAACACGACACATACGCCTTGAAATCATATCCGAAAATGATAACATGCTTTGACCATGACTCTTTACAAGTTTATGCAAAATTGACTACATTCATTAATTAAAACTGGGTTTCAGTGGTTTAAAAGTATACTTTCAAACCCACATTATCTTTAGTTTAGTAAACAGCTATAGGAGAACCAAAACAAAACAGCAATTAGATTACACACAACACGTTAAAATGGCAAAGCAACCAGCGAATGATCAAATTTAAATTTGAATGATTTAAACACTACTTTCAGTATGCTTAAATAACTAGACCCTACATTTTGTGATAGCTTTGTAAGAAAATCCGGCTTAGTTGAATGTGACTGACAAACTTGGTATAAGAAAATAATAATTTAAGAATGTAACAAATAAAAGTGCTATATCTTTGTTGACATGCAAAGATATGTATTTAAAATGAACAACACATACCTCCTATTTTTATTATTTTTGTTACTTTGATTTTTTTTCCACGCATTATTTGATATCATGCAATACTGACGTGCAAAAAGGTTAACATCTAGCTTCACAAAATACATTTTTATAAGTTTAAAAGACTGTGTAAAGAAAATTAATAACTTATTCAGTCTTAGCTATGCTGATCCAACTAAACCTTTTTGAACAACAGCTGAATCCAAAACTAATCAAGGAGACATAGTTTGAATCTTTCATTTTGCTAACGAATTAATTCCCTTAGTTTGCAATCTTTAGCTCTTATGTTAGTTAAGGGGAACGAAAAGCTCTCAACTAAATGACACTAAAACATTTTTTTTGTCAATTTTAAGCTAGTTTTTTCCATTTTTTCATTTTTTTTTTATAAATGCAACACTACTTTTATATAAATCATAAATATGGTTTGTTTGGCACTTTTCATATTTAGTTGTTTCTATAAAAGTAACTTAATTTTGTCTAATGTTTAAATCACACATTTACATTTAAGAAGCTGTGAAGATCTATGTTGGCACAAGTTTATATTTTGTTAATATTATCTTATTAGTAATCAGTATTTATTACACGTTATTTTAGTCTCTTGCAACTTCAACATCCTGCTGACACACCAGGTGTTTATTTTTAGTTTTAGTACATGTCACAAATTAAATAGCAGCAGTTTCACAACTTAGGAAATAGTACGTATGTAACCCTATTCAACATCTAGGTAAATCCAAAAAGCTCCTACAACAGACAGAGTAAAAAGACAAGACAGAACAACATGCTACGTATATTGCTTCCAGTACTCACATTTTTGTATTTCTACCTAAATTACAAAATAAAAAAAATCCTTTTGCCCCTTTATTAAGGGTTACCTCTATTATGACATAACAAGGATGCTATTAGTTCACTAGCTTTGCTGGCATCTTCTCCAAGTATCCTATTTATATTGTTCACATAAAGTTGTCACAGTTGTAGTTAAGTCTATATACAGTTTTCTTTTCATAACGCGTTTCCCCCTCCTTTACCTATGCCTGCTTGAAAATGTAGATACTCGATGCTTTTAGTGGGCTTAGTTAAAAAAGGAGCTAAAATGTGCCAGATAAAAGGTATGGTTGGCTTGGTAACTAAACCTCTGTTTCCTATGTCATGTATACAAACAGCAGTATTTTGTCTAATTCTGGGATGAAAGTTGTAAAGAATAATGACATTTGCATTATTCTCTCAAAAACCACCTCAGACATTTATTGACTGGTCTACTGCATCCTATTACAAGTTATCACTTCCCCTGATTCCAGAAATTCAAATATTTTGATGTGTTGCATATTAGTGCAACATATGTAACGACCTCAATGCATATGTAAAAAAATCTGTAACCCAGAGTTTGGGCAAGATTTGCAGTGGAAGATATTGGGTTTTAAGGATGAGTGCAGTACTTTCTGATGATTACTAGAAATTATTTCACAGCATATTTGAGCAGTCATTAAGGTTAACATACCAGTTAAGCCAATAGCCTATTCATACCTGTAATTCCACATGGTTTAACTTTCAGTAGGACAGAGTATATTGAGAAATTTCATGTGGTTTTCAAAAAACTCTCCTGTATATTATCTTTCTAACCCAAATTAATTTTCTAAATTTTCTTTAGAATCCAAGCACTAATGAGCCATATATTCCACTAAGCTGATCGGAGTTTATATGATAAATGAAAGTGTCAATAGTTTGTGGTCTGATTTATACTCATTTATCAAGCCTTCAATCATCAATGCTTGACATGCGAAATGCACTTAACCAGGACTGGAGTACAGTTACAGCAGGTGGCTACCTTAGTCACACACCACTAGATATTACCAGCATAATGTTTTCATAACAGTTGAGTTTGGGAAAGGTGCTGTCCAGGATCTGTGTACCTTCTAGACTGGCGCCTTTGGTACGGTAAAGCTTTTGCTTGTGGGAGCAAAGCAACATGCACTTCAACATCAGCAAAGTCTGTTCATGAAGAGATGTGAGGGGCAACCGGAGGGATGTGGTTTTGACTGACATGTAAAAATGCAGTGTGTTAAGATGCGGGGTTGAGGGAAGTGGATGGTTCTGGATTGCAGTAAAGAAGCCTCCTTACCAAGCTGTAGAAATATGTACTCACTGTAGGTTTATTGGCAATTTAAGTATGAGTCTACGATTTAAAAATGCTGTTTTAATTAATGATATTTTTAGCTATCGAATTGACGATATAATTTTACATCTTAGCCCTTAGGCCAATAAATAAAGCCTCAAACAAGCTAATGCTTCATATATAATGTGAATTTACAAAAAAAAGTGTCAATAGTTTTAGAGAAAATTCACACCAGGATGATATGTTGTTCCCATCAATGTTTTCGTTCATACAGTAAGGGCAAACGTAGAGTTCTGTCTATTTATTATATGTTGATTTCTGTGCTTAATTCTTATGATTTGAAACTCTTGAAACTTTAAAGAAGGTCAGTAAAATACCAGATCGGAAGAAAGAGTGAAATCAACATTTCATGCTAATGCTCTTTTTTTCTTGGCTTTTAGCTCACGTTAAAGAAAACTAAATGCAATGCTAATGTAGTAGCACTTATATCAGAGCAAAGCGCTTTATGGAATTTTCCTCACTGCTTCAACTTGGTATAAGAATAGAGAGCTACAGATTTACTACACAGTGAAGCCTTACAGATATGTTTTCCCATTAATTCATGACTAAATTTCCATTCCCTGGATGAACGTATACACAGATAAGCTATGAACAATAACCCTCATCTCCAGGCTCCAAAGAATGGCACCCAATACTTCACAGTGCATTAAGAAGAAATTCAGTGTACTTCGATTGTGAAAACATCTTTAGCAGCAAACACTTAGCAGGGCAGCACTTATTTGCAAAGATAAACTTACAGGCGGGTCCTTGCCATTTGCCAGAGTAAAAAAAAAAATATATATATACAGTGACGGCTTTTTTTTAACTGACATCTGAATGAAATGTAATTGTATGTTAATTGAAGACCTAATTAGTTTAATCAATATAATGCATAAATATTGGTAGATAGGAACTGGCAAGTTGCATGGACCCTTCTATGCTTCAAGAAAAGGTGAAGTTCTCACAAGAAGTAACTACCACAATACTCTAGTACAGTGTTTTCCATCCCGGTCCTCAGGGACCCACAGACAGTCCATGTTTTTGCTTCCTCTTTATACAAAGCTGGGAGGAAGCAAAAACATGGACTGTCTGCAGGTCCCCGAGGACCGGATTGGGAAAAACAGCTCCAGTATGCTAAGTGCCACACCCTCAAGCTTTCAGTGCCTTTTGCTGTCACACACAGTAGGGCTGCATTCATATTGTATCTTGAATGGAGTTTGGGCAAAGAGCAATAAAGCTCAGAGGTAATTAAACTTAGATAAACTGGAAGTGGGGTGTATAATTTCAGGATAATTTAAGGGTTTGTAATCCCAGTATTACGCACTCCATGTGCTCAGGTATATGAAGGCAGCACTAAAGTTTGAGTTAGAACTAAAGTTCATTTGATCTCCATCAACCTGTCTTCCAAACGTTCAGTTTACAGATAAAGTGGAGAGTACGGAGAATCCGAAGTGGTTTCGTTTCAGGTTTAAGCGTAGATATGTTTGATTTGTCATCATAGCACCGAAACAGAATTTTAAACTTAAACAAGTCAGTTCATGTGTTTTGTGTATGCATGCCTGTTGCTGTATACAAGTCGTTTCAAACTGGATATCTGATCTAACACTTTGACCCTTCATTAACTGATGGTGCTGAAAATGCACTTCCCACTGGGTTTTAAATTAGACATATATTACACTGTTTAACAGACTATTAAATCCGCTTAAATAATTAAAAAAGAAACTAAATTAAAAATATAGCATTTACATTCATGTCAACCTGATTTCTCAGATTAAAAAATTAAAATACCACAATCTTAATGAATGAAATTATATTAATAAATAATGATGATGGAAATGACAATAATAATTATGATAGCAAAAATAGTAGTAAAACCAGAATTCGGACCCTGTTGAGAAAATGCCACGAAAATCTACGTGCTCTAACACTAGAAGCAGGATTCCGAATCCACTAGAAACGTGTGTGTGTGTGTGTGTCGTAGTGTCTTCAGTGAATCAGATTTTTGTTATGCAAACAATAAGAGCTGGATGTGCCTGTTTAAATCAGAATCCTGAAGACGTAGCTAAAAGGACTTTTCATCTGAGCCATTAGCATTTCTACATCGCACCTCCGTCGTCGTAAGATGAGGGCTGGTGGGCGAGATGCACGAGGGTGATCACTGACTAGCGGGATTGCCCCTTAGATCTCAGGCGTTTGTCTGCAGGCTCAAAACCCCCAAAGAGGGCGGGGACATGGGAGGGGGGAACTAAGCCTAAAGGCAAAGTTGGAAAAAAAAAAAAACCTGTGAGCTACGAAGTGATGGTGCGTGTTTGAATTGAGTGATGATAGTTTTCCCGTCATCCAGTGGAAAAAAAAAATAACTAAAAAAATATCCCAAAGATCAGGATTTGAGTAATAAAATCATATTTACATTTTACACATTTTCTTGGTTTTTCTTGGACAGTTATATCCTTCTTGTAGGTAGGTTTGTTTTGCCTTATCCTTTGTTTAAATACTGAAAAAAATGGTTCCTTTCTGCTTTCTTGATTTCCTTCCTCTTTCTTTACCCCTAACCCCCCCTGGGCCCCCCTTACTGCTTTTCCTCCACTTGCCTTTTAGCCCACCTTCTGTGGATTAGTGGCTCGCACGCCCTGCTCGTACGTGATCCGCTGGCTGATGAGATACTGAGCGGCCTGTGTGGCAGCAGGTGAGCCAGTGATCGTGACTTTACGGTTCCGGGTGCCGGGGATGAACTCGCCCTTTTTGGAAATTTGGATTCGGGCTCCTGTTAGCTCCTGGTACTCCACAAGTGTCTTCCCACCCTTACCCAGGATGGCACCAACCAGGTTCTCGGGGACGGCAATCTCCACCACGTCCTTAGCTCCTTCAGCTAGCTTCTCGGTAGCCAGAAGGGAGCTAGCGACCAACGGCGAGGCGGCACTCAGATAACCATTGGTGGCCCCCGTGGCAGCCGCAAGGGATCCTAGCGTAAAGCCACCCAAGGTCGTGGCGGGGTGGCCGGCACTGGTAGAGGCGTCACTAGCATAGGAGGCCAAGAGGTTAGCGGCAGCTGCTGCAGCAGGATTAGCACTAGCCGCCACGGCAGCTAAGACCCCAGAAGCAGCGGCCGGGTTGAGCCCCAGGCCCAAAGAGTTGGTGTTATATCCATAACTGGCCAATGTATTAAGAGCAGATGTAATGGCCAGGAGGTCATTACCTGAGAAGCTGGACATGGTGGTGGGAAAGGGTCCAACACCAGCCAAGCTGGCTTGGCCAAGAAGGCTGGAGGCAGTAGCAGCTGCGGCTGCTGCGGCCGCAGGCATTACCTCCGCCGAGTTGGCATATGGTGAACCGGTAGGATTGGAGTTGGCCACCGGGCCAGAAATATTAGAGTAGCTAATGTTGAGGCAGCTACTGCTTTGGGGGTCCTCTTGAATCTTTTGCACAATGATTTCCACTGCTTTGCGATTTTGCTCTGGCTCCCCACTGATAGTCACCACACGCTCCTGCAGGTTGATGCCCTCTGGTTTTTGAGAGAGCTGGACCCAGGCGCCCGATTGCTCCATCACGGCCTTAACCGTAGCCCCTCCCTTTCCGATGATGAGCCCCGCAGTGCTGTTGGGCACAATCAGCTTGGCCTGCAATCGACACAGAGAGGGAAGAAGGTTTAGCTGATGCTAATGTGTGAAAAATTCTTTAGATTTTATATTGTTACTAATCCTATTGCATCAGTCAAGATATATTTTGCGTTTAATGTGAACTTTTCTTAATAATCTTCTTGAATGTGCCCTGCATTTCTGCATTCCCTGTACAGCTTACATGTTTGACCTTTTATTTGCCCTTGAAACTGAGTATTGTCTGGTTCCTACTCCCATCAAATAGATTGAATATAAAAAAAAAAATCCAGTCAGAAAATATTTCATAATTTAAGACGAAATGAGGAGAACAGGGTAAACAAGTACAGTCACAAACAAGTATTTTTATTTTTCCAAAAACGTTCGGGAGAAGAAAAGGAAGAAAAGAAATGAAGTAAAAACCAAATAATTGGGTACAACGAGCCTCATTTAGAAGCATCCACTCCCAGGGGTCAAAGTTGCCATGGAAACCTAGCTCCAGCTTTCAAGAGGGGTGAATGAAAATGTATGGCAACCCCCTGCTTCACATACAAATGCACAACACCTCAGCTCTCTCTCTCTCTCTCTGTCTCTCTCTCGCGCGCACACACACACACCCCCATTAACTCAATCCCCGGTTTTCCATTTTAAAATGCTGTTGTTAAGGAAGAGGCACAGCCACTAATCACAAAATAAAGCACTTAGTATAGTTTTTAAACTTGTGTTACAATTGCTGTCACAGTGGAGATATAAGTAAAATAGTAAAATAATCAATGGAAAAAAGGACAAAGCTGCGCCGAAAATCCTTCATTCGGTATCGGCTGACAAAGGAAATGCAAGAGGGAACAACAAAGCTGGCTGAGAGCAGAGGACCACAGACAGAATAGCTTTCAGGACATGCACTCCAATCTCACAACTTAGGTTAAGTCCAAAGGCACCTGCATCTTTATATATGCATTTATCTGTGTGCAGTCTACACTCTACTCCCTGGGAACCCGTAATGGTTCTCTTTCTTAATCCTGAAATGAAAATGAACTTGCTACAGTTCCATTGCTATGCTATTTAGTTATGTTTCTGTTATGACCATACTTGTTTTGTGATGCCACACATGAAAGTAAAATATGCTAAAGACTATTAAAAATGGGCAATGCAGGAGAGAAAGCTTTTTCTGCTGCTGTGGAACTAAGGGAGAGCTCTGCTTCTGTCTAGGTAGAATTCTATCGCCAATCAGAAAGACTTTTTTTTTTTTATAAACTTGACTGTTTGTTTTCTTCAGATATAGGTGAAAATCCCAAAGGTATAATTGCCTAAAACATGCAGAACAGAATCAAGTATTCACACTTAGGAATCCTATTGTCTCTATCATTTATGTTACGTAGAATATTCTTAGGTAGAGACAACACAAATCACCTATACTAAGGATTCTTTTAGATTCTTATGGTTTATAATTTGAATATGTCAAATGTTAAAGTGACAAGGACAAGGTTGTAGTGTCACAACAGATGACTGCAAGGATGCTACAGTTATCTATTTTTTATCCTACATTTTTTGTTAATTGTCATGCGGATATTGTGTTCTTGTCTGTGCCAGCAGGACTCATTTCATTCTGATGCAATCCTGAGTTATAGCTGAAATTGTTGCAGCAAGAGGAGTACTTCTGGCTACAGATGCTGATTAAATTTACACTCCCTGGTGGTGCAGAAAAAGCTGCATTGACTAATACATAGTAATTCTGCTGAATGCGTCTGAGTCAAAGACCCCACCCCCACCCGAAAAAAAGAAAAAATGCTGATGTGTCATCAGTCATCTTAGACAGGTAATTCAAGAGGGAATGTGGGTGTAAATGACGAGGGGAGAAATGTCAGACACTCCATTTTAGACACGTCAGTTTTAAGAAAAAAGAATAGATGTTATATAGGATATTCATAACAGTTTATGTACTGTCACTGGGAATAGCTATTACTGTGTTTGGTGAAAGCGGGTCTCTAAGACCTGGTCAGACTCCTTCAGTGAACAGAATCACATAACAGGGAGGGGGGAAATAAATGAGGGTTTTATTGGGAGGGTAGTGAGGCGGGTGTGACATCACAGTCGGTGTATTTACTAGAGGTGAGAGAACATAATTCAGTCTCATAATTACGGAGACTAAGATGCAGGAGAATTGAATGAACGCGCTCCCAGCTTCAGATAATCATACCCCCACATCAATGTAATATAAAGTCACTGGAATCCAAATATCTGAGTAACAACAATGTGTTGGAAAAATGAACCCCAAAGAAGTTCCAATTTCAAAGCGCAGCTTTTGTGTTTTCCACTTATAAAATACTGTTGTATTTAATTTCAGTTTTCAGTTATAACTGAAGCGATAGCCCTCCTATTCATACTCAACTGTATTAATGTTTTCACTTAATCAGCTATGTAAACTGATTATGGGTATTCATTTCTTTACTCAAAAACTTGTAAGTAGCATGTTTGTAAAAAATAATTGTTTGCCTGTCAATGAACAATAAATTATACTTAAAAATATTCAAAAATGCCTTGGTTGCAAGCAATCGGTTCCAAAAAGGGTCTTTTTCAATTTTCAGTCTTGTTTTACATTGTTGTTGTTCAATATCTGTTAATACTATCTTTCTTGATAATGCTATACAATATAAATACAAATTTACAGAAAACAGAAATTTATAATTTAATAATTCATTTTATGATGTGAGAACTGACACATTTAAACCGATTTGGTCCAATGTGATGGCGATAACAGCAAAGGTCATTTGATAATAACAGGATTTACAATGGATGTCAAAAACGTCTACGGATATGAAGTAGAATGGAAATCACCCTGTTTGGCTTTAATATCTAATTCTGTAACAGAACAAGCCTGTCATAAGTACAATTACCTAATTTCTGAGGTATTCTGAAAATAAAATTCAGTTTTCTTTTCAACTACAATTCCTCTCATTTTTTGTTAAAACAAAACATTAAATTTAACTCTCAGGTAAATACCTTGGCAGTGTATTTGCATGCCCTGATTTTTTTACTGTATTCTAGTGATGACTTAGAAGCGGCAAAGTGCTGTACATTCATATATATCAACAGCTGAGAACATTTCAACTGTAAGGCAGACTGGCAATTTGTAGCACTTTATTGTTTAGACCAATAACAACAGCCTGATATACAAACCCACAACATTAGACACAAACCCTTTAACAAGTACGGTGAGTAATCCCACTTATTGGATTAAGTTAATAAATTCACAGAAAAGATCCATGCAGGTTTCAATTATTCAGTTAACTGCAAAAGGATCAAAGTAACAATCTAGTTGCAGAATACCATGATGACATTGGGAAATGCTTGGAAAAGGTCTAACTGCAATCCCACCGGGACGAACACTGTTCCCTGGTGGCAGGTTATTAACAGCCACAGCTAAAGAAGCACAATAACGCATTCTGGCACGTAGGATCCGTTCAGTTTGAATTTTTGCCGGTAGTGCTTGATTCCATTATCTTTCGGACATTCACAGAGACAAAGAGCAGACCATACCCAGGAGCCTCGATCCTACGAATTTCTAACCTTTCATTTAGCACAGCCAGTAGCGTTGGTCGGACCAAACTCTTTATATAGAACAATGTGCTACTTTCAGAATGGCCCAGTTGGTAGAGTCCTTAAGAACGGCTTTATAATTCCTCCCACTCTGACTGATATCCTTTCAAGAGAAGGAGTGAAATACTGCAAATAATGAATAAATAATAATAATTACTTTTGATGTAGACATGCTTCTTACTAGAATGTCACTTAAAACCTTTTTCTATTCTATTAAGTACCTTTACACTTCTTTTGTTTTTATATACTCACTGACAGAATTCTTCCCAAAATTCATGAAAAACTTAAGGATTACACTCTGTAAAATCAAAATGACCCAAAGGGATTTTTACGTTATGACTTATATGACTGTTGTCCAAAAATCTAAATATCATATATATCGCATATATATGGATTTTGTTCTGAGCCATATTTTAAATATAAATTATATTTGATGACTTCTGCAGATAATTAAACTCTAACCCCAAACACTCATCTGACTGCATGGACACTTTTGGTTTAAACCAATGCTGTTAGGAATTTAAAAAAAAATCTTTTAAGACTGTGCCTAAAAAGCTGCAGGAGACCAGCACTCTGGGATCAGAGCTGCCTACCCCTAGTTTAGAGCAGACCAGTGACAAGTTACATCAAATAATGCTATTTTCTGGAATAAGACAGAAGAAGATATGAACACAACACAAAGATGTTAGATTCAAAAATCTCGCCGTCATGATTGATACACTTCCCCCCCTCTTCTAACAAATTGTAGATTTCATTCTAGCAGTTTTAATCATACTAATGGATTAAATGGTTTTGACCAGCACTTAATCAAATAAAATATCCTTATTAGAATTTCAGCAGCAGCATTATGAATGAGATTCAGCTGTCTGATTGTCTATGTAGGATGGCCAGAGAACAGACCAGTGCACAAGTCCACCCTGCTGGACATAAAGGCGTGTTCGAGATTCTTTGTTTCACTTGTACATGAAGCCCACCATGCTTGTTAAGCTCATAAGATGAAAAAAGGCTGATTAGGTTATCATACTAATATTTTTGCTAAACATAAGATCTGAATCAATTAATCCTTTACACTATGGTTTGTAACCTTTTGACTTTCGAAGATTTCAAAAATTTCACAGTCTGGCCAAACGGCTGGGGGTGGGTGGGGAGGGGTTGTGCCCAGGCAGGTTGATCTCATAAGTTTAACCATATTTCCTTATCTGTCCAATGCAAAAAGAACATGCAAATATGAGGGGTTGTTTAAAAATTGAGATATATAGTCCATTTTTGGAAATTAACCAACCCATCTGCAAACCTCTGGTGGAATACAGACTGGATAGGAACCCTAAATTACAGCACTAAGATTTCTTACTTGGTTTTTAGTATTTAGAGAGCAATAACGTCAATGTTGCCAAACAGAATTATTTTTGTCTTGTCTTTAAAAAAATGTTGACACATCCCAGTGGCCATTCTATTGGCATAGCTACAGTATGTGAAGCAGTCTTGTTGTTTAGTAAGATTTGGCTTAGAAGGAGCATTTAGAATTTGGAAATGTGTCTTATGATGGTCTTTTCAGATTCCCAATTGGCAATGCCAATAAAATAATCTTCTAAATACAGTATAAACCAAATGAGGAATGTTCCAGATAGCCCTCCTCAGTCTTTGCAATCAATGCAGTATTTGTTGGTTAACAATAACTAGGATATATACAAATAATATATTCCCAAAAGTTTGACTAATGTTATGTAGTACCCAGAGGTGGAGAGTTGAGTAGTCTGTGACTGCGACTCTTTTCAACCAATGAATTGGTTGGAAAAAAATCTTGCTCTGGATTTTTTTAACTATCCATCTGTGATAGTACCTTTCTAAAAACTTTCTCAGTACTAGCCTATCATGTAGCTGGAAATAGAACTTGAAGTTGAATAAATACCCATTTACATTTAGAAAGTTGTTGTGTAGATTACAAACAATGGTAGCATTTTACCTAAAACACCCATGGATGTTGCATTATAGATTCCATTATAATGCAATATAATGCATTCATAACATACTATTAACACAGCTATGACTATTTAGAAATATAAAATGCTTTTTACTGACCATTATAATGCATTCTGAAGGTATCTGTAGTGTATTACAGATGAGAGCTTCATAAGGCAGTCATAATGCATAATAAATATGGGTATAATCTGTTCTACCTTTTTATAAATAGTTATATCCATGTTTATAATACTTTATGAATGCATTATAATGCATTGTAAAGGCATCTATAATGAATTATCCAAGAGTGCTTTAAGTTAAGTGCCACTGAAGCAACTTTCTGAATAATTATGATGGAGGGAAAGAGTCTATAAAAATAGGTCTGTGATTAATTTGTATGGAGGCATCAAGACTGCTCTTTTTGGGAGGGGCTCAATAACTTAATAACTGTTTTGACTGAGTCTTGCAAAGTGCTTGATAGGACTGAGCCATTCAGTATTTGCAGAAAATCCATTGCTAAGCATTTCGACGACGTTTCTCACTAAGCTGGCAGGCGGAGCGTCAAGACAGCAGACTTAGGAAGCCTCATAATTTCTTTTAGTCTTTTTTTAATTTTACAGTCAACAGAACCGAATTCTAACATCATGCACATTTTTTCTTTAAAGCATTAAATATGCCGATGTTTCACTGTTTGACAGAGAGGTATTAATGGCCAGTCTAAAATTTTTGATTTTACATGCAAACTCATTACACATTTCGAAGGGTACGAGACGGGGGTGTAATTGCCATGGAGGATGTATTAGCACGTCAGGTTAAAGATTTTCATGTTTCCTTTGCGAATGTGGGAAAAAAGAGCCCTTACTTATTTCAAAGTTAGAAGTATGAAGTCTCTGTTCCTTGGTACTTTCTGCTCACCAGAGATAGTTTTACATCTTCAGGTGAAAATGGCATCAACAGCATTCAGAGATTTGGAATTAAAATTATAGACTAAGGCATCAACAGAGTCTGATGCTATGCTTGGGGACACAGACATAGTTTTCATAAATTAAGCACCAGTGCTGTCATTTATATGCCTAGTTTGGCAAGAAACAGATCTAGTTTTGATATCAGTGCAAACTGAAATATGAAAGATAATACATATATATTATATATATCCTTAACAGTGCTAGAATATTGTGGCCTTTAATGACCAAACGTGGCGTGACTCGACCCTTTCACAAGTTGCAATGAACTCACAATCACAATTTGGTGAGGTGACGTGGATTTAGTCACGGGTAACTGTGGGTTTCTTCACTTTCCCAGACTGACAGAAACACTGCTTCATCCAATGCCTGATGGATGGACAGCGTGTATATGAAATGCTAGACCAATGCAAGGTTTGAGCTCACTGGGGGATAGATGTAGCCCTTAGTCTAGCATGAGGGATCCCGGGGAACAGTCAGTTACGGCTTGATTAGAGGTCCTGCGGTGAAGCGGAAGGCACAGCGGCAGAAGAGAAACTGAATGTTACTCACTTATGTAAGTCTGAGGCTGTTTTTAGGGTCTGATTCAGCCTCTCAACCCTGGAACTATTCTGATAGTCATAGAAATCCATCTAAATTGGACAATATTACCCCCATTCAGCAAAGAGACTATCCAAGTTAATGACCACTGGGCTCATAGACACCTGTGCTCCACTTCAAGCTAACTGGAGTACAAACCATATAGGACAGACTAGTGGGGCTGCACTGCATCTGACCAAGGATTCTATGACACTGCCCTTCCCCGGCTACCATGATAGGTTGTCATAACACTGCTTGAATCACAGAATTCCCAAATGGCACTCATTCTCCATGCTGAGCATATGTTCTTTAAAGACCACCAGGCTGTGCAGTATTCTGTCTAGGAGAGATCCCCCATAAGCTGGTTGTAGGATGATGGTTCATCAGGAATGTCAACCTATGTAGGCATGAATGTAGATAAGAAACTGAAAAATTAGAGGGTTATCTGGAAACCAAAGAAAAAAAACATTTTTGCGTCATGATCAAAGCATCTGAAGGGAGTCAGGCCCCACGGCAAAAGGGGTAGGATCAGACAGGCTTTGCACAGAGGAAAATAATGCAGTCAGAGGTGACTGCTCCACATCATTCTGGGGCAAGCACCAAGTTATTAGGTATTATTGCTTTATTCACCTCCTTGAGGTAAACACATTTGCATAGGTCTCCACACTTCTTTGCAGTCAGATCATTAGCAAGCTTTAGTGCTGCATCGACTTGCCGAACAATGCTAGCCTTTAATAATTTATTCACAAACTCAGCACATAAGGTCAACGCGGGTGCTGAATGACTGAACACACAAAAAAAAATCAAGAAAAGGCTGATGCTTAAATGCAGGAAATTAGCTTATGCTATCAAACTGTTAGAATGGTGGATCTTTTGGTATCTCAGACAGAAAAATCAAAGGCGCCAAATAAGAACAAGGAGGGTATCGTTCTACAGTTGACAACCATATGGACCTTTTTGGAGCTTACAATGACAATACAATGCAGGTTCCAGAAAAAAACTGCTTAACTACAGATGGATTCAATGGAACAATGAATCTGACAAAGGTCAGCGTTCCACAGCAGTTCAATAGATGTCTACAGGAGGATATCTTCTGAGCACCAATCTCTCAGTAGATATTCGTCATAGCACAGGGCTGTTGCTGACTACTTTTTCACAACTGACATCAAGGAATATGTGCTATCAGGCTGTGTTTGCGATATATAAAGACAGTAAAAAAGAGGGAGGATTGGCCTGTTAGTCTCTAGAATCAAACTCAGTCACATGCCAATAGCAGAAAGATGAATAAGATCACCAGGAAGGGTATCAGCAATCACTTCATGGCTGTTGGGTTATTAGAATTTTGATCCCTGATTAGTTTGTCCTATTAATCCCAAATTAAGACCGAACCGCTAAGACACACAAATTAGCTACAAACTGGTCTACTGACTCATGAAGCTCTTAGCCGCTATTGCTGAAAAAGAATTTGGTGGTGAATTGACACTGTGGCAGGAAGCTCCTACGTGAGAAAAGAGAATTGATGGCGGCCAGGTTCCGAGGGCCTGATATTACACCACCCAGCATGTATAAGGATGGCCTTTTTGTACTCCTCACTCCAAGAGCAACCACATAAGTGTTCAAAGAATTCAAGTCAGAGCCTCCAGGATACAGCAGACCTTTCAGGGAATAACGAGGACAGGGGGCAGTGGTGTGTATCCTCAGTGACAAATTGTTTGAATTGGTGAATTGCACACTCAGCTCTCTTCTTCACACTGCCTTGTGCTGGCCCTCATCATGGTTATTGCTCTTAAATGAATAAGAGAGAGCTAACAGAAGCTGAGCACGTAACATTGCAACATTTAAACTTTTTTCAACCTCCCACTTAAAATAAATGGTCAAAGAAATAACTTAATATGCTCTTTTATTAATTCTGTTGACAAAATACTATACTTTCATCATACAGCATATCTTACCTACATTAACTACTAACTAAATCCAGCACTATATAGGAGTGCTTAACCCTTTAATACTTCACTCATCCATTCAATTTGTTTCATTCAAATAACACAGAATATCACATAAAATCTGATTTACTTAAATGACATATCAGTGAAAATAAGCAGCTTGATGTGCAGTAAATAACAAATGCAAGGATGTAGGAAAATGAAGTTTCTTTTAAACTTTTTCATAGTAACTATGAAAACTATGTAGGGAGGGATATATAGAGGATTGCGGTGACCAGAACTTTTCAGAAGGAACTTAAGCCAACATTTTACCAGCCCAGTGTGGTATTCTGATGTTTAGTAATTTTATTTGGATCGACGTAATTGCGTTGGTCTGGGTTGGAGACCCAATATGATATGGATGACCCAATATGAGGCTTTATTGACAGCCCTGTCTAAAGGTGTGAGGCTACAGGCGACTCACTGACACATCATGCCACTACTACTCAATACTGCACAGCACGATTATTTCCAAAAGTGTCATCAAAAAGGAACAGAGCTCGCTTGCATAATTCTCATTAACACTATGTATGCTAAGTAGCACTACATCTGTTAATTTTCTGCCATATATAATTTTCATTTTGTATATGATTATTACAATTTCAACACCTATCAGCTGAGTCCAATGACTGTACATCAAAATTATCATGACATGTGACATATTTAATATAAAAGAATATAACCAGCAAGTTTTAAAGCGCATTTTTAGATGCATGCAGTGCATTAGCAGGTATCTGTGTTTTCTGATCATATGCATTAAAAGTAGAAAAACATAAATATAATGTTACTTATTAAAATGATGTTATTGTGTCCACTGGTATTTCTTTGAAAATTGCATTAATGACACAAGCTTGGATTTGTATTGTTTTTGGGATACAGCAAAAAAAATGTTACTCTTCTTTGCATGTTGCCAGTTGAAGCACATCCAGATCTCTTCCTTTGTGACTGTGGCAAAAACAGGAACTAGGAAACAGGTGGTTTGTCTGAGGGGAAAAAGTTACAGGAAACCAATGGTTGCTTGAGGAAGTCACAAAGGTTGGACAGGATAGTGCTTCCTGAGTGGACAATTCTTAAGTTAATTGTGAATATAGTGTTACATCCATCAACAGCATTAAAAAGTCCAATACAGAAATAGTCTTTCCAAGTTTTTCAAATACTTTTATGCATATGATAAAACCTGGCTGGCCACACCAATTTGTACATCTGTTTGTGTTACAGGAAAAAGATCATAATTATGAGCGGAATACGCTATACAAAAATGCTTTTTTGGAGTAGAAATCTCTGTATCCCATACAATTAAAAAAGAATAGCACACCCTGACCTGCATAAGTGGTTAAATACAGGGTCACAGCCACCAACTGATTATCAGTATTGGTTATTTTACTGCCCATGTTGCATGATGACTATATTGCTGTTTGGTTAACAATAACATCCCGCCCCCCCAAAAAAAAGCCATACATACACTGTGCAGTAAACCATTAGCTACTTAAACAAAAATAAACTTTAGACAAGAGGAACCCTGCTTTAGTGGACTGTAAACATAACATCAGCCTCCTGCCTACCCGCACCAGCCAATTCCACAGCATCTGCTAAATCGGGGCTCATTTTATTAGAGATGTTGTGCAGTGCAGCATTGCCATACATGCATTGAATAGTTAATATTCTGCTGTTCTCCAAAAATCCATGTGCTTACAGCTTATCATTTCCTCAGCTATTTCTTATCTAAATAGAGATTGGACTCAACTGCCGGACATTGGAATGAAACACAATTTCATCCGGACCGCGCATTAATTTCCTATGCTTAATACCTCTCCACCCCCCCCAGCTAAATTTTATCCTCAGGGACCCCCCAGCACCACCACCACCCTTGAAATAACTGTACACCATTACAACCACCTCCCAGGACACAATATAGAACTCGGGCCAGAACATCAGCTTGAACTGAGGTCAATTCCAGGTTCATCTGTTAAATCTCAGATTCAGATGCTTTACTGTCATTGTTGTTTCCACAGCAACAAAGTTTAAAAGGTGCTTCCTCTCCAGTGTCACATTCAAGCAGCAGTCACATAGTAACAATAAAATACCAAATAAATAAACAGACAAACAATAACTAAAGCAGGTGTATATTTCTCTGGATTCCAAATAAGTACCCAAGCACTCACCATCGCAACATTTCTTATAGTAATATTCATGCTGGTTTTGTCTACAAACTTCTACTTCATATGAGTCATTTATTGGAGTTCATTTACTTCATTGCTCTGGTCTAATTTTGAGCAGATGCTTTATTGATTTTGTGGTTCATGGGATGCAGCCCAGGCTTGGTATGTCACTCGCGATCGGTCCTATTCTAACGGCCCACTCCTTATTGAGCAAAAAAGCCGAATGAATTTTCACTAATTGTGCTAACTTTTGTCGTCTCTTTAAAAACGACTGAAAATGTTGGTGCGATCAGCGCTGTCTTGCTTTTTAGGGTTATTAGCCTCCAGTGGATGCTAGCACGCAACTGATTATTTATACCATAATGTAAACGTGAAATTGGCTAATTAATGAGTAGGAAAGCTGCAGAAGTCAACAATGCAGGCCTGGCCAATCAATGATGCATAGCCATAAACTGGCCAGCAATGATAATCACTTAAAGAGATTGCCCTGCAATCAATTAATGGTCTCACTGAGCTATATTGAAGTCAGCAAAATGTATAACACCAATATACCAATGATTCCTGCAACCCAATGGATTTACTTCAGATGGTGATAAATGAGTCCACATATATAATTGGATAATTCTATTTACTCTGTACTGAACCCTTGCAGAACGTCTGAATAATGTCTTATTACTCACAATGCAGCTATTTTATGCAGCTATATCAGTTTTTAGAGTGAAAGGGTCTGTTCCTAAGTTTTAGAAGATTTAAATTTGTAATTAGAAGAACAATTACAGAAGTTGCTGTGCAGAGGAAATACAATTTCAAAATCAGAATCAAGTGATTTAAAATCTTCACTTTTGATATCGTAGCGATAAGGCAGGACAAACACAGCAGTATTGGATTAAAACATTGTGACGGCTTGTTTAGGGGCAGCCGGAGGGTGGCTGGGACCCTGAGATCAGACTCACTTGTTTGATGCGGTCTGGGTTGACAGTGGTTTGGGGCTGCAAAATGCCAACCGGCTCGGTTTTCTGGGCGCTCTGGGGCATCTCGCGCACTTTCTCGGCAATGAAATTGTGGACACCATTCAGCGCCTCTACTGTCCCTTGAATAAGACACACTCGCTCTGTTGTTCCTGCAAGTGAGAAGTGCATAGAGAACATATTAATTAATGTGCAATATTCATATCTGTATTTCATAATGATGTTCCTATGGACTTTTTTCAACCACATGAAAGTCATAGTCAATTGAAAAACACAGAGGAATGCCAGAGTTTTAAGATCTGAACTTAAAGGAACAGGACAGTGTTATTAACTATTTCAAAGAAACTGGCTTTTAGAGATGCTGACACAACGGAAACTTGCTAAGGCATTCTGTCAAACTGTGACGGAAGGTGAACCAGTGACTCAGTACTGACATCAATGATGTGTGTCTGATTTCAAATAATTATCATCCTTGCATCAATAAAACTATTAAAAAGTAAGCTGAAATAGATAAGTTGCCCTACTTTATCCAAAACATTTTTTGGCCATTTGCACAGATTTATACTGTATTTTGTTATAAAAAATTAAAATAACAGCTTTTCTGGAGGGTACAACAGAAAGACTATGGAACGTGGAATCTGTGGATTATACAGGCATATTCTCAATCACTGCGGTAAATGACTGATCATTTAAAAAGTATGATTCTGAATGCACAAGGTTTCTCAATAAGACTAATAAAGCTCTCTTACACAGCATGTACTTGCACAAAATACATTCTGAGAATGAAGATAAACATGGCAGCCTTTGGCCTTTATAGACAACAGGGAGGCTTCACAATGGCTAAATAATGGGAAGCAGGGGAAAGTGAAATTTGAATGCGGTTCAGTCCTTATCGCCAGCATACAGCTGGGCTTCCGGCACCTTCCTTTCCTCTTGTTTTAACTTAGGTCAGCCGTGCAGTCATGCAGTGATATTAATAAAGCCAAACTGAGAAAACTCTGGATTCACATTTGTGCAGAAGCTTTCACAAGGCTATGACAGCTGGTCTCCTGTGGGTGATCGGGGAGGAACAAATCAGGCTGTGAATTAATTGAGTAGAGGTTGTCATTGCATTTGGCTCAGAGGTGACCGTAGGTGAAAGGTCAGTAGAGACCTTGGAATCCTGTCCCATTCTGTCCACTCTTTGCTGATACTCCATTAATGTGCTGTTACATTTTTCTACTGTGCTTGAGAAAAAGACAGGATTAGCCTGTGGTAATTTTTGAATATTTCTATATCTATATCTTTATATTGGACCTTAGCTCAGCCTGAAAAGGTAAAGCCCGAAGACGATTGAAGGAGAAAAAAATACCTCAGGTACTTGTCAAAATAATCAAGGTTACATGAAACTGGATTTGCACAAACAGCCCACAAGCTGAAAAAACCTGCTACATCCAGGTCAAAATTTATGTTTTCCACTTAAGCAATATATGTCCCATAAGATTATTTCATTTTAAAAATCACTGTAATTGCATAAGCTGTTTATAATGACATGATTGCATAATTAGCGAGAGAAGAGACACCCAGAAATGTTGCTATTTGTGTTCCCAATAACGTGAACTTCTCTTTAAATGCTTCATTTACTGTGGATTGTTTTTAAAATTCACAAAGGGTATAATGAATGAATGGTAAAAAAGCCTTTAGATATTTTTCATTAAAATTGGAGACCTTTAATGACTAAGGATTTAAACTGGTTTCCTTTGACGGATGTCTCCATTTGCATTTTGTTTATATGTTGCATATTAATAAATATTAATTGAGTAGAGCCAGGAGGGGTATCACCAAGAATGATGTATGGATATGTTCGACATACAATTTGATTTCAGAAAATACAAAGCTGTTTACACAAGAGCTTTCTTGAGTGCCATCATGACTGGTGTTATTGTGGTTATTAACCATTGACTGGCATAAAACAATTAGCACTCATTGTGTTACTGAAAGATTTCAAGATTGCAAGTCAATTATTCTCAAGATCTGTGGGTTCTACTTTATTTGTGCCTGTGGGAGTTTGTTCAGAGAGACAACCAATTAGATTGTAGCAATGGTGGGTCCAAGCAACTAGAGGAGGTGGGAACAGCCCATCAGTTGTCTTGGTCCCACCTCCTCTAGTTGCTTGGACCCACCTCTGCAACAATCTAATTGGTTATCTCTCTGAACTAATCATTTTTCCTTCTGCTATAAAACTCTCAGGAGCTTTATTTGCGATTCTTTATTTTATTTTCCGCTCGTCTTATTCCACGAAAAGCCGAAAACTAAAATGGTAATATTACCAAATTAAAGTTTGCAAAAGCAGGAAATTGCTATGCAATAGCTGGTAAAATGCAGACTAAATAAAAGATGCCAATTGCTCAGGCAAAGTTTCTTCCACTGTAATACCAGCAATTTTAGAACTCAGAAAAAAGGTACAGTTCATTTTACTTTCAATGTAATGCTTTCCCTTCTGGTTTCTTTAGTACCAACGGTATGCTGTAACACAAGGCCAAACCATTGAAGGCATTACAGATGTTTCCAGGCTCCAACTTTGAGAACGAAGGCCTCACCCTTTTCCTTTTTGACTTATATTTTCCAGGCCGCCCAATGCAGTCACTTGATTGCAATTTATAAACTGATGGTTCCTCTGGGAGTCCCACTTATTGTTCCAGCGTAGAGTGCTGATAATGAAAGAGTTCTGAGGGGCTTAAAGGACGCGGAACCCAACAAAGGGAGACAGTTTATTCAGAGCAAATGACAAGTTCTTAGTCTCCATGGCAACTGGCACCTCACCCTTGCTCCCTCCACATGAGATTGTGGGGCAGCTGTCGGTGAGGTAATGTGTCGTTACATTGCCATTAGATGCAGGAGATGCCAATGACTTGCATATGCTTATGTAATCATGAATGGGGCGGGGTGGGGGGGGCGTTTGGGTAGGGGTTGTCCTGGGACTGGAAAAATTGGGAATGATTTCCATGTGAAATCCTTTTTTGCTTTCTTCGTTGACAAAATCTTTCACCTTTAGTTTGCTAAATCATTACATTCGCAGTGACTGGGTTGCAAAAAAATTACTCTGTGGAATTTTGAAAATCGCATTATTAGACCTAAGAAAAAATGAATTCCTCTTCGGTGATGTCACTTTCAGCAGCCCTGGGCTTTATCCTCACTCAAAGTCTCTCGGCCCCTACTTCAGCCAGAGCTCAGCTGCAGCAGCTAACTGCTTTCTGCGCCCCCATCTGAGCGGGGGGGGGGGGGGGGGGGGG
>JAABNX020000042.1:7200860-7213402 GCA_015163995.2 Mormyrus lacerda | reverse complement strand
CCCCCCGCCCCTCTTTTCTCACATAGAACAAAAGTTGCCCCATAGCCGTCACCCCCTTTCTTTTCCTCTTTGCATATCAACTAGCTGCTTCTCAGCACCAGCTGCTCATGGCTGCCAACTTTGATGAAAGAGGGACAGCCCCGCATCTGGCATCTGCTGTCGCTAAGGCCTTGGCTTCCCAATAGGGAGACGGGGTGTTAAGGAAACAGAGAAAGAGCATTAGCCTGTATTGGAATCCCTTCTATCCAACCGTGACATGCACTGAATGCGGCAGAGCTAAAAGCGATACAACGGTTTAAGAGCAACATCTGAACAGAGAGCTGCTAGTCAGGGCGGCAAGTAAACGGTATTATTGTACGTATAGTGGTGTGCAATTATACTATTGCATGGTAACGTTTAAATCTCCCAGCATGCATTCAGACTTCAACATGCATTTCATACGGAAATATTAACCAAACCAAAAAAGAGTCAAGCTAGAATGAAGATCTGTTTTCAGCTACTAGCAGTCCCCGGGTTAAGAACATCTCACTTTTACAGAAAACTTCTTACGATTGGCCGGTCATATAGCCTATTATATTAAAAGCTTGGGTTAATTACAATGGTAATAACAAACACAAGCACTACTTTGTGACGCTTATAAAAACATCGCGTGGCTTCAGTGGTTTGTCGACTCAAGGTACAGAACGGTATGTAGTTACTTTTATTATTACTGTATTATTATTATTAAGGTTAATATGTACTGCATTATTATTTTCCGACTTACCAACAAATTCAACTTAAAGACAGACTGGGGGAACGTATCTTATTCGTAACCTGGAGATTCCAGATTCTGAGAATGTAACATATGACTCCCCAGATGCAAAGCAATTCTGCATGAGGCGCTTACCCGGGTAGAAATCTTTGGATTTGGACAGTTTGATAGTGGCACCTGTCTCTTTCTGCAGCTGGACAATGGTCTGACCCCCTTTGCCAATGATGGAGCCTGCTGCGTAGCTTGGGATCAACACTTTCAAGAAGTACTCGCCTTCCTCTGTAAGACAAAAATGAAGGACATAAATAGAGGCACACTCTACACACACCGACAGAGAGCATGTTCCTGGGAGGGTTCTTTCAGGGTTAGACTACTTATAAATCAGCCAAATTCAGTCCTGCAGAAAATTCCCTTGGAAATCAATGCCAATTCATTAAAGTAACAACTCAAGAATTGTGCTTGTTTTTTTTCTTTTCAATATTTTCTTCGCATTATATTTTCATGTGAAAATGTAATACAAAATATAAACGTGCTTCTAGAGCTGAGAAACAAAAGCAACTTGAACTCCAGCTTAATTCGTAACTTCTACTTAACAACACAAACAGGACACGGTTTCTGTAACGACTCCCCAACTTTACATTAACACTGCATTCCTCGGTCATCTATGTATATTACCTACATGTCAGTTACGTTTAACATTGTATTGGGTTAATGCAATTAACCAGAAGATAAACTCTCTTCTGAAAACTTTTGGCAAATTCTTTTACGAAAAGGTATTGCTTACAGTGGCCATTTGTGACAATTTTAGTAGTTTTCACTTTTTGGTGTTTTTAACTTGCCTATTGTCACTTTTTGCTGTTGCTAGTGTCCTTTTAACGAGACATCACTGCAGCCACTTTAATTTCTTTGAAATTTTATAATATAAACTCTCTCATTTGCCACTGCATTTGAGTTGTTGTGTTTCCATGCTACAGCATATGGAAGGTTAAATAATTCAAAAGACTGTTCCAAATGAGTTACCATGTAAGTGCAAGTCCAGCACTGAAGTACATCCAGACATGCCCTGATTAATTCAATTTGTATATCAGGCACCTAAAAATGGAGATTTTGAAATGCAGATAAAATCACCATTTTGCAAGTTTCATGAATCAGCACTAAAATAACTGTTGATCCAAATTACAAATACTTTTCAAATTGCTAATAATAAATATGGGCCACTCAAATCACTATGAATCACTATAAACTAATGTAAACAACACATAAAACCAGTCTAAGTCCATACACATTTCTCTCTCTTTCTCATCTCTCTTGTTGTTTTTAGTCTTTCACGTTATTGTAGATGACTTTAGACAAGCTTTGCTATGCATTGGACATATCTGTAATATCCCCTGTGTCGCCTGCACTATCCAACTGGGTCCTGTCGTAGCCATCTGGATGCGAGGTGGCTTCAAACTGAGCTGTGCATGGTAACAAGATGAGTCTATGGCCTCTGACTGTGTTGTGTACAGCTTGGAACAACCTTTTGAGTTAGCTTGTGGGAGTTTTGCTTACATAAAAATGTTCTGAGGGCAGAAGGAACAATGTCTGTGAGCTAACCAATCAGATTGTCTAGGAGGTGGATCTAAACAACTAGAGGAGGTGGGAGCAAGACATCTGATTGGTTGGTCCCGCCTCTTGTAGTTGTTTGAAGCCACCTCTTCTACAATTTGATTAGTTATCTCCCTGAAATAATCATTTTTCCTTCCGCCCTCAGTACGTTTTTGTGTAAGTAAAACTCATGAGCTTTTAGTTGTTTAGGATACCATAGCAGATCAACGGGGAACAAACACACAACACACAAAGACTCCAGCATGCAAGAGCATCATAAGGGCACAGAACACCATTTTAAATGTGACTTTATGCTATACGTTCGTCATGTTTACGTCAGTAGGTATCTACACCAAACAAGACTACTATTGCAATGAACTTTAGCAATAGACATTCGCAGGTTTTGTTTCTGGCATGTAAATTTAGGCCTTTAACTGTTTTTTATATAATACCATATTATAAAGTTATGCCATGATTTAGTGGACACTGGATTTCTGTTGCTGATGGAAAATAGCTTGAGGCCCCTACTTCAGATAATTTATTTTTCCATATTACCAAGGATTGAGGAGAAGCTAAAGATTAGAAACAATAAAAGTGTACAGCTGTTACTTTTAATATAATATATAGTAATATTTATTCAAAAGTCCAGCTCACTATTTAAGTCACATGCATATTTTTTTCATTTAGACATGCAAAAAACTTCATAAAAATGTATGTGCAAATCTACAGAACCAACATATCATTTTTGGATCTTTTAATTAAGAATAACATTCTCGAATGTTCAAATCGATCTTGTAACCAATTCTTCAGAGTATTCCAGTTCACCCTTGAACCAGAATCAGTTTTGCAGTGACCTAGATTCTAAATAAAGGCAAGACTGGCCTCATTTTAGTTTGGATGGAGTTAATTTTATCTGTTCTCATTACATGATGTATTCACAAATATTCTGATATATTCATTTCCATCAATTTTCAGTAACACCACATCCAATTACAGTTGCTATGATCCATAGCCCATTCTAGGAAGCATATAGCTGAATGTGCGCACACAAGGGAACACACTCTCTAATGCAATAACACACCAAGGACAAACTACCATCTCTAAACTACCAATTTCTGAGAGAAGTCATACGTCCCAGAGCACAATAACATAAACTTGACACATATTTCTTTCAAAACTTGTAATTGTAATATAACAATGCAGGCCTAGAATGGCATTTCGTTTCTCATAATTGTCCAGAAATATTTTCCTTCAAATAATTTGTAGTTCATTTGTGCCAACGTGCCACGTCAAGCATGTATCGCTCATGATAAATTATTAGAAATGGAGCCCTAACCTTAAAATTCCTTGCAAAGTAAAGTAAAGTCAAAATAAACTGTGGTGATTAAGAACACCATGCATGGAATAATGTACAGTAATCTACGTGTGATACACTTATAGGGAGCGTAAATTTGGTTTTGTTATTAAGCTTACTCATTTTTATTAAAGATATTCAACCCGTACTCTCAATCAAGCCGTACGAGAATACTTTTAAAATGTTTCAATTTTGCATTGTTTTGACAGAACAATGAAGGCGTACGATTTCAAGATTAGTAAAAGCAATCACTGTACTCAGTGCCCGTACTGGACACGTCCCTGGGTCTCACTGGAAACATCAGATGATTAAGTAGCAGAGCTGCTGCTGCAAAGAATGTCCTGGCTGCTCTATTTAACAAGTGTATACAGGTCACTGACAGCCTAGAAACGTGGCAGATGAGGTATCCCGCCTTTCCTGGTCTTGTATTTTTATTCCACAAGCAGGCCATCCTGTCCACATATACTAAGACAATATCAACAATGCAGATATGTGGGTATTTTTTGGCTCCTATTCTGTAACAAAGTTTCAGTGTATAACACTAAAGGTTTCCAAATTATTAATTTAGGAGCCAAATGGCAACAATGCTTACAAAATAGAACTATATCAAATTTGTGTGGAATCTCATTTTCCTCTTATGCCAACTTTGACATCATAAAGCTAAGCATGTTACATATATTTCTCCCATAACAGTCTGACAAATGATGAATCTTTGTTCGAGTTCAAGTAAATATATATAATCATCTACCATTCCTTAGGTAAACAAAATATTAATAATGATCTGTCTTCAAAAAACAGCCCTACCAGGTCAGTTAATCAGAATTTTCAAACATGGGATGCTCGTTTTATCTGAGCACACAATTTGCAATACAGAAATATACTCCAAGGGCAATGGGTATTCTTGAATTGTAAACAAATCATGCTGGAAATAGTAGTTAGTACATGCTGCATGGCACAAAACATCAACTGCATTTCCAGTCAGAAATCTCTCCATACTTCAGAGTACTATAAAGATAACAATACCAATTATAATTCTGTTTAGAGCTAAATCGAGTCCAGACTAGCATAATAAAGTGCAAAGAATTGAGTTAATTCCACTACGGTACGAATACATAGAATACATATATAAAAACAGTCGAATATTAGGATGACTCTAAATGAGATCACTTCCCTGGGCAGAAGCACAAGTTTGATTCTTTTCTTTCTCCAAAATAACACAAATAAATAGGAAGATATAGGAAAAACCAATGAACCAAGTGTCAAAGAGAAGACTAGGACAAAATGCATTTCAGCTGGAAGCTTTGTGTCTATGTTAGCTACTGGATCTTCTACGTATTGCTTAGCCAAGTTACTGGGTTTTAAAGGATGCCGGGTTACTAGCAAGCCTAACCCACTCACAGCACAAAAATCTACAACATGTTAACATTGCATTTTTCTCTTTCTATTGAAAGGAGTGAGGTACTGTGCTATAATCACTGTAAACTCTACCTTGAGTTTCACAAGTGATTCCCAAAACCTTTGAGGGCACAATATCACTATTATGCATTAATTTTCACCACATGTAACAAATTTGGCGACATGAAAAATACTGTGTAGTATACAATTATGTTAGAAGAAGCTCAAAAGCACATTCATACATTAAGGTTTGGGCTGGTTTAGTGGCTAATCTATTGTTCCTGAAACCTGTGGTGGTTTTGGTGTGAATCTGCACTGAAATGACATCAAATATCTTTCTTTATGCATTTCTCATTTTTTCTGGTCATTATTTCAGCCAACCTGATGAATAAGAAGCAGTAGTTCTGGTGAAACACGGGTGTTTTTTTTAAGAAGAGCATTTGTACCAGTTGTTCACATAATATTCATAATATTTGAAAAAAATATATATATATATTTTATGTTATGCTGTAAATATATTTATAACACATTTAATATATTTATTGTCATTTGTAATTTTTTTATGAAATTAAAATTATGCCAGTGCCTTAAAAATCAAAACAAATCAAATATTGTGGGTGTTGAAGTCCAGCCTTAGTTAATTCAGGCGAGTGCTAATTTACCCAGTGAGTGACGTTTTATGTAACGGATGTGCCGCTCTTTAATCATGACCGGCTGCTTGAGGTCCCTTATTCTACGTAAGACGCTGACTAGGTGGTTAAGGTGGTTATTGAAAAAACACGCTTCTTGGCTCCTCCCAAAACCACCAGTGTGAAACAAAACTAATGTCTATTTATCTTTACTTATCTTTCCTTGTGAAATTCTTATTCATTTATTCATTTCAACAAACAGCCAAAACATGATATATTCCCCATTTTTCTTCTCCATGTTCTTTTTTTAAAAAAACATTTTTTTTTATTTTTGTCCACCTACCATATAAGAAATACCTATGTTTGTTTTTCTTATGATTCTCAGATGTTGATCACTTATTCATCGTTAAAGTGATCATGCTTATGGTGGCTGAGAGTAAACAATGACACACTTCAAAGTCCCTTTAAAACACCCGTCTGAGAGACTCTGAGGATAATTTAAGTTTTTCTACTTCTCACGTGCCAATCTGCACGCTGAGGTCTAAATTTAATCAATTCTGTGAAATCAGAATAAATCGCATTTCAACTGTAGGAATGTCTGAAATGGAGATCAATCGTTACATCGTTCCTACTCCTTTACCATCCATTAGCATCCCTCAATTTCATTTTTCCTGACCAATAATGGAAAAATCAGAAAACCAAAGAAGTAAAATAAAATGACACATTCATATGCGTAATTAAAATACCTTGATAATTTATATATTGCAATATTTTCTTGTTTATTATTTATTATCCTATTTCTTGTAATAATTTTGTTGTCTGTCTTAAATTTATACCGGTTAAAAAAAAAAAAATAGGACAAGATTTGTTTGAGAGGAAGAAAAATAATAACAAAAACGTTCCCGTAGCATAATGCTATGCACTGTTGAACATGTTTTTACTCCTTAGTAGAATTACCTGGCAGTTGTCTGCATCTTGCTGTTCACAGATTAAAAATGGCTGCAATAATAGTGATTTATTATGTGGAACACTGAGGTAACCACTGCCATAGTCTGGTATTGTACTTCATGTTGGGTCTCAATTTCTGGAACAAATTTCTGGTGCTGCCTTTAACTGCCTTGCTGGTGGCAGCATTATCTAGACAATTTGAGCTAATCGAGGTTATAAAAGCTGAAGTTACGACTGTACATGTGTTTGCCCTCCTTTAGCGCCACCTTTCAAATAATATCTTTTCTCATGTAAAAGTGTCAGAAGAAAATAAGAAAAAATGAGGTACAAATCTGAAGAAGAAGAAAAAAATGAATCCAACATAACAGGCCGGAAAGACACCCATTATTCAGCTTACAGCAAGTAGTCTGTTTGTGTTCTGCTTAAGCTGAATGTTCCCTACACGTCGAACATATGAGTTTTCGAAATGGTGGCATGTATTGTTGGAATCGTGACTGTTCGCAGTGTAACGTACCTCACTGCGATGCTCTTTTCATTGCTCTCATGCATATTCATCGAGTGTTCTCTTCCAATCTACCGCAATGTGAGGACAGGCACCTTGGATATCCAATAAAACCTCTTCCTTCTGCCATCTTACCCCGCCTCTCACACCAAACAATACATTTTTTTTCTATTTGACGCAGTGTTTAAAAAAAAAGGAAAAAAAAGAAGCAGCGCCCCCTTTATGTTCAAGCGAGCATCACGGATCGATGGGATGCGGCGACTGCGGCTTCTGTGCTCGTCAATGGCGGCGGATGATGGACGGGGAGGTGGAGATACAGTGGTTAGTGGCGAACAAAAAGTACGTATAAACAATGGAGCCGGAAAAAAGCATTTTTAAGTCAAAGAATGCAGAAGGAAATTGAAATAGCAGTGAAGACATTTCAAACTGTGAGAGCTGTGGGAGTGAAAGGGTGGCAGCGAAAACGGCATCGTCTCGCTTTGAGCTAATTTTAGAGGTTTTTCCTGTAAGAAAACATATTTAGGACTATAGGTGGATATATTTCTGTCCGTATATAGAAAATATTCCAGATTCATAGCTTTTTAATTGCCCGAAAATCTGACGAAAGTTCTCATGCAAATAGAGCGTATTTGTGAAGGAAAGCAATGTAGTAGTAAAATGTGCAATAATATTATTGGTGTTGTGATCAAAATTCTGTCGCAGCATAAGGTACAACTGGACGAGATAAACACAACCCTCTATAGCAGAAACCAATATCCACTCGTCTGTATCATCCCAGTTTATAGTCAGCTGGCATTTTTACAGTCTCCTCACGTCATTCAGCAAGGGCATCTACATCCCTTTCTCATCATCTTCCAGAAGCTAAGCACATGCCAGTTCTTCCATTATCAAAATTAGCAAAGTACACCTAGAGGTTCCAAGACATCACTATAAGCATAGTCGAGGCAAGGTGGGGTCTATTCAAATAAGAACGCTGTTATCATTCAGACAAGAAAAGCTCTTTTTTTTTACATCGGTAACTATCACGGAATTGTTCATTTGCGGGGGGCTTCAGAGAATCTCCATAGCATGAGCTGTCATGGTCGACCAGAACTTCAAAATAAGCAGAATCACTCACCTGGTGTTACTGACACCTTTATCAAAAGGGAAATTTGATTTAGTAACAGAATGATGAAAACGGAATGAAAGCATCCCACTGACATAGAACCCCATAACAATTTATAGGAATTAGAGCCTCATTTTCCAGTTATCAGATTTGGTAGGAGTAAGGAGTGAGTATGCTTCTATGGACCTAAAAGTAATGTTTACTATAGGGAACCATTTTACGTTGCAAATTATTATAACTGCAATAGCAACAGTCAAACTTCACTAGCAAATACGATACCAGCCATGTTCTAAAATGCTCTTTATTGAATTTTGTACTTCTTAACTAATTTCATCACTCGGATTTCTGCCTACTAATTTCACAATAAAGTATAACTTTAGAATTGGACTTATCTTTTGTATAATTACATTTTGAAATTTACCGAAGTATGTAAAATAAGTATTTCTGGGACAGAATTTTGGTGAAAGGATTTTCACTACAGAAAAATGAGAAAGCACCTGCAGGCTGTTCTTTTAGAATTTGTACCTCTGATATTTCAAAAGGCCAGTTTTAAAGCGAATTATTAAATTTGAAGTTATTTTCTATATTCCCAATTTCTATGTGTTAAGTTTTTTAAAGTATCAGTATCGTTCTGAATCATGTGTTAACACCCTTTGCTGGGCAACAATTAAAAGGCCTGAAGGCTTTATGGGATGGAATAGAATAGAATAGATATGCAACTTTCTATTTTTATTTTTATATATCAGAAATAAAGTGCAGAGGTGTATACTTTCAGTTTGCATGTGCACTGTCCCCTACCTTAAATGATAGACTCATTTTTTTATAGTCAATTGGGCAATTGTCTGTTGCACTTAAATGAATAATCGTGTTCAGAATGATATATTATCAGATTCTTTTACAAAAAATAATATAAACCGGAATACTATTTTCTACACCGTTTGAATTAATATTATATAAACAAGGTTAATTCATTTCTGCAATACTCAAGCACATTACACACTAGGTGTAAATAATAAAATGATACATTTATATGAATATTTGTTTAGGGCCGATTGATTACTGAAGCGTTACGACAAAGGGTCCAGAAAGGCATGGTTACCATTGTTGATATAAGTGTTGCAAATCCCAGCTACCTACATCACCTTTTTTAGTTTTTATTAACATAATTCAGTTTTATCACGTAAAATGCTCCAGCAAGGTAAAAATACACGTATCACACTGTTATTGTCTGTGGATTAATTCTGTGTTTTCATTAAACGTACCATATAAACGACAGTACATGACATTACCATGAAACATCGTCAGTCAAAGAACGAGAGTGCAGACATGCCGCCACTAATATCAGCAACCACGCAAGAAAGACAAAAGGGTAAAGACAATTAAAGACAGCGCAAAATATACAGGAATATATATTGATTTTCGTTCAGTTGTAACAATCCAGCTTTGCTCACTTTCTTACTGGTTCCTTACAACTGACCTCTAAGCCTCCAGTTTCCTTCTTACCTCCGGTGTTTGTGCGTTTTGTGCTGCTGGCTTCTGTCGGGGTCTCCAGCGGTCTTTTGCGCGAATCTGGGGGATCGGACTCCATGTGCGGTTGTTGATTGTGATGGTGAGGATTCGAGAAAATCCCGTTCTGTTGAACTGCCCCACCTGCCATCATTTTCATAGTATCTTCAATCAAACTAGGTTATTCGTGAAAACAATTCGAAGGCGAGCGGGTATTGGGGAACGCAAACTGTTAAACAATTAGAATGGCGTATCAATTCGAAGTTGACGTTGTGTTCAATGAAGGGCTTCGCACGCTTTATCCCCTCTTGCCAAACAGCAGAATTATACGTTGTGTTTGTTGATGCCTTATTCAAGGCAAGCTTGATGCTGGGTAGGAAAAAAACGTCACGTCTGTATTAAAAAATCCAACGAATGCCTTTCCTCTTGCTCTCCACTCAGTTAATGTGCAGTTCCAAGTAGAACTAATAATAATAATAATAATAATAACAATAATAATAATACCTATGTCGTTACGTTCTGTAGTTTATCTTGGTATTTTTATCTCACGTATCCGTTTCAAGCTCTGTGAACGTTCACGGTCTTCTCGTAGAAACAAATGCTACAAAAATGGAAAACAAAAAAGGCAATATGTCAGATGTGAGGAAAACAAAGAACCCTGGGAAATGAAAAGAAATTGATGAGAAAAATCAAAAAGTATTCTCTAGCCGGTCTTCGGTTCTCGCATCAAGATACGTATTGGGTTGAAGATAAAAGGGTTTTAGATGAGGGGGTTAATGCAGAGGATGGATGAAATATCAATAAAGAGATGCTATGCCGGAGAACCGTTCAGTGAAAGATGCCGCAGTCTTGTGCTCAGAGCATCCCTGGACTGACTGACTGTCAGCGCAGGGCATTAGTGACGTCATGGCATCGGAACACATCCTTGTCAGAGTCGAAACCCGAGCCGCCCCTGCCCGAAATCTATTGGATAACGTTTGCTATTTTTTCAACAAGGCATGTATAAATTTCGATTTTCACGTGACAAAAGAGGAGGGATGACTGACTCAATCACTGGTCGCTGCGGAACGTCTCGAAGTACGTAACACGAACTTTCAGTACATCTGCCCCTGACTAACGTGCTACCTCATTCCATAGATTTCCGGTGGTTGGGGCTGTGAGAAGAAAGGCTTCCAGGAAAACGATACACCAGCGATGTAGATGTTCAGATGGCATCGTCCGTATTAAATTTGTCTAAGGGTATAAACGGTGATGTTCTGCCATCTGGAGCTGACGTTAAACACGTGAGCTGGGCACCGTGTTAAACCTCAGTGCCCTAATATAAAATTATGTAAGTCTTAACATACTTAAACCAAATACTGGAGTTCTACGACGGATACTTGTGCAGTATTACACACATAATATATGGGAAGGCCAAAGTACACCACGCATATAGCCCAAAATCAGAAATTGATGCTGATCACACTCTTTTCATGGTTTGTCAAGGGAATTCTTGGAATTCTACTTACGTTTGCATATGCATATGTTATGTATAGTTCTTTGTGTGACACAATACGTCGGTATAAAAAAAACTTAACTTTGGATTTTATATATGTCCCAGACAAGACTCCACAAACTGCATACACCCGGTTTTCTGCCGGCCGGTCCGCGCCTCCACGTACTCAGTGCTGACCGGACTTGGGTTGCTCTCTGTGAGGTTCGCAGCTGAGACGGCTGAAAATAACTGATGTTACAATCTGTATTTAAAGGTTGAGGTACTAAACAAGATTGGGCAATTAGAGACTATGATCCAAGACATTGGGTTATACCAGAGAACTAGAGAACAGACACAAAATCAGAAAGCCAAATCAAGAAACGTAATAGCAAGTCTGAGTAAGCAGAACTAAATCTCAAAACTCAGCAACAAGACATTCACCAGGCATAAGTTAAATATATTGAGAGCAGGTGTAGATGATTATGCGTTGAAGTCATTTGGCTGGGAAGAGACACCATTTCTGTGGCAGGTAAATAGCGAACTGGATACTGGGCCAGATGCCAGATGTAACAATAATTATAGAATAACGTATTTCCTGAATATTAAATATTAAGTTATTATTAGTTGAAAACTTACTCCTGGCAACCATATAGACTGCATTTCTCCAGAATGTTCTGCCTTCTGTCTTGGTCTTCGTGCCAAATATCAGTTTCTGATTTAGATCTTTTGCTGGATTATTTGTTGTCAATCGTTGTTCTAAGGAGGCAAAGGCTGTCTCCATTTCTTCACTGTCAACAGTACGGTTAGCATCCGTTGCCATGGTCATAGGCAACCAGCATCAGCCACTGTTTTCCTTTTTTCCTTCTAATTAAGCTTTTGTTTTCACATCTGGTCTTAGTCCAGTTGTTTCACTCTGTTCTTTAGCTGTTTAAGGGTCTTCGGATCTTTTTCCTTTTGCACTGTAAGGGTTGTGTCATCGGCATATTGAAGGTTGTTGATGTTTATGATACCACTCCTGAGTCCACAGTTATCTTCCTCCAGGTGAATAGGCAATATGGAGCTATGAGGCCCAACACAATGGTTTTAAAAGCCGCGTAACGTCCATCCATCCTTCCATTTTCTGCACTCCTTGTCCTATTAAGAGTCATTGAGATCCAGGAAGCTATGGCCAAAGCTGGGAATAACCCAGCATGGGGTATCAACTCACAACCGGGCACACTCATACACCAGTCACACACATACACCAGTCACCTTCACATGAAACACCTATGGGAAAGTTAGTAATCCCAAT
>JAABNX020000042.1:7177658-7200760 GCA_015163995.2 Mormyrus lacerda | reverse complement strand
CACACTCATACACCAGTCACACACATACACCAGTCACCTTCACATGAAACACCTATGGGAAAGTTAGTAATCCCAATTCACCTGTTTTTGGGCTGTGGGAAAGGGAAACTGGAGTATCTGGAGGAAACCCCGTGATGACACTGGGAGAAAGCGCAAACCCCACACACGGATCCAGGCTTCTCTGAACAGACCAAAAATATGCTGTGAATACAATGTTTTTTTTTATTATTATTTAATTATTGGATATTTACTAGAGAGAATATTTATTTTGATTTACTTTTAAGTAAATTTTAGTTTTTTATTAGTATGCTGCAGTAGTATAACTTTTTATTTACGAAATAAAGTCATACTTTGTTCAGTAAACCACTGTTTAATAAAGGAAAAAAGAAGCAATTTATGTTCTGTTTCTTTTAGACCCGCTAAACCAAAAACGTACCGAATCATGATTTTTGTGTATCATTACACTCCTATGAATTATTGTACACTTTAGAATAATGAGGTTTGTTGTGAGATTCTGGCAGCCTGTCTGTAGTGTCCCTTCGTACTGGATAAGAAGCTAGACGATGAATGGACAGATAACACTGTGCTGTGTCCTTGTTTTGGCTGTGTGTGTATGTGTCTCTTAACTGTATTGCTGTTTCAAATACTGACCTGGATTAGTAAAACATTTTGGCTTCAATGTGAATGATGAGTTTTAGTTCTATAATTTATAGGATCATTTGTCAGGTGTCAGGAATAGAAAATGATAAGGAATCTCAAATGAAGACTTGGAAGTCCCAGGAAAAAAAAAAAATCTTGGCTGGGCAATGAGGAATTTATTATACAATCATCTGTTGGATCACATAGATTCAAGCACAACACTATGCAGAAGCTGTCTTACAAAAGAGTTTCCGAATTGTGGGTAAATATGCAATTAACTTATTAGATAAAAGACTGACAGGAGTGTACTGAAGGGTGGCATGGTGCCCCCCCCCCCCGTCTCTAGAGCTGTGTTCAATTTCCACCCCATTTACACATGTAGGTTTCCACCCAGTCAAATATAATGCAGTTTAAATTTATTATATTAAGCTGATATCTAAGGAAACCAGCAAGAATCATTTGATTAAATAAATATCTTAAATATCCCCGTCTGTGTCACCTGGACTAGAAAGAAAACCAGACACACCAAGGTGCTATTTACAAAATGTATATATTACAAACTGGATCACTACTGAAGGCAACCAAAGCCAATCGCAATCTTTAGAATCAGGACTGCAGAACATTCAGGAAGATTTAGTGACAGGTATCCCAATAAAGGCACAAACTCTCCAAGAACGACCCATCTCACAGTTTCAATCTCTGCACCGCCATTTCAGAGACTGGCATCGCTGGAATGTACCACGTTATCCTCCAATTGGGCAGACGTGCCAAAGGAGATGAGACCCAGCACCAGCCTTAGCTTAAAAGTGACGGGCAGGTAAACCAGAGAAAACAGGAGAGAGAATAGAGTAGGGAAGCAGGCGAGAAGAAAGGTAATGGGATAAGAGGACAATCAAAGCAAGACATAGTGTCTAATATAAGTGTATCTTGGTGTTTTGTGGAATGTATGAATGTTCAAGGGTGCACTGTGCTTTAAGGATGCAAAATCGACAGTAATACGTGGTTATGGAAGATATACAGCCTACAAAACCCAATACAACATAAAATTAACAAATGAAAAGGAAAAAAATGTGTATTTCTCTTTTTTGGGGGAAGTTGTAAAACAAAATAACCTGCTTCTCACAGTAAATAAAATCAAATCACCATGTACTTAACCTCCTTTATGAAACTTCTATTAGGAAACTTATCGAATTGCGTTGAAAATATTTAAGGGTTGGGAATGTTATAGTGGACAGGCCCAGTGTATGTATCCCGCACAAACGACAGCCTTTGTGTCCATGTTACTGCGTCTCTGCTGGGCAATGAGACAGCGGGGGAAGGGAAGCAGGGTCATGACCTACACAAGACAAGGGGACAGTTTCTGAAGTGTCAGGTATGACTTGCAAAAAAAGACTCACAGCAATTGTTCTTGTTTTTATTTTCGACATATAAATGCTGCTTACAAAATAAGTATTTATTAAATACTTTGACCCAAGTGAAAGCAAAAGCAAAGATAATATATCTGGAGAGTGGATGATCCCTATTTGCAAGTAATTATGCACTTTTTTTAAAATTTTACATTGTTCCTCTGCTCCTCCAGCTGTCGCCTCAATTTCCATCAGGAGTATCGTTGGTCATGCTGCTAATAAACAGAACAGAAGAAACTTCACAGATTGTGGAACATCTGGTGCATTTTACTCATCCATATGTATGGTCTGATATTGATTTTAAATGATTGAATAAATAGCAGAGTCAAAGACTGAATAAAATGATATAGAACTTTCTGGGCTAAAGGGACTAAGACGCACAATGTAAAAAAGGTAGCTTTGTCTCATATTATTTGTGTAAAATTTCACTTTTTCATCTCTGAGTATGCTTCTTTTGTTTTGTTCATTTTCCTGCACAGAAAATAGAAATAATACAAATATACAGTGTTTATATAATTCTACGCTCCTAAAAAATCAAAAATAAGTCTTTTGTATTTGCCTTGCCTGTTGGTACTTAACATGTTGAAATTTTCACACGCGTGATACATTTTTGTTACCTATATGATTACCATCAATTTCTGCACCTTAGACAAATGCCAACTGATTGTCATTATCATTTTTTTAATTTCTCTCGTCCATTCGTAAAACCACACAGTATGACCTGAAACCAAACCATCATTTGTTGCCCGTGTCTGACAATGCAATGACAATTTTCATTTGAATCTGAAAGCTTTCAATTACAATCAGAAATCCATATGTCTCTTCAAATACAGACCCTGGGGCTAACATAACTGATGCTTTGCATCCAGTTTGCAGACTGCAACATTATTTTCGCCAATTTCACTGCAATAATACGCGTGAAATTTGATTAACAAAAAGATACATTATAATAGGCCTACTGCTTGGGGCAGCTATTTAGCATCAGGGAGGAGGGGGTTGGCCTTTTTGGCGTGAGCTACTGCCCCCAAAATGTCTGTGCAGGGGTCTGCTGTTGGGTACACTGTGTGCATTTCGTCTGCTCTTTACTTGCCATATAGCTCAAGGATGTATTCGAAATGGTTTACTCACTTACTGGTCTCAACAGACGAAAATCTACAGCTAACGATGCTGGGAATAAGTGAAACAAGTCGACATTTTCAGACACTAAATTCCAAGACGATCTGTGTTGGTCTCCTAGCAACCTCTGAAAGCTGACATTTGCAAATAAAATATATCGATAACATAATCGGAATAAAGGAGATGCATGTGTAAGTCTATAATTAATTTGAAATCATTAACTTTTACCCGCGGCGAGGACCAAGTTGATAGATGAATTGATTATTGTATTGCTATTAATTATTGTTGTTCAATCCTTGCAGAGATCAGTATCACCAGTCCCATTTTAAGATTAAAAAAATGTGCTCACATTTTCATAGCTACCCTCTCGCGCCATCTTGTTTGCATTGCGAGAGGTCAGTTGACAGTAGACGTCACCTTAGCGTTGCATTGTGGTATATAGGAGTATCCTAGGGTACATCGTCTGTACACTATGCATTATGGGTATTTTATAGTGCACTGTACAGTAACATTGGTCGTTGAGAATCCCTAAAGCTAAACTGACTGGGGAAGGTAATATGAATACCCCGAAGTGTTCATGAATGTGAATTATCGCCATCTGGTGGTAAATTTTGTAACATTACTTTTAAGATTGATTATGAAACCTTTGACTCCGCATACTGAAAACAAACACGGAGCTAAATAAATACATTAACTATGTACCATATGTATGTAATGGTGGAATCTATTAAGACGACAAAAATGAACCAGAAAAATTTCATGTTGGATCAGGAACAGATTTACAACCAATGACAGATAGAAATACAATAGTCAGACTATTTTGTTCTCCAGAACCACTGGAAGGTGGAAACATCATGCAAGTTTGGCCGTTCCCATCTGACTTCACATGGTGGCCCACTTTTGGACTGGATTATCATTTTTTTATCTTCCCACCATTCCCTGTGAACACCACACTGTATGTGAAAATCTCAGGAGAGATGTGTGTGTGGCTCTGTGCCTCTCTGCCCACTAGTTCAGTTCCCACGGCCACCATTAAGCTTTTGAGCAAGACCATTTAACTTCAGTTGAACAGCAAATTTCCACAACTCACAGTAATGATGTATGTGTGTAACTTTGCTTAAGTCATATGAACTTTTTATCATTTACTGATTAAAAATCAATGTCTCTGTCATGCGCAGAATGGTAAAAGTATGACAGTATCAACGCTTGAATTTTTTTATCGATTTAAATGGCTGCGATACTATATCGAACTACAAAAATGTTTCTTTATCATTACTGGTGTCTGCTTCCAAGTCATCGGTACTATTACTGTTTGCTGACAAACCATCGTTATAGAAGTCTTTGGCTTTTTTGTAGATGGCAAAGTAAGACATCAGCTTTTCAGCATCTTTCGTTTTTGCAGCTTTGACTTTGTTGATTGTTGGTAGAACTCTTGTTTAATCAATTTCATTGATCTTCTTCCCTCCACGTTTCTCTTTTGGAGTTCCTCCATGACTGATAGCATGTTTGGCGAGTCTGTTCAGTCGAAATCGTGAAACACATGCTATTGGTACGAATGCAGCAGAACATACACGTATTGGTGAACCGTTGTCTGCTTTTCTAATAAAATACTTAATCTGTATTGGTCTTTTTCTGCCACAGGCGGCACGCGTCCTTTGACGTTTTGGGACGCTTGATAAAAGACGCAGAAGCAAGAACGCTTTCATAAAGTTGATTGAAGAACTCTACAAGTTACAAAATATACGAAAGTTACAATATATATGAAAGTGCCTAAAATACTTTAAAAAGCAATATTAAAGCGGTAATAAGATTTTAAAAAGAGAAAATTCATGCCTATAGGATATATGAAATTTTATCCAATATTAGTACTGTCATTCAGCACATTAGTATAGACGACCTGTCTTTACTGGACATATAACAGCGACATCAAACAAAAGTACCGATAATAAGGGTATTTTATTTCCTTTCCAAACAAACAAAAATGTAGGTAGATTTCGGATCAGCGTTATATATGATAGCACAGAGTACGTCGACAAAATGTTAGACCTTATTACTTACGCTTTTGTTGTTAGCTTGCTAGCCTGACAAACAATCTTTTGTCCTTTTGCAGATCTGACTCCAGTGTGTTCACACGAAATTTTAGGCTGCTTTCCTTACTTTTTATATTTAGAACTTTTATTTATATTCTTTTTTCATTTCTCTGGTTGTCTTTTCCTTTTCCTTGACTCAGAAACATTTTCACTAAATTCAACACATTCTTCATCCGCCATTTTTAAATTAATTTTGCGTGGTTATTATATCGCAAATAAATACCATTTCTGTCTACTTTTTTGGGAAATTTAACTTAAGTACTTCGCTGGATTTCATGAGGACTGAGTGAGTTTCAGTTCCCAGTACTGTAACATATGATGAGGAAGCATATGACTTCAGGTCATTGGCGATCTCAAAAACATCAAAAATGCACGGAGTAAGTTTGAGAAATTTGCTCTTCAGTTACTCCAGGAATTCTGCTGACTCTGCTCTTTGATCTTCACCTGTTGTCGCTTTTGACAAATACCTCCTAAACAAGTAAATGTAAAATATATTCATTTAGTCACCGGCATATTTGCAATATTTGCAAATAAATACATAAAATAAGAAAATGGGAATCAGACTGACTGAGTTCAAACGTCGGTTTAGTTCTGCTGGGGACCCACGAATTACGCGTAAATGCGCCGAATTCTAGCAAAGAACGTTCCTCGACTTTGCGCAACCGAATAACGAGGCGGGAGAAGCAGTCGCGTCAGATGTTTTTATTGCCGGTGAATTATGGGAGTTGAAGTTAACTTTCCCGAAACATTAAGTTAAGCACCGAAAAAACAGTGCAGACATCATTCAGCAAAATTGTGGGTAGTAACGTTAAAACGGACATCTTCATTAAAATTTAATAAAAAATGAAGTTGTTAGATAACTCAGCTTAGCACTGGTCTGGTTCGTGACAATTGAGTTGTAACGTGATGAGTTAATTATCTAGCTTTATAAGAATTATTATTATTTATTATTATTATTTTGTTAATTTCAACATTATTACTGGCATATAAGGTGGATGTGGGAAATAAGAGCAAGTAAATACGCCTGTTACTATTTTCGATTCTGAACAGTAATTTTTAAAAACCATAAATACATTTTAAAAGCAGTAGTCCTTGTCTTCATGAGTGCGAGTACACAGTAAAACAGCATTAGTTATAAAATATAACGGTATTAACGATAAAACTTTAGAACAAGCCCTGCTTGTCTTCTCTGGTTTCGAACGCTGCGTAATACGTAGAACTACATCTCCCAGGAAGCAATGCCGCAGAGTTGTGTAAGTTTCCAGCGTCTTCCAGGAGAAGTGCTTCCACTTACCCGAAGACACGAGCGACAACAGGGGGGAAAACTTCAAGTAAAGAAGGTACTCTAGAAACTACAGGGATCTGTTCAGCGAAGACGACGAAGGAGGCACTGGAAATACGGTAATTAACGGAGACAGTGCAGAACAGGGAACCCGGAAAACAGAAGTAATTCAAAGAAAACGAGAGGGAGGCCCTAATAATGTCATCAGCTTCACAGGCATCATCTAGGCGGCAATGGTGTTACCTTTGTGATCTGCCAAAGATGCCCTGGGCCATGATATGGGACTTCAGTGAGACTGTGTGCCGGGGATGTGTGAATTATGAAGGGGCAGATAGAATTGAATTTCTCATTGAAACTGCTAGGCAGCTGAAAAGAACACATGCAATGCAGGAGTGCAGGTCTCCGGGCCCTCAGCCGAGCAAACACGGTGCAGGTGGAAAGGATGGACCTATGGAGGCTGGCAGGCAGTCTAGTGAGCGCTTTGAGAGAGGAAGAGGAGAGTACGGGGTCCCCACGAGACTCCCAAATGGTCTTTCCAGGCCTGAGGATGTAGGCCCTCCTGAAGTAAGCAGGCAAAGTCCTAATGCCAGGAGGGCTATGGTGGGGACTGTACCTCCCAGTTTAATGGCCCAGGGCATAGTGGGGACGGCCCATGGTTTCTTGGCGGCCGCATCAGCTCTTAACCCTCGACCTGGAGGGACTCTTGGTATTGCTTCTCCTATCCTGCATGACATAAGCAAGCGTCAGGCCATGGGTATGGGAACGAGTATGGCCTCCTTTATAAGTCCTGATTTTGAGAAGGAACTGAAAGAGAAGCAACGAAATGCAGAGGCGCTTGCTGAGCTTTCTGAAAGTGTACGTAACCGAGCCGATGACTGGGCGGGGCGTCCAAAAGCCGTGCGAGACTCCCTGATGACACTTACCAGCTGCTCTCCTTTTAATGTGCGCTTTAAGAAAGACCACAGCCTCACTGGGCGGATCTTTGCCTTTGATGCCAAGCTGAATGTGGAGTTTGAGCTGAAAGTCTTTATCGAGTACCCTTGCGGTTCGGGTAATGTTTTCTCCAGCTTGCTCAGTCTTGTCAAACAGATGTTTTACGACAGCCAGAAAGACAGCGGAAACAAAGTAATCAACTCTGGGTACAAGTATGTGGAATATGAGAAGCGGCATGGTACTGCCGATTGGCGTCTTTTATCTGAACTGCTACCAGATGGAGTGCGGGCGTTCAAGGATACCCCTGGGTCTGACACACTCCCCCAGCCCTACCTGGATGCTAACCACTCCATGCTTCCTACTGCTCTATGTAACATGGGTCGCTCAGCCCCGTCCCGTGTGCGCCGTCGAAAGGCATCTCCTGAACCAGAGGGCGGCGGCGAAAAAGGAGTAGTAAGTGAGGAGCATTTGCGACAGCAATGGCCACCTGGAACATCAGTTGGGGGACTTTACCCAGGCATGACTACGCATTTACCTGGAACCAACATGATCGTTGCCGGGGTTCCGTCCCTCCAGGAGAGTTCGGCTCCCCACAGTGATCCTTCTCCAATCTCTGCACTCATGAGCGTAGCTGATAATCTGGGCACAGCCGGCCTTTCGCCCAAAGATGGGCCGGCGAGCAGCAGTGCTGGCGGTTTGGCTCACTCTGTGGCGGCTCAGCATAATAGCGGAAGTTCATCCACAGCTATATCTGCTGGGCATCAACGCCGACTTGCTACCCGCAACGGAGAACCTCACGGCAGTGGAACTTCATCAAGCACCGGTGCGGCCTTGTCCCTCGCCTCCGGAAGCGAGCCTGGCGCTCTTACCGCCGAATCATCTGTGAGTGTCACAAGCACCTTGCTGTGCTGCACCATTTGTCACGAGCGGCTGGAGGACACCCATTTTGTCCAGTGTCCATCTGTGACAAATCACAAGTTCTGCTTCCCGTGTACGCGGAACTTCATACGTAATCAAAGTGCCGGAAGTGAGGTTTACTGCCCCAGTGGAGAGAAGTGCCCACTTGTGGGCTCCAGTGTGCCTTGGGCTTTTATGCAGGCTGAGATCTCCACCATCCTGGCAGGTGACGTGAAAGTGAAAAAGGAACGTGACACCTAACTGCTCGGTAAGACTGTAGCACGCTCTAAAAAGTCAAAATATCACGTTAAAATATTTAGTAGTAGTAGGACTAATAGTATAAACCCTTATACTTTTTATGTACATTAAATCAGGTACATATTTCAGGTCCAGAAAGTGAAACTCCAGACCACAATTTTGTTTCAACCAACCAGCTTAATTCTCTGTGACTGTGACTCTTTATTCCCAGCTGGTTGGTTGAAACAAAATCGTGGTCTGGACTTTCACTTTCTGGACTTGGCCTATCCACACCTGCATTTCATGTACACAAAGTAGCAGAAGCATTCAGATTTATTTTGTGCAGGTTTTCTCTTTCTCTATCCCTTGGGTTGGGTGTTGAGATCCCAACCCTGTTCCTTGTGATTGAAGCTTGCCTGTAGCAGTTTTTGTTTTTTCGAGGCAGCCTGGATTTCATCTGTGACCTAAAGACATACAGTTAAGGCAAATTAACATTTCCAGTTTTTTCTTAATGTGTTTGTGTCTGTGTGTGTGACAGAGGGAGAGAGACATTGTAGAATTAAAGTGATTAGGACCAACTACAAGTGGATGTTATTTCTGTAATAGTTGAAATTAATCTTTCTATATATTCCTTGAACAGGAGATACTGACCTTGGGAAAGTATGGCTCTCCTTGTTCTCCCACTGGCAGAGACACCGACGTGATACTTCAGAGATGCAAATCCATTTCTACACAGCCATTATTCCTCCAGATGTTCAGCTTGGCTTTGACGGCCTGAAACCACCAGGGCCGTCATATAAGTGTAGGAGGTCGATGGTCACAGACACCCTCCTTCCAGGTTTTTTCAGGCGCCGCCTTTGTCCCGCTTTTTCTTTCAAGCCTTAACCCTACCCAATTATCTTATGGCTGAATTTTGAGAGCGCGTTTTCAGAACCATTAAAAGTATAAAAGAAAGAAAATAACTGTTTACTTTACCCCTGAAAAAATAGCTTGTTTTCACCCTGCGATTGTTTATAGTTTTATTAGTCTTTCTTTGTAATTAAAGCAACCGCCAATATTCATGATTTTGACAATCCTGGAAAAAATCAGTTCTCTTAATAATTTAGTTTTCCAAACAGTGATTCTTATCTAGCATGTGTAATATACATCTGTATTTTTACTATGCACATAAATGTATAAATTCTCTTTAAAATGTAATATATGTCCAATTTCTAGTTTTTTTTTTTTTTCATATATATATATACGATTTATGTACCACAAAGTAAAGGAGTATAGAAAACCAAAGATGGCTTCATGCAGAAAAGTGCAAGCTTTGTAATACTGTATTCTGTGTTTCATGGCATGTGCTGTTTTTATATTTTGAGAATAACAGGGACGTTAATATGGCAGTAAAGTTTGTATCCTGAACAAGACAGAAATATAAGAAGTTTTATTTTTTTTTGTTTGCTTTACTCATAACCACAGATTATGGCTCATTTTATTGGTGGGGGGGGGGAAGAGGCAAATGATTTGTCATGAATCGTAAGAATTTATGAATCACAATAACAGTTAAAATGAAGATTTCTTTTGGTTCTGCCTGTTTTCCTAATTTGTTACTGCTTGTTTTTTAAAAGACGCATAACATCTAAAATGCATTAGGGCCTTAAAACTTATAAGGTACAGGATGAAAATATCCAGATAGACAGTAGATCTTGATGAAAATATGAGTGATTTTATTTGCAGGACATCAATTTACCAATCAGGATGAAAACACATTTTAAAAATCATGCAAAAGATCTCTAGATCAGTAATTATAAAACAGAAGCTGCTTGGTTTAAATGGCTCTGACTTGGAGATAAATATGTCAAAATAATTTCTGTATCTCAACTCTGTAGTCAGACCTTTGTGACTTACGCTTTTAAAGTTAAAAACAGAGGAGTTTCTTTTTTTAATTAGTTTACATTTTATCACACATTTAAATGTAGTTGGTTCGGTTGTCTGCTTTTGCAATGTTCTGTGTTCAAAAAGAAAACATTTCTCCTCAAAAATAGATATATAAAATATAAACAAGACGGAATGTGATATGTCTACTCGTCCATGATATTACATTTTCAATGATGGGAGTGCAAGTCAGAGGCTATTAAAACCTCATTATTGATGCATCTTAGTATTATAGAGAGCCTGGTTATCAGCAAGATTGCCCATTGATACAAAGTAACATTTCTGATCGTTTCTCATATATTCCGATAATGTCCCCTTGCTAAAGGTATCATACTTAATTGATTTTCACAGGTTAATCATTGCTGAGATAATTAGGCAAAGCTAGTAGTTTTATTGTGGTTGCTACTGTATTATAGCATTTCTTTACATTTTCATACTGTGAGCAGAATCTGGATACATGAAAAAAAACTTGCCAACAGTTATGCCATTTTGTTTGTAAGACGCACAACAAGGCCATTTTCGTTTATGTTGGTTTTGTTTCGTGGTTACCCACAGACTTGTCTGTTGTGTTAATCTAATCATGCCTGTGCCTGAATTACTCAAATGAGTCTGTTTGAATATTACTACTTAAAAAGTATCCATTTGTTGAAGCGATCATGTTCTGATGTGGTTCAATTCTGGGAAACGGGCATAAGTGCTTTAATCCCTAACGTAATCAAGGTTATTATGGCCCTTAAAGTTGTTGTCTGGTCAAGTCCTTTGTAATCAAATACTGAATGTCTTCACAATCAGTCCAACTTATTTGCAAGAAGCAAGGTTATTGTAAATGTGCATCATTAGGCTTTGTATCATTTACTTTGGAATGTGAAAAATACTCAAAAGTTAGATGCTATATGTTGTAAAGATTTTCTTATGGTATTCTTAATTTCAGTTGTTTGGAAGTTCATGGATATTTTGGTTAGACAGCAGCAATAGCCTGTATTACAGTATATAAGTGTAAATCATACAGTGTATTTATACATGTAATTGTCAAAACTTTTGGGGATTCTTATATATTCCCGCACATAAATTTTTTTCCAAGTACAAATGAAGTCCATATGGCTTTTAATTATGTAATACAGTTGCCTTAACCAAAATCCAGGGTGGCCAGAAAGGGCCGGTGTGTATGCGGGTTTTCCCTGCAATTCCCTAATTAGATCACTAATTAGGGTACTGATTGGCTGAAGAGTCCTCGCACCTGGGTTTGAACAGCTGACCCCTAATGCTTATCCCAGAAACCTGCAATCCCACTGGCCCTTTGTGGATAAGACTGCCCACCCTTGAATGATATGCATACGTACATCATATATACATGCATAAATACTCACAAGTAGACAAAAATAAAGGAAACCCCTAACCTACATATTTAATATTAAAATATTAAAAGTAGTGTGAATGATTGTAATCTCATGGAATGCAAGCAGAGGTGTTTCTTCTGATTTGTTTTTCGATTGCCTGTTGCCTGTAGGGAGTGCCGGCCCTGTGTAATACCCATCAAGATGTAAAAGTGTGAAGGACGACTCATTAAGTCATAATACTTTTTCCATTGATTTCAGGGGTCTATGTTTTGTGCTCCTTACGATCTTTATGTGTTTATGTGGCTACAAGTCGTTTCAAACCAACAGACCAGCCATAAATTCCAGACTTGTGAATTTACAATTTTAAGATTTTTGAATGAATCAACTGAAATTCTGATACTGAATATTAGGCCTTGATTTCTTACTTATTTTAAGTGTCGTTTTGAAAAAAAGTCTTTCCTTGACTTGTGCTATTCATTTCCATCTGAAAAAATTGGAGTTAATAAATTGCCCGTAGGTGTGCATGTGTGAGTGAATGGTAACAGCATGTGAGTGTGCCCTGCAATGGGCTGGCCCCCTGTCCAGGGTTGTTCCCTGCCTCGTGCCCATTGCTTCTGGGATAGGCTCCGGACCCCCCGTGACCTAATGGGATAAAGTGGGTTGGAAAATGAATGAATGAATGAAAAATGGTAATTATATTTCCAATATTTTGAGCTTCCTCCGCAACCTCAAAAAATGCTCTCAAATATTAGTATAAAAACGTAAAAGCTTGCAAACACGACAATCAACAATCTGAAACAAAACATTCATCCATCCGTTTTTCTATACCCACGTAACCTATTCTGGATTGCAGAGGTCCAAAGCCTATCCCACAAGCTACAGGCGCAAGGCTGGGAATAACCCAGGCCAGGGTGCCAATCCATTCACACCGATAAAGGCTCAACACAAAAACATACTATGCAGGCACAGAAGAATGTTTACAAGCATTTTATCTATGTGTTCATCCTAAAACACACTTAAGTACACCCAATGTGTGTTTAACCAAAACATGATGCACTTTTCAACTATATATAAAAAAGCAGAGTGACTGAAGCAATTAAAAATACTGTTCTTTGGGACAATTTGTTGTTCTGTTATCCTGTTTATAGCTGTTGTACACCATAATGTGAATTGCCAATGCAGAATGCATCAGCTTGCATTGCTGTAAATTGCATTATCATCTAGACTGCTATGCTGTCATGGTCTGGACAAACACACTCCCTGACCCTGCCAAGCTGCGCTGACCTCTGTCCCGCGTTCATGAAGTGCCGTTTTCTTTAATTTTATGGTTCAGCCATTTGCATGAAACAGCTTTTTTCAGTCTACGGCTATCTGCAGTGCTTTGCTTGTACACACTGAGACAATCACTCAGTTTCACCTGGTTTAGAACAAGTTTAAACAGTTTATTGTGAGGCTGAACATGCAGCTGCATGTTAAGTTAAACCTGAACGCTCTGTCAAAAGAAGCATGACTAAACTGCAGTTACCGGTTTCACTATCAAGTTACGAAATTGTGTCTGAAACAGGAGCAAGACAAAGACATATTTTATTAATTTATAAATTTCTTCTTTGCTCACTCAGGTATCTCAAAAATATTCATACCATGTATCAAATATCATAAAATTAACTCATCAAACGACTGTATAACTTTCTCCGACATTAAAATACAATAAATTGGATCATTAGTCTTCTCTTAGTTCACTTTCACTTACAGATGTACTGAAAAGCCCTTTTGCGTGCCTCACCTTTGCCCTGATAACTGCGCCATAAAAAGCGAGTAACTGCGGCATCCCCTTTGCAGCACTTTACAATCTGCCCATCGACTGGGATCATTCCCTTTGTTCCATTTCGACAAGATGCTGCATGGGTGTAGATGTTCCTAATGCTGGTGACGTTGCACGCATTCCACTTGACAATGATTGTTAATCATTTTTGGTGTCATTCTTTTTAGGTTATGGGTTATTGTCGCCACAGGCCAGTATGTAATTGTTGGGTGGGGGGTATAATTGAAACAGAGCCGTAGTCAGGTTTTTTATAATACCGAGGTCAATAGTGTTAGCCCGTCCTAGATGCGTCCCGTAATAGATATTGTTTTTATTGAAATTTGCAGAAACAAAATATAACAAATACAGTTTATAAAATTGTAAAAGCATTTACAAATTAAAACCTTAGTTATATAGTTAAAAATCCTGAATCACTCAATTTTGTAAATGGGGTAATGATTCAATCACAAGCCCGGGCCGTTTTTGTTAATCTGAATTTGATTAATTATATTACATTTAATAGTAATGTCTGCAGATTTAATCGTTGTATCCAGAGAAAATACCTATAGAATATAATTCTTCTTTGTATGCTGTCATCGTATAATATTGAACAATCCGTTATGCTAAGTAAAATTCATTGTGCTTTATTCTAGATCGTAATGGCGGCGTACTACAGCCCAGTCACCTCACATGCGTAGTGCCGGGGGTTTGCATCGTGTTTACCATTCATGGGTGGGGTTTGCATGTTCTCCTCATAATGTACGCGTTTCCTCCTATAGTCCAAAAACAAGCCAGGAGGCAAACTGCCGTTTCCAGACTGTCCAGGATGCGTGAACCCCAGCTCGTCCGCAGCCCTTCCCTGTATTTCATTCAACTGTCAATGGATGTATTAAAATCAGTGGAAACACTGGAAAGACAGAAATACCGGGGTAATTTATAGGAGAAAGTTTGATAATTTGGGGAAGAGACACAGCTTGATAATTTAAATACTAAGGTCTGTTTACTGGGGGTCGGAGAATGAATGAATCCAGATTAAATATTGTGGGGTACCCGACCCTCCCCCCGTCGCCCCATAGTCGATACCCAATGATACAAGCAATGCATAGGAATGTGTCATATGACTCATCTGACTATATTAACCTCCGTAAATCTGTTTTTTTTTAAAGTGTTCCCGTGGACTTGTAACAGAAAAAGCAGAGCTCACGCCGAACACCTTCACAGTGTGCAGTGCTTACATTGACCAGTAGATGGAGTAGTTGTATTTAAGGATCTGTAGCCATTTACTTCCGTAAGGAAACTGAAATCAATGGAATATATTAAAATGTATTTTACTTTGTAGATTACATTAAAATTAACAATGGAAACGAAGTTTACAAGCTGCAAGTTATTTCCTAAGTTAATCAAGTTATAATGGATTCAAATCTCTGGCTTCCTCCTTAGTTCTGTCAGCTCATTAAATCTATTGTTAACTAATTATTGAGGTGTTAATGAACTATCTGAGTTGCCCTATCTTAAAAATCTCAGACGCCAATTAGCATTTTAACGGCCAAACATACAATATAAGTTGTAACCATTATAATACTAATAGCTAGCGTTGATAACATTTCTTACGTCCCTGACCTATTCTGTGTATTCGTCACAAAAGAATCGAACTTTTATATTTTCATTTTAACATCGGAAATACATTACAAAACGAAATAACTTTAAAATGCGGTAGCTGTGGTAAATTTGTGTGAGGGAGAGGCGTCAGATTAGTACCCTAATTGGTAACGTGAAAGTATTGCTTTGATTTATGCTATGTCTGTTTATTATCGTTCAACCCTTTAACTCGAACTCCCCTTTTCATTACTTTTATATTTAAACGAACGCGATTTTAACGTTAAAACATAATGTCGTCAGCTGTTTCCATGCAGCTAATCCCATTGACCATATGCATGCCTATCTATTACATCTCTTTTCAATGGCAATTAGGAAATGCATTGATATTCAGATTTCACTGTCTACCGTGGATGAACTGATGTATATTCTAAAAAGAAATGGCACTTCCATGCAAGTTAGGTACGGGAAGTGGTTTCCTGTCCTTCCGCATGCGGACCTATGAAAAAAAAAACAAAATTACAGGAATGAAACGACTCTAGTGTTTTTATTATTTTGTATCTATATTTTAGTCAACAACAACCCAGGCTCCATATCACTCTGCACCGTGTTCTCGATTAAACACAATTCCATATTGCGTGCAAGTGACTATTAAAATATATACAAAAACAACGTGTTTTACTAATAAATGCAAAAACAAAAACATGCATGAAAGTGAGCTCTTATCATACAATTGATATACTTGTGATATACTTGTGATTTACTTGTGATATACTTGTGAGGCTGCAATTAAGCTTTTATTTAGGCCTAAATTATGAATATGTTGTTGACTATAACTAGGCCTTTAGAACAAAACAACTAGAAAGGTCTATACAATAAAAATAAATGATTCAATATATGTTATTAAAATATTTTTCATATATTATTAATAATAACTCCACGTTCTGCAATGAAAATAGGGTGTAAATAATAGCATTAACGTGGAGAACCTCTTGAGCGTATACTGTGGAAATTGATCGTTATTCTCTTTGTATATCGAGCAAAGTGATAGTCTGCGGGAATTAACAAGTTTCCTTCATGACACCTCAATGCAGCCATCAGACAACCCGCTGGTATGAAGCGTAGGCTACTCCCGGAAAAAGAAACGCCTTCCTTCGAGCAGAAGGTGCTAGTGCGTTTATAAACGGGATCACATTTCATTTCATCTTATATTTGTATTTGATTTCATCCCAGACACTTGCATTAAAATATATGACATAGTCGACTGTGTGGTATTTTACAATCAAAATAAATGTAAGGGATTTTTTGAGGAATAAAGTAAAAAAAAAAATCGTGCGATACTGGTAGGATTAACCAACATTAATTGTTGTCAAATGATTACAATTTAGCGTAGGTATATTCTAGACAAGTTCTATCCAAGATATTGTGTTTAATTGGCGGTGATATGGTAAAATTGTGTCTGCTATAAAATAATAATTATAAAAAATAATTTCTACACGTAAGAGAAATACACGAAACAGAAATTATACAAAATAAGGGACAAATTAAACATGCAGGCTACTGTGTATATGCAGGCCTACAGAACACCAGGTGGCAAAATAATCAAGAGAGTAATAAACTTTTTTTTCTTGTCCCGGGATATTCAAATCGCACATCGGGGCGGGCCCTTTACCTGCGTTTAAAGATCGAACGTCAGACCTTTATTATACTTGGCTAAGTGACTGAGTGAATGACACCGGATTCGGGGCTGTAATCCAACTGCAGGATATACATGACCATTTGAGGATTTAATTTGTTAGAAAAGTATTATTCTTCATTACTCTGCCATAGTTAATGATTTTTTAAGGAACAAATGATTTTTCTCATTATCGAAAGTGAGCAAATCGAATTTTACAGATACGTCTGCTGAAACTTAAATTTTGCGCCTACACAACTTTTTTTCTTGCTGTGGATATTGACCACTCTCCTGAGACCCGGATCTTCCTGAAATGCACGGTTAATGGAATCTTCTTTTACCAAGGTTACTGAGCCTTCAAATAAATTAAGCGACTTTGAGACATAATTCTATTAAATCTGTGTAACTCCCACCCACACACCTCAAAAGGACGCTCTTTTTGGGATGTTGAGTTCAGTGAAGATGGAGTCTCATGAAATACCAGATTGGAATTCCTTCTACAGCGAGGCGAACGAGGTAAGTCGTCATTGTATAAATGACTTTTGTATCAATATTAGGGTAATACTTCAATTCCTTGGAAAGTTAAACATGAACTATTTTTCTTTTTTTATTTTGAATCGCAGTTGATGCTTGAAAAAATTAACGATACTATTTCAAATTTAATTACCTTTTACAAGTACACGTCTTGTAGTTTGTTGTGTGGAAAATGTCATTTTGTTAAGTTCATTTTCATATATCGGCACGTTTAATCGAAAAGTTATTTTTTAATAATGACGGTAAAGGAAGGCAAACGTGGATGTTCGTGCCATGTTTAAACCCAGTTTAAATCAAATTTACAATGTTACATATAATAAAATTACAGAAGAGGAGGTTAGGAGAAATAAGCAATGGCATTTTGTATTATCTGTCTATAATCGTATTATATATAATTTCAATGTATCTATTTTGGAAGTACTTAGTAAAATAAACAGAAATTAATTTTACTGCTTTACAACTAAACTTTAACACAAATCCTCTGATATAAAATGTTCAAGCTGGCTGTCGCTTTAAACGCTGTTAATTCTAGTTTTAAAATTTGAAATACCCAATTATTTATAGGCCTATAGGTGCCGAATAATGAAAAATCGAGACACTGATTCGCTTCACATATCCTATGAGTGGCTCTTTCACAGAATTCGACAGAGAAACATTTTACCTTTGAAAACAGCCAGGACTTGTTGATTTGTTGAACAATGTATGCATTCATAAATCAGTTACATATTAATTACTTCTACTTCAATTTTGAACGTGTTTTGCTAATTTATTGTTTTTATTTCGCTGGAGTCGTGTTATTAACGGTGGTACTCCTTATTGTTCTGCCAATTTTTCAGTTTTTAAAGTGTGATTTAATGTCAGTAAAAAACAAACTAGTATTTCAGTTACAACTCCCGTGGCCTGTACTACGAAGCGGGGTTACTGGCTTATCGGGGTAATTTGTCGGATTTAAGGTAGTCTGGGCAAAATGTAAGTGAACGAACGTAAAGTCCATTTAAACTGTGGTACCTTAAATCCGACAAGTTACCCCGATAAGCCAGTAACCCCGCTTCGTAGTACAGGCCACCGGTGTTTAAGCAAGGTTTCTGTTTAGACTGGTCGCTGTATTTATTTTGCAATACAGCTGAAGGTTTAAATAGTTATGAAAAAGTGAAAAAAAAAAAAATTAAAGTTGTTTTTCTGTTATCTCCTCAGATGTACCCTTCCCCTAGTACGATGAATTCCACTTTGGGGACTATGAACGCCATCAATAGCTACATTAATCTAAATTCCGCTGGGTCCCCGGCTGGCATGAATATAGGTTACTCTACAGGTAATTTCTCCACCAGCCCCCTTGCCCCCATTGGTGCAGGCAGCAGCCACATGAACTTGCCCCCAGCCTCCTCTTCTCTCAGCTCTGGCACTCTTACGCAGATGAACTCTCCTGCACCAGCCCTCAGTTCCCTTTCCCCTTACCAAAACATCGGCCAATCCATGGCACAGCTGAACTATACTTCACCAGCTACATTAAACAGGGCTAAGGAGATGCCAAAAACGTACCGCCGTTCGCTGACACATGCCAAGCCACCTTATTCCTACATCTCACTCATCACCATGGCGATACAGCAGTCCAACAGCAAGATGCTCACCCTCAATGAGATCTATCAGTGGATAATGGATCTGTTCCCCTATTACCGGGAGAACCAGCAGAGATGGCAGAACTCCATTCGCCACTCGCTGTCCTTCAACGACTGCTTCGTCAAGGTGGCTCGCTCTCCTGATAAGCCGGGCAAGGGCTCATACTGGGCTCTGCACCCCAACTCGGGCAACATGTTTGAAAATGGTTGTTACCTACGGCGCCAAAAGCGATTCAAGATTGAAGATAAGGCTGGAAAAAAGTGTTCTGGGAAATCCCAAGAGGGAAGCAAAGCAGGGCACAAGGAAAACCTCCAGAGTGAGTCCAATCTTACCCCGTGCTCCGAAGGGGCGGACTCCGGCCATTCAAACAGCTCCCATCCAGGATCATCTTCCGAAGAGCAGCAACCACAAGGATTAGTGCAGTTGGAGTGTCCCCAGTCTCTTGCTCAGGGAACACCTAATATCTCTTCAACCCTGTCCTCAGTGTCCGCTACAACCCACCTCCACTCCCAGACTGTAAGTGGTAGCCCCCTCCTATCAAGTGTCATGCAACATGTGGATCTCCAGAATGACCCCCTGAAGTCCATGGACCCACACTATAACTTTAACCACCCTTTTTCAATCACCAACTTAATGTCCAATGAGCAGAAGATGGACCTCAAGTCCTACCAAGACCAAATGATGACTTACAATACCTACAGCGCATCCTCACCAGTGGCTGCTAAGCAGATCTATGACAGCAACGGCCCCCCTGCCATTGACTCTGGAACCTACTATCAAACTTTATATAGCAGGTCAGTTTTAAATGCTTCATAGAATGTCGCCCATTGAACTCACCCTTCTACTACTCTTACAGTTACACTATTGGGTCACACTATTCAGCCTATATAAAACATGCAAAGTTGGAGACACAAACAAGATTGGTAACCTCCACTGGATAGTTAAAAGCCAGGTTAATGATGATGGATACAAAATGAGCCCAAGATGAATGTTTCCCAATCCGGTCCTCGGGGACACAGTCACGTCAGACAGTCCACGTTTTTGTTCTGCGAAGCTGGGAGGGAGCAAAAATGCGCACTGCCTGGCAGGTAGCGTGGAGGGAGCAAAAACATGGATCAACTTGGACCCCCGAGCACCAGATTGGGAAACACTGCTCTAGATTACCAAAGAGGTAGGTCTTTAAAAGTGCGTACAGGGTTATCATAGTAAATATGCACCTTTGTTACTTAACTGTTACCTGGGAGTTATTTTACAGAATAAAGAACAAAGAACATAAAAAGCTCTTCTTAGGCTCATGCACACAGAACTGTAAATATTGTCAGTAGTTTTAAAGAGCTGCATTTATTTATAAAATGAAGAAATTAATATATCTTGTACAGAGTTGCATTTAATCATATAAAATGGAATAAAATAATTTCTGAGGTTGTGGCGAACTTATGAGGTTCATGTTACTGCTTTTTTCAACTGTTGCTGAATAAGAACTCTTCAGTGTGTTACAGCGTAGTGCTCCATTGCAGTTTAAATAGCATGTTGTTTTTATTGTGTACTTTTCACTGGTTTTATGGTAGAAAATGTTTTTATTTTTTTAGTGCTGTTCTTACCTTTGCTTCTAGCAATTGCTGTTTTTCTTCTTTTTTTAATAAGGAATTTTCTCTTTTATGATCAAAGACAAAATCATGGACTTTTGAGTAAATTAAACAATTTTTTTAATGATACTACTGTAGCAAATCTTGTTTCAAGTTTGTTTCTTTGTTCATGTTCCGGATCATTATATATTAGCAAAGACAGAACACAAGTTTCTGAGTTTTTTTTCCCCAGTTTTGATGGATATAATCATCAATTATCATCCCAAAAAAAAATTCAACCGTAACTTGTATGTCCTTTATATGTATAAGATTTGATTTCCATTGTTACCATGAAAACAGTCTGATAGATAAATAATTTATCATCAACATGAACAGAAAAATAAATATAAATGAATCATATTAGTAATAAAAATAATACAAATTCAGGTCATTTTTATGGTTGTTATTATTTATCATCATTATTATTCTTATATGTTTATTCAAATGGATGAAAATAATATGTATGTACCACATTTTCTGAACTTAGAAGTGTTTTAATATCTGTATTTCCATACTGTTTTTAGTTTGATTTTATTGTGCGAAGACAATAGATAAAAAATTGTTGGATATACTGTTATTTTAGAATTTTAATGTTATCAGTGAGGCTGGTCTTTGAATTACTGGCTGATAAACAGTTTTCTAACAAAAGTTATCTTGTTTTCATTTCAAAAGCTTGCAAAGGACACCATATCCCATACTAACTTTGTCTAGTACTGGTGTGTTGTGAGAATGCTTAATTCGATGTGGGAATACTTAATCAGTTAGAAAGTGTATCTTGACAGCTAAACACTTGGTGTAAAATGACATGCTATGCATACATTTGCTATTGCACAATTTCAAGGGCTATGTCAAGGCATTTGTGTATGCTTGGTTTATATGACCTGTGTCATATAAGCCAGACTCACAGATACCCAGGATTCTCAAGTAGGTTTTATTTTGATTCTTTCACCTTGTGAACATAATAAAAATAAAGACCTTTAATTTGAGCATATGTGGGGAAAAACATTTTAAAACACCAAATGTACACATTACATTTTCTGGGACTGAATTAAAGTATAATAGGATTTGAAAAAGCATTTTCAATGTACATACATGTTAAAATGAGGTTTAATGTGTTAAACAGTTTCTTCTAGACCATTTCTGTTTTGTGGGTTTTAAAATTGTTGCGCTAAATTCATTAAATAATTTAAATTGAAAAACATCTTCTTGCCTGTCTTTAAAAAGAACTGAGAATAATGAAATTCTAATTGTGTTTATTTTAACATTGATACTTGATTGGTGCTAGTTCATGACAGGGTACAAATTTACATACTATAGGCAATTCAGAGGCACCAGGTCATCTAATCGCATATTTTTGCCCTTCTGCTGGGGTGGGAGACATGCAAATACCACACACCTGTAGCTGGGTGGGAGATCGTACCACGATACCCGAGGTTTAAGCTAACATGTCCCACTGACCCACCATGTCACACCCATCTATATGAATGATATAAATTACATCGAATAATTTTGGTTTTTACAGATCACGTATAGTTTCTTTTCACTAGTCAAACAATGGTCGTCGAACTAGCTCAGCTCAAAACCGCTGAAAGAGCCCAGGTAGCCGAAGAAATGAACCTTAGAGACAGACTTCAGAAATGTGACTGTGAACTACACAGTGAGTTGGGAGTTAATACATTTAAACTGATAAGATCAGCCACTTCCACTGATACGGTATCCATAGCTTCACAATGGCATACAAGGCTATACTTACACACAAAAAAAACATAAAATTATATATTTTCCCAGAAATTTCTTACAGTTTATGCAATTTGTTCATTGTTGTTTTTTTGGTCTCACAAAGAATGGGCCAAAATGAACTAAAATCTCAAATTGTAAATATTAATTTAGATAATTATTGAATCAAATCACAAAATGAATAGTGAATGTTCTTACAGCTTTTAATCTGCCATACTCAAGAGACACCTAAGCATATAGTTGTCCAGTAAACTGATATCTGACGTACAATTCAGTTGATTAGTTGAAGAACCACAGCATCTCTCGAGCTTCTAACTTTGCATAATGCATAATTGCATAATGCAACAGTACTCAGTACTCTGTCTCTTTACTTTGAATTGTATGTCACTGGCAAATGAATAGAAAAAGACTGGAAGTTATGTTTATCTACAGTCAAAAATGAAATGAAAATTAAAATGAAAATGAAATGTTGTATACTGAAATACAGATTTATTTTAATTTGATTTAACTTGAATAAATGTGTAGCAGTATAATTCTGTGGGCTTCCATATACTGAATAAACTAATAATTATCATTATAATGAGTTTAAGAGTGTTTAACTGTTTTAAAGAATTTTAAAAGCTGGACCTATATATCTTATGGACCTGCTGTTCAAGTCTT
>JAABNX020000042.1:7113205-7123611 GCA_015163995.2 Mormyrus lacerda | reverse complement strand
ATATATATATATACACACAGCACACACAGTCATTTCAGGACTTTTAAAACTGCCTTTATCAAATTTTTCCACTTACTGCTCCAGTCTCATCTTTCAGCGTGGAAATCCGGCCGCTGAGAAGGCTAAAAACGGCCAACAAATACAAATATCTCAAATATATAACTTTCAAATTCCATTTTGATTAAAGCTGACTGGAAAAGGTACATTCACCTAATAAAACATTTTAACACGTAATCTAGAAGTATTACACTAGATTAATTGGTACAACAGTATATGCCAGTGATAATTAAACTGAGAATGGTTGGGACAACTGTCATTCATGTAAACAACATAAAATGCAACTAGTTTACAACAAACAATTAGCACAAAAAAGTTTCTTTTAAACAGAGAAATGGTTTAAGTACAACATCCTTTATGAAGCTGCATATAGTCTAATAGAGAGCGCAAGTATAATCATTGAAAGATTTTTTAAGAGTTCATATTCATCACACCCCAATTAAAGCTGGCATGATTTTTCATGTCACACATTGTGTGAAAATATGATCGGCCTGGAGGCTTGCATAGCTAAACAATATACTTGCATGTTGACCACAAGATGTTTACTCTCTAATTATGGAGAATTTATGTTTGATTTAAGTTATCCACCCAAGCAGGCAAAAACTGTCCAACAAGGTTAAGAAATGTGAAAGAATGCAGGGATATTTTCTGGGGGATACCTAACTGGGAGAAATCTCTTCAGCGTGTCCTGATAAACTCCAGTTTTTAGACAATAAAACATGCTTAAATATCCCTCTAAATCATAACTTAGTCTCACTTATTTCAAAATTAGATTAAAATGAGTTAAATTTCACCAACCTTGAGAAAAAAGAATCTGGGACCCATGTCAATGTTTGCCTTGATGTACTGAACCTAAAATATTAAAAGTTTAGGTCATTTAAATGTAGATTCAACATTTTAAAACAGGGGTGTCAAACTCAAGTCCTGGGGGGCCGGAGTCCTGCACATTTTTGACTTTCCCCTCATTTAACACACCTGATTCCGCTCCTTCTTTGGCCCCGATGCACTACAGTTATTAACAGAATCCAATATGGCCACACAACTTTTGAGCTGAATAATTTGCGGGGAAACAGGGAAAGAACTAAGCTACACAGGGCTCCGCACCCCCAGGACCAGAGTTTGACACCCCTGGTTTAAAACCTACAAAGGCATTATGAGTTATAATCTACACATGTCTATGTAATTGTATAATAGGTAAAACACACGCAAACACTGTTAGCATGCATGTGTAACTGATCCCAAATATTTTCAATGGGGGTAGCTTGACTGGGGAAATTCTTAGGCATATACCAGTAACTAGATTACTGATATCAGAACAATGCTGGGAAAGAAATTTCAGCACGCAAGTTTACTGAGGTGCGAACTCCAGCGCCTACATGACAATATGAAGTGCTACCTGAACTGTTTCTGAAGCTTGTAGTTAATGAAGAAGAAAGTAGCTTGTGTCACAGAAAATGCTGTAAACATGGCTGAATTTGCTCACACGCTGCATCTGATACTGAGGGGGTGCTCAGTGTGATCCAGCCAACGTAATGTGGAGGACCGGCAATAACGCAGTGTGACTGCAGAAACAGACATCCACTCACTGTCAAACGAGGATACCAGAACTACGCTTAAATCAAGGACCATCACAAGGAATAGCCGTCTCACTCTCAACTTAGGAACAAGCGCTGTTAGCCTGAATTCCCAACCAGGAGCAAGTGCAAGCCTCCACTGGAACAACAGCTACACAAAACACTGTGAGAATTTAACATCAGAAAAGGACGAAGTCCCAACGAGACAAGCGTTAAATTCAGAAAAAAAATGCATCCGGTGTAGAAATAATGAAGACGAAAGGCAGTTCAGCAGTATGATGAGATGAATCTTGAGGCATTTCTTGGTAAATTAATAAATGTCACAAAACAGAATGTAATTCTTTAACATCCAATTTCAAGTTATTATTAAAATAGAGACAAATACATCGCTACAGCGATAGGCGCAGCGACGCCCTGTTCACAACCAGCGATGCCGCAATATCGCGTCTTTATAACTTCAGTCTGAATGTACAAAAAAGCAACTGCAAGGGCCCCGCACTTTTGGAGTAAAAACCGTAAAACAATCTAGCATTTCCGAATTCATCAAATGTTACTCGGCCAGTGGGATCGTCCCGTGATCTTTGCCATTATGTGCTCACGCCCTGAAGTGTCTGTGGGCAGGAACCTTTAGTCTGATCTGCGGCGGATTCCTTCACAACAACCAAGCTAAACACCAATTCGCCTCCCCTGTATAAAGCTGAGGTACAATACTACATATATCCAAAACAAATAGACTTTAAATATATATACGTAATCGAAATTACTTTTTATAGCAGTATAATGCATGCCTTGATCCAAGAGCGACGCAAAGAAAAAAAAATCCAGGGAGATGAGGTACATTTTCACAGTTACGATAAGCAATGCATTAAACAGTTAAGGTAAGCAGACACTATTAGTTATAAGCTAAATGTTATATGTCTAAATTGTGTTTCATTTTTCTGGATACAGGACATCCAGACTCGCGTTTTACCTTTTCCCTCCAACGTTTAGATGTATGATTTCTCCACTCTTGGCCATTTTAGCCTTACCGATGTTCCTTTACGTGCATTAATACCGGCATAAGCAGACAACGAATGGTAACTTTAAATTATCCCTGTAGCTTGCTAGCTTGCTAGCCAACACTTACTACTTCCTAGAACGTCCTCCAAATCCTTTCACCTTAAACAGACGGTGATTGGCTAGGTGTGCCAAAGTTGTACTGTCATTGATTGGTTAAAATTACTGTAAAACCCGCCCTTTCCTTCCCGTTCTCCTCGATATTAACCCTATGTGGATAAATAAACTGTCCGAAATATTAGAGTATTTTATTACATCTGACTTCTTAATTAGGTTTGTTAAATAAGCTGATTATGTGAGTGATCCCTACAAAAATGACACTTTCAAACTTTCCATTGTATGGTTGCCAGTGGATTATTAAATTTTGAGACACATCGCCTGAAAATTGAAGCCACGTTGCACAGTGGCAGTAAAGGGAAGGGTGAAAGCAGGAGACCCTGTGAATGTGAGAAGTCAAAAAGTGTTTGATGAATATTTTACTGCTTCACAGAAACATTATATGGATGAATATCTACATCTGCTTTTATTTTCAGACAATTTGGCCCAAAAATGAAGCAGCAGTGCTGTTTGGCAGCAAAGGAAGGAAATGACAGCTGCAGAACAAATTTGGTATTGCGAACACTATAACTGTAAAAGTACTGAATGGATCTTTTTCAAAGTTTGCAGGTGCATTGTAGGAATGACACACTTGAACTGATCAGATTTTGAGACAGATCACCCTAAAACTGAAGCAGCATCATATAATTATAGAAGATAAAGTTTCAGACATTTGACACCATGGGTGAGATAACTCAAAAGGTATTTCACAGATGTTTTTCAACCTTTGCAGCTGTAAGGTTGAGGATCTCGACATGATCAAATTTTGAGACAAAATTCACCAAAACTGAAGCAGCGCCGCATAGTGATAGCAAACAGAAGGCCAGGCCAGACATCTTGTCAGCATAACTCAAAAATGATTTGGCCAATCTTTACAAACTTTGCAGGCACATTGTATGGGTGATGATCTGGACCTTTTCAAATTCTGAGACAGATTGCTCCAAAATTGAAGCAATGGTGCTTAGTGACAGCAAAAGAAGGATTGGATGATTAGAGGGTTAGTCTTGGGAACAGGATCAGTTTCTCATTTGTTACTCTACTTATGCTATTTGACCTTGATATGGATGAAAATTTACACTTAAAAATGTTCACTTGATCAGATCCAAAATTGTAACTGCAAAGACAGAGGGCGGCAAAATTGGAACTGCCAGCAGTGGGCAGCTGAGTGTGAAAACGGAGCCTGGAGCGGCCATCTTGTAAATACATATCTTCTGTGGATCTTTTTACAGGTGATTTTAAAACAGGAGGTGCACTTTCTGAATAGTCTATAATAAAGTTTATTTTGATTTTTGTTTACTTTTGCTCAAATCTAATCTGTAGCAGTGTGGATTACAAGCTTTGCTGTCAACTGTGTGTATAAATATTGTCAATATTTCTAAAGGTTGTGATTCCGAAGTAGACCTGCCCCCAGCTCACCCCACCTCCCTTGTTCTGCTTTTTTCCCCTTCACCTGCACCCCTCAGTTTGAGTACCTCTGGTGTAACAGAGTAATGGTAGGTTGTATTCATCTTATTTTTAAGAAAATTTTGGTGAAAAATACAGTATAAATGTTTAAACATATATTTAAATGTTAATATAAATGGCATTTTCAAATGTATATTAAAACATACACTAAGGAATACAAGTGACCAACTAACTGGTGGAAATTTTGCTAATTATCATACAAGTGAAATGTGCAATAAATGAAGAAGTATATTTTCACACATATTACGACAGATATTCAGATAAAAACACATTTATTAACTAGTGCTGTCAAATGAGATTAATCACAGGGTTGCTGTGGATTAATTAAGATCAATCATGATTAAATATCATTCATTTTTAATCTATATTAATCACAATTCATTTTGCATGAGCAGACTCAAAAAAAAGGGAATATATATGCACTTAACATGTTTATTGAACATCTTGAACTCGAGTTGGATGCATTCCATCTGCCACAGAAAAGCAAGATTTTTTGCTTAGCCGTACAACTTGTATTTAAGTTACCTGTTTAAATGGTTACTTACAATTAGCCCGAACTACAGCAAATCCGACAAAAAATCTGACTAATCATGAAATCCAATTCTAGCCCAGTTAATTGCCATTGTTAGCAATATCAGTTAACACGTTTTGAGCGCTGCTTTATGTATAAAACTAGCAACACGTCCACAGATAAGTTGGACGGTATAGTGTGTGCGACCGATTTAAAGAGCCACAAATGAGAAGTAGTGCTTAAACAGTATAAAACTACAACTCTCCCTTCTGTTGATAAAAGGCGAATCCATCTCAGATTCTGAATTCGGGATCCTCTGTGCAGTTCCGAGATCTTCGAGAAACACATGCCGTCACTTCCAGCTTCAAAACTCCGGAATGCGACTCGGAATACAGGTTCCCAGGGCAAATGGAACGCACCAAAACTGCCCGAAATGGGTTGACAGACATTTCAAGGATTTTGAGTCATTCTGCACTGCAGATGGGTTAATTGCGTTAAAAATTTAAATCAGATTAATCATGATGGATTAATCCGTGTTAACCCATTAATTTTGACAGCCCTATTATTAACATTACCTGGTGATCCATCCAGTCGTTTTAGATCATATTGTACTTCACTTTCTCATTTCCAGGCTATCCATCCAGTACTTCTAGAAATTGTGCAAGTTACTGAGTGTGGGATGACTATGGCTTAGATAGGTGGAAAAGTGACAGGGCTGTCCGGGGAATACAATGCTGCTGTTTCTGACAACTCCTCATCTAGTTCCTACCATGTTTTTACAGTAGAAGCTCAAGCAACAAAAATGTATCTGTGTTCCAAAACAATACATTACCAGAAATACGTATTAAATGATACAAAAAAAAAGATGTACATTTTCATTAAAAAAAAATTGTTGAAAGGGTATAAACTGCTTCACAAATGTAATATTTTCTGACTTATTTAATATATCAGACTTCACAGGGGTAAACCTATTATCAATTAATTTTAATAAATTGAAAACCCAAAAGACACCAAACTATCATCATTTAGATATTATCTAGGCTATTAACTTACACTGCAGTAGATGTGCTACAGAGCAACAGGCCTCAATCAGCAATAAGGCTAATCAAAGTTTGCACTGTGAAGTTGGAGACATCGAACTGCTTATATCATGTATTGGGGGTATAGGTAAGAAAGGTACACAAAAGAGGAAGGCAAGAGAGGTACACAAAAGAGGAAGGTAAGAAAGGTACACAAAAGAGGAAGGCAAGAAAGGTACACAAAAGAGGAAAGCAAGAAAGGTACACAAAAGAGGAAAGCAAGAGAGGTACACAAAAGAGGAAGGCAAGAAAGGTACACAAAAGAGGAAAGCAAGAAAGGTACACAAAAGAGGAAGGCAAGAAAGGTACACAAAAGAGGAAGGTAAGAAAGATAGACAAAAGAGGAAGGCAAGAGAGGAAAGACTAAGGCTAACTGAAGAGTAAATATGCCATGATTTATATGCTCCCAGAACAAAAGTATTACTCTGTTAATCATTAGTTAAACACCATCACTGATGGTCAGGCTAGCAATGACATGGAAATGACAGAAGTCAGCAAAAGCAGTTTCTATTTATGTATTTCTTAATTTGGGCATGAACAGAGAGAGGACAACCTGGGGCAAAACTGCTGAAAACTAAAGCTGAATTGAAACTAACAGCGACAAATGAAGGACATGGAAAGTGAACATTGGTCCAATATATTATCCATTATATACAACTTTTACCTTGATGAGGGGACCATAAACATTTTATGTGATAATCATTAGACTGCAATCATACTGTTTTTCTTTGCATTACCATCAGTTTTTATTGAGTATTGCATTAAGAAAAAGAATTAAAAAATTATTTACTTTGCAACCGTCAAGGCATTTGGTTATCAAGTTAAGGAAAGTGGTTTTACAATATCAATCATCAATGGAAGTTCAGCTGAGACTGACCAAATTATGCTCTGAAGGGCTTTTACCTAAAACCAATCATCTCCTGTCTTTTTGTCTGTCCTTATCCCAGTATCTACTCTCATTCCTCCTTGAGACGTTATCATTTCTGGCGCTCTCCTGATCAATGTTTGTTCTCTTTTTTTGACACCAACTACTTTCTCTTCCTCTGTCATTTTCTCTTCGGTCTCTTCCCCACTCATAATCTACATCTCTGCCAGGGGATTGGTCTCTTTCTTTACATCTTTCTTCCCTCAGCCCAGGTCTCTCCCACCTGTAATTCCCTGGTCGCCTTTGAAGCGACCCTAGGTCACTTGTAACAGTGGGAAGATTGATAGGCTTTCGGAAAGGTCTGTCTCTCCCACCGAATCGTAACTGACCGGACTCCTTCTTCCCCCCCTGTCCCCCACCCTTGCGCCTTGGTATCCAGCCTTCTAGGGTTCGTTCTTGTTCAAAATCCACAAAGACCTCGTGTTGATCTACCACCAGCTTGTTGGCCTCCCGGCGTGCCCTTACAACAGAGCGCTCCTCTTTATACTCAAGAAAAGCATAGCCTTTGGAGAAGCCAGTCACAATGTCTCTTACCAGTCGCAATCTTCTGATCTCCCCATACTTAGAAAAAACCTCCAGCAGTTTCTCTTCTGTTGTCTTTGGATTGAGGCGGGCTACAAACAATGTCAGATGGGGGTCTCCAATCACACCTTTGTTAGGAATATACCGGGCAACCATTGCCCTCCAAACAGCGCGGTCATGAGGTTCCACATCAGTGCCATCAATACTTCCTGCTTTTAGGGGGTCATATATCTTTGCAACTGGATTCCAGTCACTCATGCTCTGTCACAAAAGATATATCATGCATAAATAAATTAATGTACATAACACAAACAAAACATTCACAGCCAACATTTAATAAGCTGCCAGGGCGCTATCAGCAACACATAAACTCATTAACATTAAACCAGAATGTTTGTTTACAATCTGTTGAACACGTACTTCCTGGGAAATATCAGTTTGACAAAAAATATGATGCATTACTTTTACAAATGACATTATCTGTTGCGACTGAATCGCGACACTATTGCAAAATACCCAACAAATTGCTTTCCAGAGAAAATAGCTAGAGATAAAACGCTTAATAAAATATATATCAATGCAGGTAAATGCAATTTTTTTGTTTTATTTATACTTTTGCGTCAACAATGTATAACTTTCTCCTTAAAACAAACACGAGAAAACAGAAGCCATTTCTTATATCTAATCGATATGATTTAACTGCTTTTCTAATTTTACCGCAAATAATTCTCGCAATTCTCCTACAAATACGTTCGAGTTACCGTTGACTGAGTTATAGTTAGCTAGCTAAGTTATTATTGTTCTGAGTATATATCAAAAGCTTTCATCTGACCGAAATATTGGTATACAAAAATACTCACAGCGTGTGAAAGTGAACGGCGTTTCACTCGCACCAACTTACAATACGTGCTCTCGCGAGTATGTGTCGGCTATCCAAAGCTTCCGGTGGGAAACATCATCTGACTTATAATACGTTCCGGCTGCTCTTTTTTTAAACGTCTACTAGTTATGAGCGTGCAAATAAGTATTCTGATTCTTAAGGTAAATATAAGAATCGTCGATTAGTCAGTAAAAAGCAGGAATTTATTTTTAAATATAAGGTGTCCCGAATGAAAGCACGAAAATATCTATACTTGCATCCCGTCATGCATTTCATAGGCTGCAGACCTTCCAACACCCCCGACACGTTCAGATGGGCGACTGTTGAGCAACACCCCATGGGAAAACTGTCAGTACTCGGTTCACACGCACGGGCTCCATTTCACGAATGCTTATGCTACATTGAACTTACGTCACTAACTAATCCGCACCGCGCTTGAGCAAACATTTTATTGCATCTGAAGTGTGTTTTTATTTCGGGGGTTTGCCTGCCTACGTTTCTGGGCATGTTGTCAAAATACCGCTATGTTCTCTACATTTTTAAGGCTCTTATAACGTATATTATTCGCTTCGCCTTGTCATATGACAGTATGAACTGTACATAGGTTACCAGGTTATAGATGTGCTGTTTAAAGTATTTTAATTAATAAAATTTGTTCTGTGTTGTATTTTATTGTTATTACATATGTGAGATGATCGAAAATGGAGTTGATTCCTGATAATTCTGTGGGCGTCCCGTTGTGGCTCAAAGTCCACCTGGAATGTATACATTCGCTTTCCAAACTAATTTTCATTAAGAAATGATAATCGGTATGTTAATAATTTAATTCCAAAATGATCTTCTCCTATAATGGTTGGATTGGCATCATTTGTGGAAAGAGTCATCTTTTCTTGGGTCGTATTCTTCAATAGGCATTTCAGATACCTATATAATTGTCAGTCGCATTTGTTAGTGTCTTATATGCAATGGTCTAAATAAATAGCATTATGCAGCTATATAATTCAGTCTCCACTACAAATGTTTGTTCCTCTGGTTGCTGGGACATTTTAATACTTGGTGTCAGAGACCTGTCAACATAGGTGACTTCAGATTACATTGGCTGTCATGCTTCAAATAGAAGAAGCAGGCAGATGAAAGCAATGGAGCAAGAATAGATATTCTGAAGGAGTGTCTACATTCAGAAAAAGGCTGAAGGCTTTATTTGGCTGCAGAGGAAATAGGGTTATCTGCAGGAGGGAAAAGCAGTAATTACCTACCTATTCACCTGGCTGCAGCTAGACCTGGAACATGCCAGAATGGACCTACTTGGGAATTGTATGCACAGTTAAGGCTAAGGATGCAGATGACATTTCCTATGTATTTTATAAAGCCTGGTGATAGCCAAAAGCTAACTGGGGCTCTGGCTGGTGGGCAGGGATGTTAGAAGGGCATGGATACGATGATGATTTCAGGGGGCTCAGCACTTCGTATAGGCCCCAAAATACCCCCCCACTTGGCAAAATCAGCCGAGCGATTGAAATTGCCAACCCAGGTTGACATTTTCTCTAGGGGCCTGTGGTGTCTTGCCACAACATTTCATGTTATTCTTTATGTAGATTAACAGTTGATTACAGGCAATGTGCATTATCCATTGAAAGTGTTGCTCTGGAACTATGCTCCCATTTTCTGCTTCACCCTTTATTTTACACCCTCTCCCTCACCCCTAGACAAGTGGCAACATCACAAAAAAAGTACCAACAGTGATTTATGAATATTGCTGAGAACAAACAAGAAGTTCAAAGATTATCCTCCTGAGGCATTTGTTTGTGGCTAAAGGATGTTTCATAAAAATAACTTTTATTTAGTGCAAATGGAGGGCAGACAACTAGGAAAACATGAAACTGGCATTTTTTCTGTGCACTTCTTGGTAGTGGATGAGTATGAATGACTTGTCAGCTTGGTCAGTGTTCATGCCATCCTCACCATGGCCATCATTTTGCTATGCTCTGAAAAGGCTTTTTGTTCCCATTGTACATTTTTCCAGCTGGTCAATTCACAGTGCCGTTTGTCTGAGACTTGCTGCAGGAATGAGGGTTTGCTAAACCTTTGTTTTTTGATGCTGATACTGAATTGCCAAAAAAATTACACACTCCGTATCCCTTCACTGTTATCCTGGTCCTCTGTCTGAGAAAGGTATCGGCAGCCCTGTCCACACTCCGTATCCCTTCATCTGTTATCCTGGTCCTCTGTCTGAGAAAGGTAT
>JAABNX020000042.1:7099257-7112075 GCA_015163995.2 Mormyrus lacerda | reverse complement strand
AAAAAAAGGGAATAAAACTCTACAAATATACTAGGTTAGTTATCAATCCGTCCATCCATCCATCCATCCATCCATCCGTCCGTCCATCAATCCACCTATTCTCTGTACTGACTATGTAATATTCATGCCACATATTCAGCACAGGGTGATGGGTGATCCTGGGCTCTCAGGACTCTCAGGGCACAAAGCCAGACACTGCAAAAACACGGGAAAAACATACAAATAATCAGTGATATTTATTAAAACTGAAAATTAGTATAAAAATTTAGTTTTTGGTAATATTACCTATATATCTATGGCATTTCAAAAATCAAAGAACTGATGTTTTGCTTACATTCTTTACTGCATTAGTTATATGTGCATTTTACATATGCAAATATGTATATTTAACATTTACATATTACATACTGTTCAATGAGGAGGATAAAGTATTTGGTATAAAAAAGAATGTATTTACAGTGTTAATTTGAAACCTAAAAATACAGATACACATCTTAAATATTATTCATTGGTGACCCTGATAATGAATATGATTTAACCTGTTATATTTCATTTACCTGTGACTATTTGCCTACCTTTATACAAACCTACTGTATTCAAATTTCCTATAATAATCTGCTTAAACACTTAATGTAGTTAGCATGCACAAATTATAAAATAGAATCTTGTACAGTTTTCATAGTGACAGTTTATTGGTAAACAAAATGATTTTTCTTCTTGCTTTTTAAAATTAGTGTACAAGGCATTATCCAGTAAAGTAGGAAAGGAATGTGTATTGTTGGTGTATGTGAAAGAAAAACAAATATCATTAGTAATGTGCTAATTGAACGGTTTGTCTCCTGAAGGCAGCTCACTTTGTGTGTGAGCATGACACATTAATGACAGAAATAGGAACTAAATTATACATATTATAAAAATAAAAGCTGATTTTGCCCAAATCGTCAAGAATGAAATTTCACATTTGTCAAAATTGTATTGGTATTATTTGATTTCAGGAATAGAAAGTTAGGTTGCGTTGTAATATAAATCTAGCAACTTGCCCCCCCGAAAACACAGGGTTCAAGGCAGGGGACACCCTGAACATGACCTCAGTCGTTCCCAGCGTACACGGATTCACCTGACTGCAAGAGGAAGTCCCTGCAGAAATGGGCTGAATATGCAAATTTCACACACAGTCACCTAGGGCTGAACCCAGAAGCAGAGAGCTGCGAGGTACAGCAGTAATTCTTAGGCCATTATACTACCCTTAATACAGCTAGAATCTCACACTTCTACTCCGATAAACATATAGATAATGAAATTGCAATAAAAAAGATTAGACAGATGAAAAATTGACAAATTTCCGGAGTTTTCAATATACCCATCATTGCCTTAGCAAACATAAAAAACTGAACTATTTTTAATGATTAAGTAGTCTGTTGGCAATTCCCTGGACTTTGACTAACAGAAAAATAAAGTAAAAAAAACGAATTGGAGGGTTGGACACACCTTTTTCACAGTATAGAACATATATCCTCTTTAAAGAATGGCTGCATTATAAATGAACCAATTTTCCTTCATAAGATAAATATCAAGTATTTATTAACCCCTTCATCTCTGATGACTGTTTCAGCTCTTCCCATCAGAAATTCTGCTCTCGTCGACACTCTCTTACATCCCTCTGTGATAAATGAAACCCTTCAGCCCTGACTCCAGTGTCCCTCTACTCTTACTGTCTCTTAGTCCTTTAAGGATCTATCTTTAAAGTCCCGAGTCTCATAATCCTGCAGTTCTTTGCTTCTATATGCAGCAATCTGACAACAAGTTGAATGGAGCTTAATAAAAACAGTGTAGAATGAACTGAAGTTCATTGACACTATTGTTCCTCAAACCTTACCTACTTAAATTTTGGGGGAACCAGTGGAGACTCTTGTATATTTAATTCCTTTCTAGCCTGTCGTTTTAATGTTATGCTACCTACACTCAACACTTATAATCTAATATTTTAAACATATTGTAACATAATTTTATTAGAGTAATAATTTTGTATATCATACTGGAAGCTATGCTAGGCCAGACCTGCAAATTATGCACATGTGCTCTTACGGTTTTAGCAAGTTGTATGTGCAGATATACTAGTTGATTTAGACAGAAAATTATGCCACCAAAATAAATGTAAATGCAAACTGTTACTGTGTTTTTTACTGTTACTGTTCTGCATAATGAGCATTATATGTATCGTCAGTATAAGACGAATGATTCTCCTGTGGCTTTCACACTAAGACAGTTTGAATCTGGGTCAATCACACCATTCCAGTTTTATACTGTACGACCAGTGTGAAAACCCTTTGTGTAGTTAACTGCACACAAAAAAAAAAATGCTTTTCTTAAAATTGTTTCACTTCTGTTAACAATAATGTAATGAAAAATAAAACAAATACAATCATAATAATAATTATTTTACTAGTACTAGTGTTAATATATGTGTAAAATCTGCTGAGGCATTAGTGTGTTTTTGTTTTTCCTTGCAAGTTCAATTTATTTTTGGTAAATATTTCTTTCGAGATGTTAAACTTAAGCCTATAGATCACAAGTAATTTTCATTGCTTAATTTTCTGTTTATCAGCTGCACTGAAGTTGTCTGCATTTATCAGGAAATGGTTTTCAGCAAAATAACTCCCAGTCTTCACAATGTACGCAATTTTGTATTACAAAGGTTTCATATATAAATTATTTCATAAAATTACAATACTGACTACTGGCTATTCATTTATTTTAAAAAAGATTAGTATAAGGCAAGTATCTGTATGGCACGGGAATGGCAGTGCAACTGAATCTGAGAAACAGTATTACATGCAATACAAGCTAAACATATTAATAAACATATTGCTGATATTGATGTGATGGTAAAAAAAAATGTATTCCTGTAAACTTGTTCATGATTAAATTATATAAAATCTTTCAGAAATATTCTGTTCTCCCACAATAATCTCATTATGTTTTATTCTTTCACTTACGTTTTCTATAAATTATTAAACTTTCCCTCTTCCACGAAGTTGAAAACAAATGATTCAAACATGCAGCAGAATCTGGACAACTTAAATGAGAATTTATCTTACCTTAATCTTTTTTCAGTGTACAGATATAATGTTGCTTGGTATTAGAACATCGAGACGCATCTTAAGACATCCCCTCTCAGCACTCTTAAAACGGCTGTCACGACCCCAGTGTTTTATCCTTAATACAATCTCAAGCAAGACATTGCAAAAAGGCTTTAATAACTCCTGATGTAAAAGAGTAAATGTCAACCTTAATATGTGGATTTTTTGGCATATGACAAGTTGTATTTATCTATTTACTGAGATAACTGCACAGAGGCAAATCTTTTAAGATCAATCTTTTTATACATTATAATTCATTGATAAAACCTCATTTATGTACAGCTGTCACGCCAGTACTGTACAGTGATTGTATAACGAGGGAGTGACACTGCTTTGAAACATGCATTGGTGCTTTTATCATAAGGGCTGCAGTAATACATGCAACTTTTTTTTCCTGATTTTTGTCTTTTTTTAACAAATAAACATTTGCCCCATTTTCCCCAAGGTTTAATTTAAAAATTAAATTTTAAATCAAAAAACTTTCTTCCTCGGTTTTACAGCAGTAGTTCTTTCTTTACAGAAAATATTATAAGCAATATTAATTTGATACATGTAAAAATATGAGTTCTTGAATAAATACCAGTGGTGCTGTAAGGTCTGACTTCGCGGGAACAGAAAACAACACAAGGAAATGAGCAGTGACTAAGATGACTGTTTAAAAACACAAAAAAGACTAAAATGCTGGGGCTTATTCTGAGTCGATTATGGTGGATTGCATTCGGTAGAGAACAGGGAGGAAAACATACATTGATCTTTGTAACAGGAGTCATATCTCACATTGCAGGTTAGCTCCGTGATGATCACCACAACTGCTGTGTGGCAAACACACCAGAATTCTATTTGCTTCATTATAGATGTCTGTGCCACCCTAAACTAGTATGACAGCAACAGTCTCTACACCTTACATCCATCAGCCAGAATTCCCTTTTCACCCAAAAACTTGATCGAAATATCACAGAAGCTCAGAACTTGATGTTTGGAGTTAGAGCAAGTGTATGCGTCTGTATGTATGTGTATACACACATATGTCTCTCTCTCTCTCTCTCTCTCTCTATATATATATATATATATATATATACACACACACATACACACTGAATTTTTTGTAGCAGATATGTTTACAAAAATTGTGCTCTTTACTGATTAACTGTGATGCCTAACTGGTCTGATTTTTTAAAAATCTGAAGCTTTTCTGTAAAAGAAAAAGGATGAATAGATAAAAATAATCAAGAGACAATTTTTGCAAGTGCACACTGTCAGTTTCTTGATTCTTGCACCTCCAATTGTTAGACTCTAGATATGTTTTGAGTCGTGGACTTAATAAAATTACAAATACTGAGAAGAAACAAATTTTCTTTCAAGAAGAATGAAGTAAATAAACACAGGCAGAACTTGATGATAGACACTTATTGTTCAGGGTACAAAAATTAGACATCCAGTAGGCAGTTGAATATTAGTTCACTTTATCCAAAATTAAATGCAGCATAATTCACTCCTGCAGACCCTACAGCACCCCTGTTTTACAGCCAACAGCACTGTGCAATGGGGGAGTGTTTTTAGTGCAGAGGAAAAGTTGCATAAATTCTCTTTTCAACTGTTACTTTTTCCATTGGTCTCTTCCTTGAATATGAATAATGCATTTAAACTGCATCACACTGACTGGTTTACATTGATGAACAAGTAGTGCATAAAAATAATTCTGTAAAGCTAACAAAATCATAAAAGAAATATAATGAAAATTAAATAGCTGTCTAAACAGAACTGCAAGTTTTAAATGCCATTTAATTGTCATTTCAACTCATTTTAAAAGGACTGAGAAAAATATGAATAATGAGTTACTTAAAAAATCTTATTTACATACATCTGGAATTGTTCACATTTTTAGGAGATGGTAAGCATGGAGCAAAAAATTTGTAATCTCTACTGTCACAATTCTGGTGCATAATTACAATCAGGAATTGTTATCTTTGAAGGACAGCACTTCTGTATCTTTGCTGACATTCTAGTCCAATGTAATTTTCATGTTATAGATGTTACAGACCTGAAGTATTTTCTTTTTAAAGAAAATACAAATGTACACATATTTCATAAACCATAAAAAAAGTTTTCGGATTATTATTGGAAAATCCTAAATAATCAAATAACCTTGTAACCAAATTCCATTTATGAAACAGTGATGTTAAAATCTTCGTAGATAATGGAAAAAAAGAAAAAAAAAACAACAGCTCAATACACTGAAGGCAAAAAGGTACTGTGCTAATCGCAATAAAATACTTCAACAAATTTTTAGTTGTTGTACATTTGTGGTATACTGTACTTCCAAACCTTCCAACTTCCAAAAGTATGGTTCTCTCCCGAACACAATTAAATACTCGGTTCCATGTGTGCAGTTACTATGCACATCCACAGTAGCTACGATTCCGTCGCCAGGCTTTTGACTAATGTACACCAACATTTACCATTGGTTGGTTTCCATGCAAACAGCAGTGCATACTGTATGTAATGAAAAAATTAAGTAGCGGGACTCATGATGCTTAAGAAATGTTTTAAATTTGCAGTTGTATGATGATGTTATTACTGTGAGTTGTATACACCCCCAATGCTACCTGTGAAAATCAGATCTTTTGGCTTATACTTTGTATTATACTTGCACTGCTTTTTAGTTTACTATTTTTGGAGAAAAGTAAACATTACTCTCCTATGAATATTATAAAGACTTTGGACCAGCAGAACCTGCATGACTACATATCTATAAAGAGCAAAGCTGAAATTGTTTCTATTATTATTAATAGGAATCGAAACAGACACATTGTCTACAGTTATCCTGCAAACTTCTGGTTAATACTGCCTTACCTGCTGTATACTTTGCAAATAATCTTGAGAATCAACCTATTTTTTATTCTAAACTAATTATCTCTGACAAATCTTGCACAGAAAGCACCATTGCTCACACCTTTAACCTCAGATCGCATGACAACACAGCAGCTATAACCACTGGTCATGTGCCTTCAGTAAAGTGGTTTTGCATTCCTAAGGTATTTTGCTTACCTACTGTCTTGTCAGCATGGTAATGCACTTTGTATTACGAGTTCCAGGGGATTTTTTTTTTTTTTTACATTAGCTATAATAGCCCCATTTCAGTGTTATCTTGTCCTCGGGTTATCAAACTCTGTACAGTTGTGCAGGACGCCCCATACGGTGTATCTACCTATCGAGACAATTCCCATCATGTGTGGAAGACTAGGGGTTACTGAGAAGACGGAGAAACGAATAGAACCTGAGTCATGACAACTTGGCTGTGGCAACGATGGATAAACATACTTTGTCCCTGGCGAACTTTGAAAACCGCCAAGACATAAACAAACAAACGCATAAATAAATAAATAAATAAACAAACAAACAAACAAACAAACAATGAGATGATGCATCCATTAAATGGACCCTTGTATTCTGTCACTGAAAATATGACTCACGTACATTTTCCCTCATTTGTGCATTTCATGTTTGTGAAGGGCAGGGATACGTCAGCACACTTATTCAGGATTACTCAGTCTTGCTAATATAGGCATTGATAAGTATATATGAAATCGGTTTCAAACCAATGTCATAGGACTGCAGCATGTGCAAACAATTACCCACAGCTATGCTAATTAGTAAGTAAGCCCTCTTGTGAAATTCCCAAGTATTAAGAAAGGTTGGCTTCTGATAAATAAAAAACGGAGACAGGAAAAAGAAAAAAAATCTGAAAGAAACCAGATTTTTGAAATATTTTGGCATATTTCATTCACTTTTGCTTCTGATTATAAGACATATCTAGACAGGTAAATATATGTAGACAGGTAAATAGATAGAATTAAATCATTTAAAATAAATTTAAAATGAAACATTCTTAATGACATAGTTTAATATACCACCAGTGACAAGAACCTTCTTTTAAGGGTATCTTCTTAGCAACACCACCTAAACTGGTGCAGTGCCTTGACCAATAGGTACTGTAACTGCTTGGGGCGGAAGCAGAGACTGTAGGAGCAAAAAAGCTGGTGCTTGGTGTCTAGTCCTCAACACAAGAAAAAGACAGAGCAGGGGATGCAGACTCTCCCGGTCGAGCATTCATACTTGTCTTGGTCCCTTTCTTGTTATTCAGAACTGATCTGATTAAGAAGAAATGGTGAGAAGGAAACTCACACAGATGTTAAATCTTTCTTTTCAAAATCTCTGAAGTGTAGGGATATTCTCATTTCTTCTTTCCCGATGTGCTAGAGCGTCGATCTGCCTTCTCTGCTTTCTCCTTCTTCTCCGACTTCTCCCCCTTCTCTGACTTATCGGACCTCTCCCCCTTCTCTGCTTTGTCCCCCAGGTCGGACCTCTCCCCCTTCTCTGATTTCTCGGCCTTGCTGCCATCTCGCCGCGTGCCTTCATCCGTGGAAGAGGTAGTAGGCTGGGGCTGTCCCCATTTGGCGATCTCCTCATGTTCCGCAATGCTGGTGGTGATGCTTGAGATCCAGCCCTTCAGATCCTCCTATAATTCAGACCGATGACAAAGAAGCAAATTATAACCAGAAGTCAGAGCAGTAACTTGTACTGCCTCACCAAATATAGGGCACTCAGAAAACTGCTCGGACAATAAAAAACCGCGATACGTTTACTGCCACGTACCTCATCCTTTGCATGAAACAGAAATTCGTTCCCATCTTTTGTTCTAAAATCAGAGGGAAAAGACGCTGATTAGTACACTGCATTAATAAAAGATTAGATTGCTTGTTTGTGTGTATGTGTGCATAAATCATGGCAATGCATCAAACGAGCAAAGTAAGAACAATTCAGGTCAAAAAAATGGACAAACAATTAATGGGAATCCTGAAAAAAAAATGCATGCGTTGAATTTCTTGCTTAAAGGTGCCTAAAAGATAAAGATTCAGAATATTTCAGTTTTCGGCAATTCTTCTGAACTGCACTGAGAAGCGCGCATTTTGAAGACAAGGAAGGCTAAAGAACACACACAATTAATTCTTGTTTCAATATCACTGAAAAACAAAGAAAAGAGCAAATAAAAAAGGGAATTTCCATAAAGCACAGAGTATCATTGTGGATCAGGAAATTAGGCAATAAGTATCCTAAATATCACTAGAAATAAAATCGCAATTACAAAACAATTTGACACAAATTAATATAAACATAAACAATATAATATAAACATGTTCCTCCTAAAAACATGTTAACTAGATGTGTTTTACCTATGCATCATGTTGAGGACAGTAATGTGTGTAATATGTTGTTTTCTATGCATAACATCTTTCTGAAACTGTAATGTTTTTAGTATATTATATGTTATTTTTAGTATATTCCTTAGCTGAATACATAGAGGAAATATCTCTGTAAATCAGCCTGTGTGTGTGTGTGTGTTGGTCACATTTTTTGTGTGTGTTGGTCACATATTTTGTCAATCATTCTTAAACATTATCAATAATGCTGCGATTTGCAAAATATTACCACCACATCATTTTTCAAACACGTACCCAGAAGTGCTATGGAATATAAATAAGAAGAACAAAAGGATATCTTACTTTTACATACATGATTACATGCTTGTGTGCCACATTACAATTTGTGGGTGTACCATACAAAATTCAAGTTAAATGCATTAAAGACATAAAAAAAAAACACTTACTTAAGGGTGAAAACGTTTTTCTTTTTCTTGTAGCCATTGGTGACATCGCAGGTACAGTTGCTTAAATTAAGCAATGGCTCGCTGTTGTAAGGTGTGGTGGTATTCTTTGCATCCTTGTAGAAGCCAATTTCTCCCTTGGACAGCACGCAGTAAAGATTCACCCAAGACCTGCTGTTGGACGGGAAGAAGGCTGCTTTAAGAATCACCATAATAAACACAGGCTACCTAGATTACTCACCTGTCCTGCTCATGAGGATGAGCCTTCATAGGTCGAATGAGAATGGACTGCCAAACAAACAATTAATTAACATACAAATTATCTCTCTAAGAATGTATATATGGCTTACCTTTGTGGAGAGGGAGTAGCCAGCCAGTACCAGGACCAGGAAAATTAAAAAAAAGAGAAAGTTTTGGTTAAATTCAAGAATGTCAGGGGATTCTTCATAATAGCCGAGTTGCTATTATATGGTCTTAACGTGATCTATGTATTCAATGTATATATAACAAGGCCTCATTGGTACAATTAGCTTTCAACTTTGCTTCCAGGAACCAGTTCAGTCTCATGTGCCAGAGACCAGAGTAACGGAAATGCTTCACGAACACAACTGACATGTGGAAGCGATGATCACCTGCAATGACTGCACACCACGCACTTTCTTGCCACCCATGTCCAAGTCTTAAATGGAGAGACTGCTTGGGACATCCTTGGCACATCCACCCTTATTTCCTTCTAGAATCTTACAGTTGAGTTTTTAATTTTTATTGCAGAGAGCTTGCACAAAACACACAGCAATACATCTTAACAGATCATGGAACAGTTTATTTTATATGTGAAATAGCCCTTAGTTCCCTTTGATACTGTTAGAAAACGGAGACCAACCTGTTTGCGGCTTTCTTCTGGCTCTCAATATCAAGTTTACGGAAGAGGAAGCCTTCATGCTGTGCGGTGTGCACTGGTGGTTGGGGCACTGGTGGACTGCTCTGTGCCGGTGCTGAGCGAGACCGCCTCGACTCTCCTGGGGTAGGTTCCTTGGGTCGGGGCCTACGGCGGGGCTTAGGTCGATCCCTTGCTCGTGGGCGATCAGGTCGAATGGATTTCTCAGGTAGACCATTGAGAAGTCGTGGCATCTCACCACGAGCCTGTTTCCAAAAAGGAAAAAAGCAGACAGTCAAATTTCAGATGCTTATTTAGAGAATATATTAACCGTCCAAACCAAACAGATTGAAAACACTACCTGCTTGGTAGGCTCACCTGTGCAGCTTCTCTCTCTTGCAGCTGTTCTACAATTTCTGCCAAAGTGGATCGCTTATCCCTGCAGTACCGGAACATCGAATTTGTAAGCAAATATTGCACACTTAATGTTAGTTCTGCTGATATGTAGCGCCATGCATGGCTTACACATGGCTTACACTATAATCATTCAGTGATGGCACTGACATACCCAGCAGAACGTTTATCCGAGTGATCTCTGGTTGTCTCTTGCTCACTTGAGTCTTGCCTCTCAAGCCGTGGCCGGTCTCTACGGCGAGAATCGTGACCATGACCCTCCTGCTCACTAGACGTCTGCCGCTCTAAACGGCGTTCGTGACGCTCTCTCCAAACTTCTTGGGGCAGCTCATCGCGTCGGGCCTGAATTTCCTGTTCGCTGGAAGCCTGTCTTTCCAAATGCCTTTCTCTCCGATAGTGATCCATCTGAGGGTCAGAACGGCTGCCACGGGGGTCCCTTGGTTGTTCAGTTGTTGCTGTTTCTCGACCAGATTCTCTCATTACCACATTAGCCAAGACCATCTCACCTTCCCTCTCCCGTCCCCTGTCTTGGTCCTTATCCCTATCCCTCTCTGTTCTATGCATATCTAGCAAGGGCCTCACAGCTTCATGGACGTGATCAATCTTGGGCTGTAAACGTTCAGGCCTAAGGTCTTGCCGCACATAAGCCACCTTCGCTTCTCCACTGGTCGTTGCTCGCAAATCCATCCCTCGGTAACTGGAGCCGTTCATGACCGGTGTGTAGTTAGCCACTGTTGAACCAAGTTTTCTGACCAGAGAGACTGGGGATTCCAGGGACTGTCTCTCAAATTTGGGCTCAGGCTTTTCATAGATTGTCTGCCGTATCAGGGAGGAGGGGGTGCTCCGATTGGGGGACGCTTCCTGGGGGTCCAAGAAAACCTTCCGGCCCAGTAGTGGCGTTGGAGGCAGTTTGCTCTGTTCCGCTTTCAACTTCTCAACCTGGGGTGAGGGAAAGACAATCATGACACTATAGCTTCATGGGAGTTATCAGCTGTTCTTTTGTTAGAATCTTGGTATCTGTAAGGAATAACACCTTTTGACACCACTTGTGACAGGATTTTATGACTAGCTCCTCAGGGAATTCCACAAGCTAATGCAAAAAGATATGAATGGGTCTATCTGGAGTCCCCAATGAGGCAGGTGCTAGAGTCCCCGGTGTGGTTAGGGCTAAAGTCCCTGGTGTGGCTCACTTATGTAAGTCGCTCTGGCTAAGGGCGTCTGCCAAATGCTGTAATTGTAAATGTAAATGTAAAATGTGGTAGGAGCTATAGTCCTTGGTGTGATTGGGGCTAGAGTCGCATGTGAGGCAGGGGCTAGAGTCCCACATGAAGCAGGGGCTAGAGTCCCATGTGAAGCAGGGGCTAGAGTCCCACGTGAGGCTGGGGCTAGAGTCCCACATGAGGCAGGGGCTAGAGTCCCACGTGAAGCAGGGGCTAGAGTCCCACGTGAGGCAGGGGCTAGAGTCCCATATGAGGCAGGGGCTAGAGTCCCACATGAAGCAGGGGCTAGAGTCCCACGTGAGGCAGGGGCTAGAGTCCCATATGAGGCAGGGGCTAGAGTCCCACGTGAGGCAGGGGCTAGAGTCCCATGTGAAGCAGGGGCTAGAGTCCCACGTGAGGCTGGGGCTAGAGTCCCATGTGAGGCAGGGGCTAGAGTCCCACGTGAAACAAGGGCTAGAGTCCCATGTGAGGCAGGGGCTAGAGTCCCACGTGAGGCTGGGGCACGAGTCCGTGGTGTGGTAGGGGCAATCAATATTTTTTTTTTCTCCGTGCTTATTGTTATTTCTTGTATGCTTATTTGAATTCCTTTCTTTTAAATGTGTGTAAGGCACTTTGCAAACCCTGTGGTTAAAAGAGTGATGTATAAATAAAAACTGATTGATTAATTGATTGATCTGGCAGCCTTACAGCCCCGGGTGACCTGTCTGTATATGTTATACCTAAACAATTAATAAGCACGAAGAAAGCAATAATGGTTCCATGCGTGAATCAGGAAGATTAAGAGTCTTCCGTACCGTAGTTAGCCGGCGTAGCGAGCTGAAGCGCTCTTCCCAAGTGGCAGCGGCCTTGCGGAAGGCTTCATGCCGTCGAATCAGCTGCTCCACCTCGTCCACGCTGTTACCGAGCTCACTGCTGTTGATGAACGGCTCCTGGGCTGTTAGCCAGGCCTCTGCAACCACAGCTTCCTGGGCAAACTGGTGCACCTCAAGCACTGCAGACGTAACAGAGGGCAAGACGAGCATATGCAGTCTGTGTCGTCCAGGATTTATGCACGTTTTCTTTCTTTGTATAGGCATTTTATACCCTTATTAGGGATAATACTGACACAACAATATCTACCTAAAACGGTTTCTAATTGGCTCACTTTACTAATGTCACTTTATTAACTTTTGAAATATTGAAAACTTCATGGCGCGCTCTGATTTTCTACGTCATGTTTTGTCATCTTAAAATTTTTCATGCTCCACAACGATATATAATCGCTTTGCTGTATAACAACATACCAACACATAAAGTACTCACTGTGTTGTAGAAGCTCCCAGTGTTTGTCCCATTTTTCAGTGAGCTCTTTCTGCTTTGCCACAATCCTATCCAACTTCTCCTTGATCTAAAAATCCAAATAGTCAACATGCAGGTTAGCATAACCCATAACTATCAATCCAAATAGTCAACATGCAGGTTAGCATCATCCATAACTATCAATCCAAATAGTCAACATGCAG
>JAABNX020000042.1:7052605-7072745 GCA_015163995.2 Mormyrus lacerda | reverse complement strand
GAATGTCTTATGAGGAGAGGTTAGCTGAGCTGAATCTGTTTAGCCTCGAGCAAAGGAGACTAAGGGGGACATGATCCTGGTATATAAGATTCTAACAGGTCTGGGTGCTGCTCAGCCAAATGGCTATTTCAGTATTAGTTTAAATACTAGAACTTGTGGCTATAAGTGGAAATTAGCGGGAGAACGTTTTAAAACAAATTTGAGGAAACACTTCTTTACACAGCGTGTAGCTAAAAGCTAGAAGCTAAAACCCTGGGTTTAAATCAGAGCTACTGTAGATAAGATTTCTGAGCTATTAGTTAAGTTCTCCCCAAACGAGCTTGATGGGCCGAATGGCCTCCTCTCGTTTGTAAATTTCTTATTTTCTTACTGTAGATGTTGTTGAAATCAATCAATAATGAACTAAATATGGTTAAAGTTAACTATAGTGCCAAAGAATGTCAGTGATCACAGCAGCACAGCTTTGTATGGTCCCAGAGTCACTAAGTGTCACTCTCAAGTTTAAATATTCTCAGTGGACAATCTGTCTATAAGTTTTAGTGTAGTTATGAGTATATATGAGTTCCCGTTGCATGTTAGCTTTCCTTTCTCACAAAGTACCCAACATATCATATTAAACCATTACAACTGTATCCAATGCACAGCAATGGATTTTCACTGGCAGTAGTCCAATGATGCAGTAGACAATACATGGTACCTCTGGTTACAAAATAAAAATGAGCCCAATTACTCTTTCCAAGAGTCATTTCAAAGAAGAGGGGGCAGACATTTCAAAACAATTCTATGAAATAATCTGTGAATTATCATTCTTGGGAAGCCAGGATCCAAAAGTATATGGCGCATGTCTGAACTAATGTCTGAACTAATCCTAGACTGATTATCATAGAATACATGGAACAGAATTTTATGTAAAACATTACATAGTTAAAATCCTTTTAGTGCTGCACTTGTTTTTGTTTTCTATAAAAATTATGTCGTTTTATTTACTATCTAAGTGACTAGTCATCCATGTTTATCATTATTTATTTCAAAGACATTCAAAAGTACATGAATGGAAAATATTTATAATTTCCAATAATCTATATTCAAACTGCAAATAGTAACAAAAATATATTTTTATATTTATATTGGACATGTCCAGTCTAAGCATTTTTTGGTGACACAAGCCAAATGGTTACAGTAGTTACAAAAAAAGGAAACGCATAATATTAACATTTTGAACATAAAACACTCGTATCTATATCCCACTATCCTGATCAAGAAAAGCAGTCAGAGGATGCACGGACAGATGGATAGATGGATGGATGGATGGATGGATGGATAGATGGATGGATTGAGCATACCTATACAGTATGTCTGTGTTGGACTGGTGTAAATGTACTGGTGATGTATGAATCGGTTATTAGCTGACAGGAAATTTTAGAGCAGTGTTTCCGAACTGGTGGGTCGTGACCCAAAAGTGGGTCATGGAGTGTGCAGTTAAAAGTTACCCCCCTGTCGCCACCCCCTGTCGTGACTTAATGACCTAGGAAAAATGTGGGTCTTGAGGTTAAACTAGCTGAAATCCACTATTTCAGGATAGTTCACCACTCTGAATTTTCTGTCTTCAGTAAAATCAGACTGGAATTCTGGAACAACTCCAATTAATATTTAATTCATTTCTTGGTGCTTTGTTCAGATTAGCATGTTTTGTCAGACAAAGAAATTTACTGTGGAACCATGCATTATCTCACATACTGGAGATCCTATCCAAAGATTGATGTGAAACTAACCCATCCAATTAATCCATTTATTTTACCTGATTCTATATTAAGAGCTAAGCTCCAGACCCATGTAACAAGACTGATATTAGCTGTTGAAAAGCACTAGAGACCTTGGAAGAAGACAGGCCCATTTAGGCTTACAGCAAAGTATTTGAACATGCATATTATCTATCGACACTGGAGGTGATGATGTAACCGGCTATGCCAGCAAACTGATGGCCACTGTCTTGATCAAGGAAACTTGCAATTAAAGAGAATTAAGATTTCAATACAGTATGACCAGAGAAGTCGCTAGATCGGACATACCAGTGTATCTATTCGTTACGAGACTCTGTCTAGAGGCCCCATACAAATTGCCCATAACCAACTGAAAAAGACAAGATTTTTTTATTATTTGTCATAGCAAAACCAGTAAAGTGCCAAAATCCATGTCAGAATGAAGTCCATGGAGGAGAGAGAACAAGATGCATCTGCATCGAGCAGGAACAGGGCTATTTAACTAGAGGTTACACTTTTGTGACTGCAGTGATGGGAAATGCTAGAGCTGAGAGCATGGAGGAACCTAAAAGAAGGTTGTATAAGGTCCATATAAGATGGCAACTGTCTTATCTGGGTCCATTTGGACTCGTACAGTGGTTAAGATTAAGATAAGTACATCCTCAAACACTGGATATCAGCCGTGGTATTCAATAGGCCAAAAAGCAGGATGCTCTTATTCATAACTGAATGCTGGAAGCTTCTATTCAACCTCCTCTCATATGAATAATACATGCTGGTGTTCGCTAGCTCTCATTTGGAGCAAATTATCATTATTTGCATTGGTGTCATAGTTATAGGTATGAGAGGCAGAGGATACTTATTTTTTTACTGCAATATTATTTGCCAAAATATATTGCATATAGAAAGAGAGCAATTCCTTTAGGTCCAGATATTATGGAAGGATGGCAACCTTTACCTTGTCATGGACACTTCAAGCCTCATAAGGAATATACAAATACAAACAATTATCACTCAGGAATTATATGACTACATCATCCAAATATGACCTCAGTCATTAGATGATTACATCATCCAAATATGACCTCAGTCATTAGATGATTACATCATCCAAATACGATCTCAGTTATTACATGATTACATCATCCAAATACGATCTCAGTCATGACATGATTACATCATCCAAATATGATCACATGTTGGAGCTGCGAAATATTTATGCGACTTGAAGCTAGTCCTTCTTAGTATCTGATCACCTCTTGTCTCAGGTGACAGGTGTCTGACTGTTTACTGTAATTGCTGTGCTCCACTGGAATGCTATTATAAAAGACAGCAGCTTCCATCCGCTACTTGTTGCCAGTGCATAGAATCCCGCAGCAAAACTAAAATCATGTGCACGACCAGTTACCTACCACTATTCCTGCCACAAAAAAAAGTTTCTCCAGAAAAACTCAGGATTATCCATTTACAACCCTGCAGTTCAGAAAGTAGGAGCACACCCAGTCTGAGAAACAAAGACACATGAAAGCATAGCGGATTTGTAAGGTATGACTGTTAAAAAGTGAATATTGCAAGGAAGTCACCTGGCTATGATTTTGTGTAATGATATGGAGATTGTGATTGGTACACGACAAAAGGAGGGCAGAAGGGCATGATTATGATTGGTACACGACAAAAGGAGGGCAGAAGGGCATGATTATGATTGGTACACGACAAAAAGAGGGCAGAAGGGCATCGTTCTGATTAACAGCATTTGCAGAAACAGCTAGAGAGTGATCATGTGACATGTGTACAAATGCCAGACTGTCAGTTCTCTCTGAACACCTTTGGGTGGCGCTGTACTCGTTACTATTGGCTTTGAATCTGATCTTTCTGACTGTCCAGCTTCCCCCTGCTTAGCCAAACCAGCCAGGCAGTGATTTTCCAAGCTGTTTATAATGCTTAGACTTTTGTGATGGGGGATTTATCCATATGAAGCAGATGTTGATCTCTAGGTGCCTGGTTTTCCATCTGTACCCCTCAGCTGAGCCTCCAGGACTAAGATGCAGACGATGCAGGGGTACTTGTGGATCAGTTGGTGACCCAAAAAAAGAATCTTCAACACTCTGTAAAGAGTGAAGCAGAAGTAGGCACAATGGGACAGGGTAACAGACATGGTCATATTAACTAAGGTCAGATGATGAAAAATACCTGAAATCAGAAAGGCTGGGGAAAAAAAACAATGAACAATACAGTATTATTAAAGCGGGGACCTGAAACCCATCAACAAAACTTGGACGAGCAGAAATGTCTTCTACAGACATTTTTTTAAACATCAAGGACATGTCAGCAAAATTCTGTACGCATGACATGAGTTTATCTCAGGGTCATGACTAGATAACCTCAAATTTGTCAATTCAGTGTTTTTTTTCCCCATTAAAGACTTGAAAACAAAGAGCAAGGTGACATTAAATTGTCGGAAAGGGAAGACAAGACAGAAGAGAGACAGGAGAAAATATATAATAATAATAACATAAAAAGTGATACAATGGAAGACCCACGAGGCAATTCAGTGTTGAGATGGTGATCCCAGCCAATGGTACTGTAACATAACACATCCTTGCAGATAAGCTTTGAGCCATGCCTGCGCTGTGGTTTTCAGACTATTAAGCAGCATTTAAATAGTCTGTAAATCAAGCAGAATTGCCTAGCAAATGTGTTAATAAAATGTGCTTTTACATATTCATTCATAATTAAATGCAGATGAGTTAAAAGGAGAAGGGTAGAATTAATTACTTTAATCAGTCAACACTTAAAGGTTATGCATGGGTACAGACAGGCTTCGACTATATTTTGATTTCAACAAAAAGTAATTCCGAAATTCTGTATGCAGAACTCAAATGTTTCAGGTAAAAAAAACCTGAAACTACTCAAACTTGTTTCGCTGTCAGTTGTTACATCAGATCATCTTGTTATGACCAGCACCTAAAGCTGATGCACTATTACAGTCAGTAAGCATACAGTACCTGTACTGTAAATGTTCAGTAGCTTTAGGGAAAACAGATGGGGTTGTCTTAGTACACCTTCATGGACCTATCCAGAAATTTTAAGAAAACTGATGATCAAATATGTCCTTTTATCAAATATGTCATTCTATTAACCATTCTGTAGGTGTCACGCCCGGCTCCGTATGATCCTCCTGTGTGCCACGCCCACCTCATTACCTCGTGTGATTCCCCAATTGTGATCAACTGTTGCTTGTTTAGTTTAACCTGTCTAGTGTATTTAGTCCTTGTCAGAGTCAGTCTTCCCCAGACTTGTCATTGAATGTCTCGTGTGCGTTACCCGTCTCGAATAAAACCCCTTAGTATCTGTACTCCTGCCTGCCAGCCTATAATATGTAAAAGACAAGTATTGATGAATAGAGATTAAAAATAACATCAACTAAGAATACAGAAGTTGTGTCGTCTCTTCAAACTAACAAGACAGATAACTGTAAACTGGAGTATCAATGACATGAAAGTCCTTAGCAAAGGGTCATTATAACGAAACATCAAGTTCACAGACATGCTGAATACTTAAATCAACAGAACATAGAAAGACTCCACAGCTGAAGGTTCCCATAATGCTTCTGCAGAACCCAGAATGCAAGGGAAAAGCAAAAAATACTAAAGAGCAATATACTCTCCAGTGATCTCCTGGACTCTTCAGAATCAAGCTAATGTCTAATACTCACAACATTGTCACCCTGGCAATGATAAGCAGCTGGAAGATGGGATGAAAGATAGATAGATGGATGGATAGATAGACAGTTCAATCATTCTTAAGTCAGAAGTCTTAAGTCAGTGCCAACCGTTCACTCTGTTTAAAACAAGATGCCCAGTCCATGCTGATGAAAATCAGATGCATAACATGATTCTACCACCATCATACTTTACTTTCTTTTTTTAAGTGTGGGAAGTGCTAGATTTGTGCCACACATACTGCTCTGGATTTTTGCTAAAAGGATGTATGTACTTCTCATCTGACCACAAAATCTTTCCTCCCCACATCGCGAGAGTGGCTGTCATGATTTCACTGCCAGATGAGCTTTCAAAGGCTTCTTTTTGGGTCATGCTATCTTTGTGTTGCTCCTGCATACTGGCCAATGTTATGGAGAGATCTTGATGTGGTTGAGCAGTGCACCTTTATCCCACTGCCAACCACTGTACATTGCTTCAGAGCCACATTAAAATGATTGCTGGCCATCTCCTTGTTTTGAGGGACAGCCTTTTTATAGACAACATCTGGGTGGTTTTAAGCAGCTTCCATGTTCGGATAATTGAATAGTGTCACATTAATGCATTTGTAGTTTCACTGCTTTGAAATATAAATATTACCAAATACAAAATTTTAATGCAAGGTTTGCAATTCAAAAAAAGGAAAGAATTAGTCAGGAGTCTGAATACTTACAAGTTTCATTGCTAACAAAAAGCACCGGCTGTGTAAATAATGACGTATAACAAAGCATATATTGAGCTTCTAATTTTGAAGCATATTGTAAATATAACAAACGTCTTTACAGTTTTTATAGAGATACATCCCCTATGCATAAAGTCATTCAAGCATTTTTCCAGTGATAAAGAAAAACATGCATAGAAACGTCTGCGTATTTAAATGATGATACTAACTACTGCAACAACAATCACACGTAATCATTAATGCAATACTCTACACGATCTAGTACTGAAGTCATATATAAAAAAATGCAGGATGAGTATTTGACCATTTAAAAATTATTTTGGCTGCACCCTCAAGAGGATGATGTAAGCTATTCTTCACAGAATGTGTGCCAAAGAACGCGCCAAGTGCTCTGAGTGGGATTGGGTCTATGCAAACTCATACATCCATCTTCTAAACTCTTATTCTGGGAAAGGTTGCCGGGGGGGAGGGGGGGCACTCTGGATGGGATGCCAGATACATAAACACACTCACACACACAATGATACTACATGGGCAACTGAAATGTCAATTAGCAATTAAACTGCAGTTTAATGACTAGGTAAAGAACCTCTTACACCGTGTTCATACATAAGATCTGCTTCTCTGTCATAATAATATATGTCATATTAATAATAAGAAAAAATGAACAATTAAGTTATTAGTAGTAGTAGTAGTAGTTGTAGTAGTTGTATTATTATCTGAAAATGTAAATGACAGAAGCTTTAATAGTTGTCATGCCTATGCGTATGATTTACAATTTAACTTTTTACACTTGGAACACACAAAGGGAATGAGATTTGCATACTGTAGGTCTGACATACAGCTGTAGCCACAAACCGACATGTGAAATCAAGCAGGTGAGTAGCCAGTAAGTGAAAAGGGCCACAGAGAATACTGGGTTCATCCCAAATCGCTCCCAAATAAATACATTTTCACTGAGATGTTGATGGTAGATTTAAACAGAAAATGAAAGAAACGTGTAATGCTGAAACTGCAAATAAACATTTCTCTACGTGCTGCAAAGTGTGTGCTTGTTCTCGTACCTCATCATCGTGTGATTTAAGCACAGTTAATTTAAGAATTTAAAAATGGCTTGGAAATTGTCTCTGTAGGGCTGTTATTACCAAATCCTGAGCTAAAAGTATCTGGTGCTTAAACTGCTACATTCCTCCATCCAGACAAATAACAAGTCAAAATGCTTCCATTTTATTACTGCAATCTCGCTTTTTGCTCTGCCATGAATTTGAATGGAATGACCACAGTTTAGGGAGCAATTAGCATTTGTTCTACAATCCGTATCTGCATCCACTAAGATGTGATATACAGTCGACTCGTCAACGCACAGACTTTTTTGGACCCCTTGGCAAAAGCAAAGTGGAAAGACATAAGAAACGTGAAATACAATGATTACCGTGATGAGAGGTCGCCGTAAACGTGCTTCGCCTCTTCCAAGCTAGCACTCTATATACATTTTATGCATAAAGCTCCCAAAAAATTTCCCATTAAATTTCTTATGGCAATCCCGCGATGTATCAAAACCGTGACTGGGAAAGATGCGACGCGGAAGGGTCCACTGTACGGTACTTCAGGAGAAAGTATCAAATGTAGTTCAGATGCACCCACCTCATGGCAGTCTTGAAGAAAGCTCTGTAACTGCCACTGCTCATTGAGTCTGTCGAGCCACCGCTGAGCGAGGTTGCGGTTCTGTGCTCCCCTGTGCAAAGACAACATCGTTGAGTCAGTTTACTCTACCATTGACTTGAAGCCTTCACAGAACTATACAACTTCTATTAAATTCCACAATCACAAAAAAAATCCGCACAAGCAGAAATTCATTGTTTAACTGCATCAAAGACCTTTTACTCGGGTTTCATCCATCCATCCTTCTTCTGTAACTGCTAATCCTACTCAGGGTCGTGGAGTGTTTAGAACCCATCCCAGAGGCTGGAGAACCCAGAGGAAATCCCCCGGAGATACAGAGAGAACATGCCACACACGCAAAGTCATAGCGGAGACTTTAACTCTTGTCCCAGTGGTGTGAAACACCACAGTGGCTTGGAATATCAGGGTCTCATAATTTCAGATTTAAGCTTTTGATTTAATAGCACAGGAACCTGATTTTGAGCTAATTGGGATTTCTGTGTGAGCTATGACTTTTTGTTGCACGAGTTTTAAAGAATTCAATACCGAATATGATGTTCGGCTGAACTGCGCCAACTAGGCTTAACCACGATCTCACCTTGCCCCAATCACATGGTGCAGACAGAAACTGTGAAAGTGGAAGCTTCAGATCACCAAAAAACAAATGCATCTGCAAGTCAGGATAGGCTTCATCTCTAGAGGCAGGAAAAACTTTGCAATTTCTCGTTTGCATAACCGCAAGCACGGAATTCAGTTTCCACGCATTCCATCCTGTTCTCCTGTGAGCTCCTAAGCTACAGAGTCACCTAGGTCATTCCATTTTCCTTTAATTTATTTATTTTTTTTGGGGGGGGGGTGTATTCATATCATATATTTTCCCTTGGCGTCCTACACACCCAGATCTTATTACCTACCCTTATGTAAAAGCACATTTTATTAACACATTTGCTAGGCAAATCTGCCTGATTTACAGACACACCCAGATCTTATTAATGCCTCTTACCCCAAAAAAAGTTATAGCTTATGCCCCCCCCCCCACATTCTCGTCTCACATGGTTTTGAGAAGTCAGAATTAGCCTATCCTATTCCTATGAAACTTCTTACTCATATGCAGGTCCTTTAAGCTAGGGGTTCCCAAACTTTTGATGACCATAGGAAATTTCACGGAGTAGTAAAACTTGTTGACCTTGGGAGATTGACGGGCAAGGCGTTTTTGTTGCTTTTTAACATGCACTCACAATGCGTGAACATCGGGGATCGAAAAAAGAGACGTGCTAACCCAGTGCCCAAACCTGCAGCGCTACACGACCCAGTAGAAAACTGGAGGTTGGACACCCCTGCTTCAGCGTTTCAAAACTCTAGGTCAACTTCAGTTAGCCTGCAGAATATTGTTTAAGTCGCGTTCAGTAAGTAGTTAAACCTGACTGCTTAGTGCAGGACTGGAGCCCAGCCCAGGCGGGACAGGATGCCTGAACATCAGAGGCTACACAGTGACACTCACAATCAAACTGGAAATTTTGAGATGTCATTTCACTTAAACTGTTTGTCAATGGCAGGAATCCCATATGAAACGGCATGCAAGCATTCCAGTCCTGTAGGCATAGTGCTATATACTGGTTTTCAATGGCGCCTCTGAGCTTTAATCATTCAATTAAAATTCTATCACAAATGTTAAGAAAACCAGTGATATATTTGCAGTATAAAATACAACAAAGCACTAAAGGGTGCATGCACTTGTTTCAGTTAATGTTTACATACTTTGTTAAAAAAGGAGACACCTTATTATTAAAAATAATAAAATTATGTAGTATATTATTATTTTTCTGATTTACCTACAGATTCAACTTAAAGACAGACTTTGGAAATATACGTTTTTCATAATCAGGGTACTCACCTGTACTGGTGGTATTCGCAAACTACTTACGATTTAGTAAGTAAACTATGTTTTTCTATCTGTCTATATGCCTGAAAGCCACTTTTCCATTGCTTAATCCTGTTCTAATAACGGGAACACACCAATTTTGAACATTTATAGTAATACCACGACCAGAAGACCTAGAAAGTTAGGTGGTCTTGGTTCCTAAAGGTTTTCGCACATAAAGTTCCTCAGTATAATTCTGCTTTTTTGTTTATTGAAATCAACAGAAAGCTGTAGAAAACATTCAGGCAAAAGACTGAGCAAACAAACCATGAACTGGGACGATGATGGTGTTTTCCTTGTGTAATTACTGAGATAATGTGGCCCTGTGGACTGGACCTCACCTGTTGCTGAGGGTCTGAATCCGCTCTTTGATTCGCTCAGAGTAGATATTTCCTTGTCCAATCAGACTATCCCCAGCCTCAATGACAGCCTTAATACGATGCAGGTTGAGTTCCATGGTGGTGGTGAAGTCCTTGTGCTTCTTGATGGCCGTCTCAACTGTCTCCACAGTAGTGGGTAACTCTATATGAGCCAGAGATGATTCCTGGAAAGACAGGGGGGTGCAGTTATTTTTAAGAGATAAACAGGATCAGTATGGTGGAGGTGCTGGGCTAATTGCCTTGCATGTACACAGGGCTGTGCTGTTGGGGTATGCATTTGAAAGCTTCCTGTGTTTTTTGGTACTCTCACAGAGCTATGTCCTATCTAGAGAATTTGTAAAAATATGAGTGAGAATAAAAGTCTGAAAATCCTGAGGGTGAGAAAAAAAGGTTGAGCAACCCAGTTAAGGTCTTTGAAAAGCATGGGCAAGAAAGTAACGGAAGGTGGAGTGAAGGTGGACTAAGAAAAAACAGCACACCTGAACCCAGAGCTGTATTGCTGAGTTAGAACGACTCTACCAGCGAAGATAATGAATGTAAGCAGAGAAAATGACCCAATTCTTGAGGACGGAAGAGTCTCAACTTTTGAGCAAATCTCGGCTGCAGAACAATAGAGCAGAAATGGCCGCGGTTAGGACAATCGTGTGAAGCAGATATTCATTCCTGAACCTCGCAATAATCAAGGCGAACAAAGCTTCAGAGGATCCAGTACTCTATCCAAAGTGAAAAGCAGACAGCTGCCCCCAGGGGGGTTCTGGGATTAAATACTTAGGGGGGTTGAGTCCTCTGATGAAATACGGGACGTCATGGCTTCCACCGTAACATTTTACAAACAGGACTGGGGTCTACCGATGTTTGCTGAGCCAGGTACTATGATATATACAAAAATTCAGGACAAAAATCGCTAAATTAATGTAGAAAAATTATTTCTAAGGAGGCAGAGATAACCCCCCCCCCCAAAAAATAAAGAGGGTTTAGACCCACATATAGACTGTCTTATGATCTTGCAACAGCAAAAAAACTCCCTCACCTGTGTGAGTGAAAAACAATTAATATAAACCAATAACCTAGTGTACTACAGCAAGCCAACATCAATTTCTTTGTCGGGATCTATTACTGAATTTTGAGATTCTGAGTACTGAGAATCAGTCAGATGAAGCAGCTTCTGATATCAAGGGTGGGTCTATAAACCTTGCCTATTTTAAACTGTAGTTGTTTTCCTGGTTAAGTGGTATACAAAAACAAGATTCAGTTTCTTTAACATGAAACACCTTTGAATGGCACAGAGCATGAACATTTTAAAATGCGAATGGGTTAGTCAAATCTACTATTAATAATTTTCTAGATTTTCTAATTAAGCATCCATCTTCTCAGGCATCCAAATCTCCCTTTCAATACCAGTACCAAGTTGTGGATAAGGACAAAATGCGGTGATAGTTAAAGAAGGTCTGCTTGATCAAGTAGCTGTAACGGGTGATTTCACCTTTCCATTCTCTCCAGTAACTAGATTACAGTAACTATGTCACCATCGGCATTACCGACCTCCTGTGTGGAACTGGGTCTTCTGATCCAATGGCTAAAGATTTTCATTACGTTTACTTAGCAGATACATTTGTCCAAAGGGACATACGTTTTAGACAAGGCAGGGTCACACAGTCCCTGGGGTATTTGGGGTTAAGGGTCTGGCTCAAGGGTCCAACAAATCATTCTCCAATCCCCGGGATCTGAATCATCAACCTTCTGATCACAGGCACACACCACCCCCACAGACAGTACCATTAATTCACATCCAAGCAGTATCTTACACTGACTTCATCCATCTGTCCAGCTACATGGTCCATTTGGTTAGAAATGTTAATATGGGATCAGGCGATGGTGGCTTGGAAGATAAACGATTTTTCTGGCGCTCCGCCCCATTAAAATTTCATCCTCTCAAAATTTTCATTTACTTATATGAAAGAGTGTATTTTTCTCTACTTTGCTAATGTAATTGTTGTATTACGTCCCTGGAAAAGCTTCTGGTCTGAATCCATTGTAAACATGCCAAAGGCCATAAATATAATAGGCAGAAAAGACCTGCCCCCATATCATGGTGGCCAAACTGATGGAATACCTTGGGGAAAAATAATTTAGTACCCTTGTTCTAGAGCAGTGCATTCCAACCCAGTCTTCGGGGCCCCTAGTCGGTCCATGTTTTTGCTTCCTCCCAACTCCCCGCTAGACAGTCCCTATTTTTGGAGGAGCTGGGGGTGAGCAAAAACATGGACTGTCTGCGGGTCCCCGAGGACTGGATTGGGCAGCACTGTTCTAGACCATTTGATGACAAACGTCGCACAGTTGCACAAACTATAACTGACCACTCAGAACAGCTTGAAAAAGCACAAAACAGACTACAACCAAAGTGAGAGAAAAACTGCTGAAGCAATTCTCCAGGCCCTTGTGAAGCTGTGAAGCTCCAGGCCCTTGTGAAGCTGTGAAGCTCCAGGCTCTTGTGAAGGAAATCTATCTCTTTACCCACAGATGATTTGGAAAACTGGGAGAACGGGGAAAAAATCATGAGCCTTCTTAAAAATGTCGAGGGTAACATTGCTGTTTTTCCTCAGTCATACTTATTAGAGATTCTCGATACTGTAACTAAGTACTGTAATACGTCTCAGAACAGCACATCTGGTCTTGGTGAGGTTTCATAATATTCATGAAAACAGGAACTAAATGTATCAGCGAAACAAGATATCACTCTATCAAGCCTTCTCAGCAGCTGGACTGTCATTTTACCCTTTATAAAGGGGGAATACAAACCAAGAGCGCCATCTAGTGGGGCCAAAAAATACAGAATATATTTCAGGAAGCTTCATTTGGTAGTGATGGCCATGAACCACTTGCTGTATTTTCTGACCCCACTAGATGGTGCTCTCTGTGCAAAAAAGGGCTCATGCCCAAAGCAAGCCAAGGGCACCATCTAGTGGGGTCAAAGAATACAGCAAATGGTTCATTTAGTTTCATTTGGTCATCATTTGGAAATAATTAATTCAATTTACTGTAATTGCATATTTTACATAAACAGTGGTTTCTCTGCTTCATCAAAGTTATACATTCTTTCTGTAAGGTATCACCAAAAATAAGGGTGCAAAATCAATGTCTTCCTCGTGTTTGGTGCATTTGTTGATTTCCTGTATGTAAGACTGGTTCATGAAAAAGGCAAAAAAAGCCCAATGTTTTCATTGCATACCTAGCTCAGAATGCATTAAAGAATAGCTTAATATCCACCATAACCGATGACAATGGTCAACAAATAACACAAACAGAATGGGTCAATCTCCATTTGGAGTGGGAAACCATGTGACAGAGGCTGCAGGGCTTAAACACATGCTTAAAATATAAGGCACAGCTCCAAGAGACAGCATGTACCTTAACATAGAAGATGCATGAAAACACATTTCCTTCATGATTTGTTTTATTTTTATCATGTTTCGTACTTGTTCTAATACTATAGATCATCTCATCATAGGGGTTTACAAATGCATCGATACATCATAATCAATACAGATCAGAGTGTGTGAAGAACCATCTTTGCACTACGCTCAACACCTTATGTGTGTAACCCGTATAAAACCATGCGGTATAATAAGCTCCATATAGGGCATATTTCTCCACAGAATGTATATACGCCTCCTGTCAAAAATGTAAAACCAATTTTCAGCTATTTATGCTGGTGTACAATTACCTAGAAGTGTGTAAAAATGACGTAGTCTGTAAAAAGGCTGTCTCTGATCCGGGGTACTGACTATAGTTCATTCACTCGTGTGTATTCTTGGACCGATACCCGATCAATTGCTTGAACACTGGAATGTAATACCACCTGCTTGAAAACTGGCAAAAAAATAAATCACGATCAAATAGGTAGTTGCAGAACCGTAATCCCACTGGGAAACACTATTAAAAGTCTGTTTATAGTTTCCGTTATGCTGGAAACTTTGCTTTTAACCACTGCCACTGACCACAAAATGCCTCTGCTGCAACTTCAGGAATATTTTCCTACCTTCAGGGTTATTTTCTATTTCCTGAAGGCATAAATAATCGTGTAGAATTCTTACCTGGTTGTTTAACAAGGACTCTGCTTGCTTGACGTCCCTCAGGAAGAGGTGGAAGATGTGTGCCTGCACAAGCACCTCCCGACGGCTCTCCCACATCTCCAACAGTTTGTTCCAACCTACATCTAGCTTTTGTAACCACTGCTGAAGGGCAACATAAGGTAGGGGTGCCTCCTCAGTCTCGAGTAGGTCGTTGACAGCCTGAAGACGCTCATAATCCTCCTCATAGCGGCCGATCTCCTCCTTGAGGGCCGCGTGCCGGTTTATGAGCCGTTCTGCTTCCTCCAGGGAGTTAGGTAATTCCTCTGATGCAACCGTTGTTTGTGTTTGTACTAGCCAGGTCAGGAAGCCATCGAGGTCCTGGATGAACTGCTGTAGTCGACTAGCCACCGTTAGCGAATCCTCACAACCCTGTAGTGTGCATTTCAGCTCTTCCCATTCCACGCTAATTTCTTCAAACTGCACCAGCACCTCCATAGCCTGGTCAGGGTGGGTTGCTGCAAGCTCTTCCGCTTCCTGCTGCAAACTGATGAGCTTTGGCTCCAGGATTGACAGGGCTCCCTCCATGGTGGAGAGCTTGCGCTGCAAGGCTAAGACTCCCCCAAGGTCACTTCCTGCATACTGCGTAGCATCAATGGCTTTGCGCTTTTCTCGGATCTGGGACTTGATCTCTGTGCACTCCAGCAGGTAATTCTGGATGCGGAGAATGGAGTTCAGCTGGTCTTTCTTTTGCTCCACCAACTCTACAATGCAGTTCCACCTACATGTATAAAAGACAACATGTGAAGGCTCTAAAGTATTTTAATATAGACCCTAAAAACTGATACTCATTCTACTCCCTTGAATATATATGCGATACTAAATTTGCTTTCATATTTGTGACTTTGTAGCATGTAAAATGGAACACCACGTTACTGTGACATAACCTGTGGAACAAATGTAAAACCCAAACTATAAGATGACTCATGCAAACTAATATGCAAAACAGTTTAGGCCAAAAATATGTAAATAGCATCATAACATAACAACTATGTCCTATTGGCTCTTACTACAAAAAAAATCTGTCAGTCAACTTCCTTCTTTTTCAGTTTTTTCAGTATTGTCATCCTTGCAACTAACAAAACATGCACCTCGTTAATATTTTGTAATTCTTGCATTAATCTTTAAGTAATAAATGATGATGTTTTTAATACTTTCATCCAAGGCTACAGAAATTTCCATTCAATACAGTACCGACGATCCAGCATAGGGCTGTGGTGAGTTTATACCAAATCCCAGTAAGCACAGGGAAAAAGGCAAGGGATGCCCTGGATGAAATGGTAACCATCACAGGACACACACACAACATCACACAGTATGGGCAGAAATTGACCTAAAAATAATGCACACACTTTCCAGGGACAGGAAAGATACAGCGCCAGACAGGCGATATTTGTCAATGCACAGAGGTTCAAAAGACCTTGTAACTGTTACACCTGTCTGGGCTGAACATCAAAGTCATTTGTAAAATTATTGTCAATTGCATAACAAAAGCTGGTGACTTACTTATGTCCCTCAGGACATAATAAAACAATATATTCCTGTAAGTTAGTGTGAGAACTTCTATCATCACATCTTTCACAGTATATTATGAATTTTCTTTTCAAAAGCAGAAAACACATAGATTTGGGTGGGAGGGGGCAGTTCTCTATATACATCAATCTGCGTTCAGCTATTGAGAGGAGTGGAGGGGCTGCGCCTCTTTAGTCGTCTGATAGACCACTCTCAAGGTCTGATAGACCTCTCTCAAGGTCTGATAGACCACTCTCAAGGGTTTCATTACATCTCCATTATTTGTGGCTCCCCCGTCTGTGATCCTCTCTATTGCCTTGCACACCCCAGCTGTGTCTACAAAGGACTAGTCCTGGGATAAAATCTCATTTACGCATTTCGAGGGGGGGGTACCACATGCTCCTGTTTCCTAACAGGTATTCAATAATTACTTCTTGCATTATAATATATGCTATTTTTTAGTATAGACCAAATTCATTCAACCATTTAATATTCTATAACTTCAGTTATAACCACACACACACACACACACACACACTGTGCTGTGCAAAACGTTTTAGCCCAAGAAAACAATGTTTAAATTGAGGATGCACCGATACTGATATTCGGATCGGTATCGGCGCCAATCCAGACCTATTTGACGGATCGGGTATCGGCCATACATGACTGATCCACATCCTATACTTACTTATTTAGTTTTTGGCAATCTCTAAAAAGATAGTTCCTGTTTCAATCGCGCGACAGCTCTTTTCCATTTTACATGTGTTTTTTGTGGCATTCAAATCGAATGCTATCGCTACCCCTCAGTCTTTTTTGCTACTCAGCGGGTGTGAGTACAGTGACTTCCGCCTGCTGTGATGTCATGTGTGTCAGTGGTCAAGTTGCTGCAAATGAGATGACTTTAAGAGAGGTTTTGAAATGGCTAAACTCATTTCACCGACTTCTTAAAGAATTCAGAATGAATTAATTAAGTGTACTGGTGATGAAATTTCACAAATGTGTCTGAGGAAAGGTTTAGGAACTGAGCTGATATTCTTATAGCCATCCTTCAAGATATAAATTAACTTTTGGAGGACGGCGGAATTTCTCGTTTGTTCTGCTGTGTTATTGAACTGTGTTCTTGAGCACATATACTAATGATTGCTGAATGAAGCTTCATGAAACATTTTCAATATTTTTGACCCCCACTAGATGGTTTGCTTTGGGACATGAGCTGAGCCCTTTTTTAATGGAGAGCACCACCTACTGGTGTCAGAAAATACAACGAGTGGTTCATGAAGCTTCATCTTACCATTACTAACATATATACAGTACGCTTACTACCCACATAAATAGCTTTAACGCCTAAGACTTTTGCACGATGCTGTATACATACAGAAAGATGGCTCACCTGCCGTTTAGGTGATCCTGACAGTGCCGCACCTCCTCGGAGCTGGGGTGACCACCGTCCAGCAGCTGCTGAACTATCTGATTGACATCCAGGATCCTTCCCATCAGGCTGTTCATCTCTTGGTCCAGACTCTCAAATCTATAATAAATCCGCCCATATAAGAATATACCAGACCAAGCACATCTCTTTTAAAGTATCTTCGTTAAGAAAATTCAACTCCCATTATAAAATGTAAATGCTTATTCAACATAGATGTATTAATATTTGACACAACCTTCTGTGATTCCCCAATTATTAGTACATACTTAAAGTGTATTGATACATACTCCAAAGTGTGTGTGTGTAGGAGAGGAAGGTTTTTTTCTGCATCTCTAGAGATTTATTTAAAAAGTGAGCCTTTTTTTTACATAACAGCATTGCAGAAATAGTGGTGATCACATTCACATTAGTTAAAATATTTCACTTGTGATTTTGAACCCTATTTCTAGGTATGAGTCAGACATGACGGGTGGATAGCGAGCTGTACCTGTGAGCCACCACTTCTACGTCTTCCAGCCGTTCAGGGATGTTCATCTTATTCAGCCACTGCTCCTTCTCATCAATCCACAGCTCGCAGGCATGCACCTCGCTGAACATGCGGTAAACAGCCAGCGCATCCAGGAGCCACTGCTGCCGCAGTACGGACACCTCGGCCGCTTCCGTATAAAGTTGCTCCACCTCAGCCATGCGTGCCTGAACTTCCTCAAGGTCACGGTACTGCAAGGTCAGCCCCACCATATGCTTGCGCAGGGAAACTACATGCAGCCTGTGTTTCTCAATGCCCTCCTGCACACCCCGATGCTTCTTCAGTAGTGATTGCGTGGAATATTCATCATGGCCAAAGTCTTCACTGGACACCAACCGGTAAGTGTCTTGCAGCCAAGCGAGCACATCGTCTGTTTCGACGTTGAACTGGAAGAAGTTGAGTGCATCCTGTAAATGGTTCAGACGATGACTTGCCTGGTCTTCTAGATGTTTCCATTCGTCTTTTAGCTCCATGATCTTCTCCTGAATTTGACCTGTCCCAATGGTCTTATGATTGAGGAACTGCTTCGCTTTCTTCATTGTCTGTTGCAATAGCTTGCGTCTACTCAGCAGTTCACCTGTCAGGGTCTTATGCTTGTGCAACAGACGCAACACGCTGCTCAAGTCTTTGCCGAAAGTCTGAGCAGCTAAAATGGCTATCTTCTCGCGAATCCAGGCCTCTGCCTCCTCCACCTCTTGGAAAAAGGCCCAGAGCTGGCGAGAATCCTCCAGCTCTGACCTCCGTTTAGCAGCCAGCTGCTTGAGTTCTTCTAGGCAGGTGGTGACGTGGTTAACTCGATTACAGATCACCTGTGGGTCACAGGGCTGATAGCCTGGAAAAATAAGTAAACTGAAATTCAAACACAAGCATGTAGATAACTATGAGCATAATATCAACTTGGCAAAACTAGTCTATTCCACTGTTATATTTATATATTTGGTTTGGATTTTTTTGAATCCGCTTGTCCTGTTCAGGGTCACCAGAGGTCTGGAGTCTATCTCAGAGGCTACAGGTGCAAGAAATCACATTCATTCAAGTGTGTTCTGCAACAGACTTTGTATGCATTTACATGGTGTGCACGAGAGCGTATTTTTAAGGTTATGTAGTTTGTTGCTAGTTTTGTTTTACTACGATTTTCATATGTCATTGTCATATGTGAAAGTGACCCAGCACATAATTACCAAAGATACTGAAAATCAAATATGGCTCCGTTGAATTGTACAGTTTTAATGTGAGACTCTTGAGGCAGTTTTCAAAGGACACTTGAGTGGGATGCTTCTAAACAAATGCTGTTTTCCCTCTAAGGACAAAAAGCACACTATGTGTATAGATTCATTAAAAACAAAATGCATGCAGGTTCAAAATTTTAAATACTGGCAAAAAGATTTTTAAAGCTTAATTAAACATGACAAATGCATTCACATGTCAATGTTTACCTATGTTTGCAGAAAGTGATGATGACAGATCCGTCAATTTTGGAAAACTGAAATAAAACTGTAAATATTCAAAATTGCCCATGCATAAACTTCAGCTTACTTAAAATTTATACTTAAAGAGTAATCATTTTTTATAAGGGATTTAATTTTATATTCATAAACTGCTACATCACCTTTACAACCACATGCGTGTCTGTCATATTTTATGAACATGCGGGCAAAGATGGGTCATTCAGGTCCAGAGAGTAAAAGTCCAGACCGGGATTTTGTTTCAACCAACCAGTTGAACATAAAGAGTCACAGTCACAGAGACTCAACTGGTTGGTTGAAACAAAAATTTGCACTCACTCTCTGGACTTGAATTATCCAAATCTGCATGTAGGACAAGTCCTTTTCTTCATTAGCCTACAGTTTTATTTTATTTGGCTCTCCAAACTTGACAAATCTGCTTCCATCTTCTGCAAAAATAACTGACTGCATGCCGCGTGGCGTGACCGCGCCTGTCACCAGTTAACAGGATCACCGCTTAAACCGTAACGCCGGCCTCAAGGAGTGCTAAGGGGACACGGCCGGCAAGTGATTATTTCTTTCTGTCAATGGGTGGAACAGTCCCCCTTGCCAAGTTTAAAAGCCTAAGCTGGGAGGCAGCCAAGGGAGGAGAAAGAGGGATGCAGGTATGCATATGGGGGGTGTGAAGGCGTGTAGGAGTGAGGGCGACCATCCTGAAGGAAGTGCCACGTTCTACATGATGGATGACGACAGAGTGACCATCCTGCCTCCTGAGCCTTGTTAGAGGTGAGTAATTCAGGCCCAGAAAGGACAAAATTTGGTTGAAACAAAATCATGGTCTGGATTTTTACTTTCTGGATGGAGGCTATAATCAAAGAGAAAATGGTAGATTACCTGGACTCAAATAACATTTTGAAGGATAGCCAGCATGGATT
>JAABNX020000042.1:7026312-7050730 GCA_015163995.2 Mormyrus lacerda | reverse complement strand
TTGTTTATTTGGATGAGACTATTGGAAGGATGGCATAGTGTCTCCAGGGTTAGGGATTCAGAGTAGGATGACCAGATAATCCACGTCAGCAAGGACACTTTGAACTATCACAGGATTTATAAACTACCATTTCAATTAAAAGGACCTGGATTTCACTTGAGCACCGAGTTCTTGCTGTGTGCTGATTGGTCAGTCTCATATAATCATACATATGTCACTAATGTTAAACATTAAACATAAATGAAAAACAGCTGGATGAGTCTTTCAATCAAGGAAAGAAACCAGTTAAAGCACAAGAACTGACCAATTCAGCCAAGTACAGGAGGCTTTCAGTTTTAAAGTAGTTTGACACCTGATTTACCTTAGAGTGTCCTCCCTGGAGACCCTAGTTCAGAACATTCTGTGTGGAGTTTCTTCTTCCAGTCCCTAGGCATAATTGGTGTCTCTGTATTGCCTGTAGTGTGTATATTCCTTAACATGTATAAATTTAATATACTTGTGGATTTGAAATTAAAAGTATTAAATGAAATTCCAAACCTAGAGGCACTAAATTATTAAATCAAAGAACATCATCTTGAAATGAAATACTATTTTGTATTGCATACACTTGATTATTCTTTGTCTGCCAAAGTAAAGAAAATGTTTTTGCAGGCAGAGCAAAAAAGATGTAATACTGAGCACTACAATTACAAATGTATCACAAAGCTGGCTTTTTGGATTTAGCAAGATGACTTGTCAGATTTGAGCTAGTCTTGGTTAAGTTTAAGTAAATATCCAGTCCAGCTGAAATAGGGTACCTTAAGTCTGACAAGTTAGCTAGCTAGCCTACAAATCTCGCTTTGTGATACAGACCACAGGTGTCTAGTGTTTTACTGGGTTTAGATACCTTTACAGGGCGCACATGTGCGTTTTGAACTCAGTGCTCCTTTATGCTCATTTCAAGACCACTTCTGTATTCCAGTCTCCAGCACATTATTCCATGAAGGTGATCAATAACGACCATCCCCTGGTTCTACACTCCAAAACGCAAGCAAACCTGTTTTTTTCCCCCAGAATTAACCACAGTAATTCTCGTCTAACACTGTAAATTTACAAGTTCTCCAGGACCATGGTAACACCTATAACGGGCTACTTACTGTTGGCAACAGAGATAGAAAAATCACCCTAGGAGCTATTTGTTTAACTCTGAAAAAAATCCTTTTTGTTCTAAAGCATACCTCATTTTTAAGTACCAAAATGAAACTACTTCCACTGAAATTTGTGGACCATGTAAGTAAACTGAAGCCCAGCTTGCTAGAAGCCGTAGCCTGGCGATATTTTAATGCAAAGTAATATTTTACCTAGGGCATTATAAGACATAGAAAGAACAATAAAGATATAATTACAACTATAATGATGAATGGGAAATCCAATTAATAGGCTAGAATATGATTTATAGGATATAAGTATATTGGTTAAAGACATGACCAATACTGGATCAATACTGGATATTCCAAAATGTCAGCTATTACTAGAAGTTAGCAATGACCTAGTTAATATTGTGGCCCACAGTACTAGTTATTACATTAAGCCAATAAGAAATTCTGATAGTGGGCCAGCTATATAAAATGACTGAGAGTGCCATATCAGCTTTAACTGACACTGATAGAGTTAAAGAATGTAACCTAAGGTACACTACCTCAGTCAAAAAGTTACACCCTGAGCTGTGCACAAACACCGCACAAACTGCACACGGTCAGGTCCTATTTCTGTGAGACTCTTTGGCAGGCAGGCCTCCAAGTCCTTAATGCTGATGGGACCAGGACCACTGACTGCGAGGTGCGCAGGTGAAGCAGCAAGGCAGGCGTCAAGCGCCAAGGCCGCGATGGGAATCACCAAAGACAAGGTCGCAGAACTACGCAAAGTCAGAGGGGCAGACAACACTAAGCCAAAACTAAACATAAACATAAAAAGTCAAATGTAAAATGGAATGTAAAAGTCAAACACAAACATAAAAAGTCTGAATTCACAGAACCAAACAGTAACACTTTACTTGAGGAGGCACAAGCAACTTAATAACTCAGTTACTATACAAGCACAAATGATGAACAAATATAGTAACTGCATAAAATACATTATGATTACAAATATGGGGTCAGTATGTAACTCACACTTATTTTCTGGTTAATTAATACATAAGATTCACTACATCATTACAGGCGCCCCAGAAGTAAAGTATTACTGAGGCAAACAATATAAAAAACAAGAAATCACATGCCAAAGCAAGAGAACCAAAAGCAACATAAAGTGAATATATATATATAACTTCAGCTAAAGAAGGTTAATGTGATTTAATGTACTTTATCCTTTTACTTTTCATGCAATTCAAATGACATCCCAAAGTGTTAAAAGTTGGTTAATTGTTCACAGTTGGCCACAGTGTTTCACTAAAAGAGGAATCACTGGGAACCAACTATGCTATTCAAAGTATTAAAACAAAATGAACTCAGTATTTTAAATCATATTACTTTATATTTATAGGTCACGTGGCTGTTAGCCATTCACTATGCTGTGTATGTCAGCAATCAAAATCCACATGTTGACACATTCTGCTGCTTTATGGCACTTTATTTACACTGATATGATAAGTAATCACGATAAACGGCACAATCATTAAAGAAATACATCTCTAGTTTAGGGATGTATAAGCAAGTACATTTTAAAATATATAAAATATATAACTATTTAGATCATATGATCAGATTTAAATGTATTCAGTGTTTAAATGTGTCCTATTGTATGGATAAAGGCATGGGTTGCTTCAAAAGCCGTCTCCTGCAAAAATACTTTACCTTCAATGGTGGTAAATGTGAGGGCTGCAGTATTGAGCGTCTGGACTCTCTCTGCCTGCACCGTAATGTCGGCTTCCTGCAGGCTGTGCTTCTGGAGCAGATCGTCCACTTCAAGCAGATGTTTGCCAAAGTCTTTGGACAGAAGCTGCATCTACATTCAATAAAACGAAATTACATTTTACATGATTGTACCAGATACAGACATTATATTAAAGGGGGGCTTGTGCTCATTTTCACTGTTCATAGTTTTATTTTTGGGGCCTATTAGAATAAATTTACATGCTTCAATGTTCCAAAAATGCACTATTTTTCTCATCTCTATTCACCCTCTGTCTGAAATGCTCTGTTAGAGCTTTGAGCCCCACCCCCAATGAGCCCAGCGTGCTCTGATTTGCCAGCTCGCCTTATCGGCCAGCTATATAACACAGTAAAGGAAAGAGAAAAATTGTAAAGCATGATTGGGCCCCTGTAAATGTTTTTCTACTTTTACTTCGGTTAATCTGTATCGTAATAGATGCCATTCCGGAAATGCCAGTACCATAATATATGTGAAAAAGTTAATGCTAGTTCATAACGAAAAAAATATATACTGGTTAGGACCAAGATCTGGGTTCATAAGGCACCTGCATGTCCTCCATCCAATCGATCATGTAGACCATCTCCTGGAACGTCTTCTGCAGAGCCAGGTTTTTTTCCAAACGTGCTTTTCTTGCCACCACCAGCTCTTTGAGAAGGGCCCACTGGCCGAGGATGTTCTCCTTGCGTGCGGCAATGCGCCGGTTGTCATAGTATCCCTCCGCCTCCAGCTCGGCCGCCAGCTCCACCACCACGCCGATGCGTTCTTCATATGACGAAATGTCAGCCTCGATGGCCTCATGCTTTTTCATGGCCGCTTCTACTGCTGGGAGGTCATAGCCAAAGTTATCCTGGAAAACAGCCAGGAATGGGTTAGGGAATGTACTTAGGCACATTGTAGTTCATTTACTAATAAAATCAGTCTCCAAATACAGTAATATAATGCTGAATCTTGTATGCCAGTGCTTCCTAACCCAGTCCATGGGGACCCCAGACAGTCCACAGTCTTGCTCCCTCCCAACTTCCAGCCAATCAAGAACGCCGAATACCTGGTTTGAGTGTGTTGGGAGCTGAGAGAGGTCAAAAATATGTCTGGGGATGTCCCTGAAACCTGGGTGGGGAAAGACTGTTCTGTGCTATTTATCTGTGCATGTACTCACAAATGTGACATGAGTAAGACTAGAATAAATGGCTCTGTTGCTCATTTATTTATTGTAAAATTACCCCAGAAATATCACTTATGTCCAAAAAACAATATTTGTCACGCTCTGATTTATTAATTTAATAGTGAATTTATACATTACTTGTGATGTCGGCTTCCTGGAGGCTGCGCTTCCTGACATTAGACTTACCTGAGATACAAGTCGCTGGTTCTCATTTAGCCATGCTTGTCTCATAGTAGTTTTATGGTCAAAGCGTTGAGCAAGAAGTTCCAGTTTCTCCTGCCTTATTAGCTCTGTCCGCAGAGCTACACCCCTTTCGTGCTCTGCCTTTTCCAGTCTCTCCCACATCTAGCCATAAAAAAGGAAAAATTACTCAAACAAGCAATAAATATCACAGGAAAAGGTTTCTCCACAACCTTGACCAGGATAAGCAGTTAGAAGATGAATGAAGAGTACATGTAGAATAAAGTACAAGCTTTCTTATCCTCTGATAGCCTCTTCAAGTAACTGACGGCCATTTGAAAGTCATGATAAAATAATATTTTTTAAAGTTGCTGAATATTTGTGGCACTGTAGGCTGCGTGTTCAGGTTGTGTTTTTGCAGGTCCTCAAATTGTCGATTCTAAATTGCCCAGAGGTTGTTTTTGCGTGTGGGTGCGTATCCATGTGTGCGTGAGGCTTGCAACCCAGACACATGCCATATTATTTTCACCTCTAAATTCGATGTCAAACACCATTTCCCTAAAAAGCCACATGTGTGCCACAGTTATTACTGGAACACTTGTTGCGTTCTACAAACCTCTGCTCCATCAGAGCATGACCATACAGGATAAGCTTGTGTACTAAATGGCATGTGTTCCATAGGCCAATGCATCAGATACTTCTGTAAAATAAGTTTGGGGAAAAAAACAACTTTTTTTTTTCTTGTAAATTTTTTTCCTGCATGGCTTGGCGGGCAGATCAGATCTACATTTAGGCAGCACAACCTGCAGTCGTGTCAAACCAAAAGACATCCTGCCTCACCTGACCCCTACATACACCAGTGGTGTTTAAGAGTCACCCAGAAGTAAAACGGCATTATAAGGCTGCTCATTGGTGAACAAGTTGTGGCTATTTTGCTTCCTGAACTTCTGAACATGATGTGTGTGTGTTATATATATATATATATATATATATAGCCCTCGATTGGTTTCTGAATTTAGGTTGTTATGACCCTGATTCCTGGATCATGTTTTTGTGCTTCTCATCCCTCATTGTGAATCAATAAACCCACTTGCTCCACACTCAGCTGTTCTAATATTTTACTAACAAAAAACCAAGCCAATCTTTTTTTAATCAGCCAGGCCGATATGAGCCTAACTAATTAAGGTTCTCACCATCAGGATAAAGAACATCTGTGATTTGGCAGAGCTCTCCCACGTCCCCTGAACACAGTGTCCACGAGTTCACCACCAGGAAAACACACTTTTGTCTTGTGAATTTTCACCAAACCACCCATATGATTCTTTACAGTTCTTATATAATCTTCAGTGGATAGATGAGCCAAAAGCATTTGATCTTTTTATATCTGGCAATTGTAAAACAACAAAAAATACGTAAAAGTGTACAAAATCAATGGTAGCAGGTATTACAAGTTGTTTTTATGTAATAATGTAAATATGTAGCAACATAAATTTATGTAACAATGCAACTTTTCGATTGCTGCTTGGAAAGGGGAGGGGCTCCCTGGGTAACCTTGCTATCTCCAACCTCCATGGCTGGAGGTTTGACTCCTGCTCTGCATGTGGGGTTTGTATCTTCACCCTGTGCTTTCTCTTAACGCGTAGGTTTCCTCCCATAAAGACATTCACTCCAACTAAGTGGCATCTGTCAGTCGACTCATCAGGGACTGACATCCTGTCCAGGGTGCCCTTTCCCATAGAGCAAAAGCAGTAGGTCCCTTTCTGACCGTCTCTGGGATTAGGAATTGAAAGAATGTGATGAAATTAAAAATTTCTTTCTGATTTACTTAAATAGTTCCCTAATAATGCCATAAAAATACACATTCTTACTTTCAGAGGTGAAGAACCAGCATAAGCTATTAATGTGAAGAACCAGCGTAAGCTACTAATGTGAAGAACCAGCGTAAGCTATTAATGTGAAGAACCAGAGTAAGCTACTAATGTGAAGAACCAGAGTAAGCTACTAATGTGAAGAACCAGAGTAAGCTACTAGTCATCTATGTGAACATGAAAATTCTTTAAAGAGTTTAAATCCGTGTACTTGGAAGTGCTGTGTGATGATATTACCCAGTAAATCACAAATCTGTCGTCCCTAATCAACCTGGAAAAAACAAATAACATCTGCGAATGCTGATTGCTTTTTATTGCTCATCCATCTATCTTCCATATCCAATATAAGGCTGCAGGGAAGCCAGGAGTCTGGGAACACCCTGGACAAGGTACTGGCCCAAGCAGGGCGCACAGCCACGCTCAGAGATCATTGGCAATTTATGGTCAATTCCCCTGTTTAGGACTGTGAGAGGAAACTCATGCAACACGGAGAGACTGGCACAGGCACACAGGGGGCAAGATACTTCCTGAGTTTTGAAGGGGCACCTCAAACACAGGAAGTGTGAGGAAACACTGATACCCACTGAGGGATTTTTACTTCCATAAGACCAATAAATGACGCTACTTTATAGCCCCTCTTCAGGAAACCAGGTTTCTGCAAGCTTTCGTTCTCTGACAGTGTGGACTGTGTTAATAGCAATAAATTTTAATCATGATGAATTGCCCTATGATTGCCACTTGCAGTTTCTTAGATATTTTCCGTTGCATATGTTATATCGCCAAATAACTTATTTTTTTGGTTACTTCAACACTACAAATGAATAGTTTGACATACCTATTAAAATACTTCTAAATACGCTTTATAGTGGTAGACAGGAAAAAAAAAAATTAAAGGATGACCTATAGAATGTCATGAGAAAATGGAAACAACTACAGTAGTAGCACAGGACTCCTTGCAATCTGTATTATCCCTCCCCAACCCAAGGACTTTCTTTAATGGAACAGAGGAAGAACAGCTTCAGGAGCTGACATGGGGAGTGTTCCATGAAGCAGGATTTCTGTTAGCTGGGTTACCTTAAGCTAGAAGTTATGACTGTCCAATAGGAATCTTCCATACTTAACCGATTATCCCAGAGACGTTTGTAAAAGACTTTACAGTCATAGGAGTTTAAAACAGACTCAAATTACAGTTTCCTGTGTTTGGCGAGACTTTTAAAGGAGCTTATAAACTGAGAATCGACCTATCAGGAAGGGAGAGAGGCAAGCCGGCTACGGTCAGGAAAACAAAAACAGACCCCTGAGAAAGACAGAGCAAATCAACAAGACCGTTCCGAATGGCGTCATATCATAGGCAGGCTTCACTTCACATTAACCTTCATATCATAGGCAGGCTTCACACTTCACATTAACCTTTAGTCACATGTATAGTGTAATCGCACCTTGTTGATATCAGATATCAGCCTCCCTTCATGAGGCACATATGGCTTCTGGTTGTTGGCTCTGAGTTTGCTTTGGATTGTGAAAAGAAGCACCTCTAGATTCCCCTTTTCCTGGAACCTTAGAGAAAAGACACAGGAACTATTAGTAATAAGTGTGTTTCAAGGTTTATTTCAATCTCATTTAGCCATTAATTGAAAAATATTTGAAAAACAGCGATGGAAAAGTCTGTATTATTTTCAGTCGATGCTAAAATGCACGACTAGTCTGATCGTACATAAGACACCAGAACCTCAATATGAAAATGAAGTTAATACCCAACTTAAACATCTTCTGTGTTGCTGTTCAGGAATTATCATGCAAACCGACAGCTCAGAACTAAAAAGAACCATTTATTTCTCTCCCTCTACCTGAAAGCTCTGACTTACTTGATGGGCTTCTCGATGGTACAGTATGTTGTGAAGGCCTGGAGTTGTTGCTGAACACCGGTTAGAGAGTTAGCAAACTTCTGATTGCTGATGATACTGATGGTCTTCTCGATCCACTCCAGAAGGTCAGAGGCCAAAGCATCATAATGCTCAATTATCTTCTCTATCTCTATTGCATTGTCCAAAACCTAAAAAGATATTAATTCATTGAACTCATTCTAAAAGTATGTTTAAGCATGTTTTAAGCAATAATCCTGTTTTACAAAAATTACAACCATATATTAAATATATTCCATCATTGAATATCCATATTTTAGTTTTAGCACATCAGTATAATTTGAGTAAACATTACTCATTATTTTCTAATGGCTGATTTCAACATAATAAAAGTTTGTACTGGTTTTCTAACTTATTTCCTACCTTTCCAATTCGTTTCCCTTCTACTGCAAGGGCTTTCATCTTCGAAAAGTAGTGATAGAAAGACACCACGTAGGTAATAATGGACTTCTCATCTGGGTTCTCCGTGTTTACATCTACAGATTTAGATGAGAACACACACACACACACACACATACATACGCACACAGGCACACACACACACAAACAATTTTACAGGCTGAACCATCTATATATAGACTGCCATATCAGTAATACTTACAATAAATAGAACTTTAGCAAACAGATAATTCGTAACCTAAGATAATGCTAACCTTCAGGATCCAGGAGTTTTGTAAGACCCAAATTTTGCTCAGCAACATTGAAAGCTTGCTGTAGATTATATGTAGCGTTAGACTTGGCCAGCTTGTGGAATTCAATTAGATCAGGTCTAAAATGGAAGCAAACAGGGAAAATTGGATAAAAGGCTAGTTTCCAAAGAGAAGCACAAAGAGTTAGAAGACTTTTAACAACCCCTGCATGAACATGATTAAAAGCCACTCAACTCCAAAGGTAACAAGTCCAGCCCTGTTGCCTCAAAATAAACATTTTCTTGCTCAAAATATATTCAAGTCCTTAATGCTAAAGCATTTATTTTATAAAATATAAATATTTAATACAATTATGCTTGAAGAACATTTAAAGAAATAAAACTGAAATACAATAATTCCATCCTTCAGTATTAGAACCGATTATTCTGAGGCTTTTCATTATACTTCTAACAGCAAATATTTTCCAAAAATAATTTTGTTTGCATATACAGCCCAGGATATACTCACTCACCTGTGTCTGTGGATGAGGGCATTGAAGGCCAGGCCATCTCTCCAGCAGGAAGTAAAGTTCTGGATGTTGACCTCAGAGTAACTGAAAGAAGCACACAAGATATTGGCATTATTCATGTGAAATAAAAAAAAAAAACGTAACCACACATGCTTTTGGGCATGCACTGAGCCCTTTTTTGAATAGAGAGCACCATCTAATGGTGTCAGAAAATACAGCAATTGGTTCATGGAGTTTCATTTGGCCGTCACTGCTTACAACCCTGAAAGAGGCCCCTTGTTTTAGGCCACAAGTAGACTTAAAATTTGTCATTCAGAAATACTGCTAATGCCTGTATACCATTCTTTGCCATTCTTTCTGTTATTACATTCTGTTTAGACATGGGATACAAATAGAAACAAAAAACACAGGTAAAATTTCCGTTTATGTGTATGTATATATACGTACAAATATTATATGGAAATTACACGCGGATGTGTCTGCCGACCTGAAGAACTGTCCTTGATTTTCATTGATGATGTGATATTATTTGTGACTTTTCATTAGTTAATAAGGTAATTAAATGATTTGGCCAAATTAAGATACGGTTGACATATTGAGTAATTCGGCAATATGTTCAAACAAAAAATATGGTTTTCTATTCATAACTGTCAAATTTTTTGGCACCCAAGCAATTTTAACCATGTATTTTAAAACAGCTAACTAGCAAGACCTATGAGTCATTGCAAGAAATTACAGATATAGCAAGCAAGTAAAGCAGTTTGCTAAATGATCAGAGAATTAAGTGTAAGACCTTTGTACCAAACACTTAAGAACTGGCATTAATTAATTTGTTCGCTTGTTCATTATTTATTTAATCTGATGACCTGTTATCTAATAAGAGTAATAGTTATTTTGTAGTTACTCACAGTATTCACTTGTGGTTATACTGTAACAAGTCAACTGTTATTAACCACCTGGTTGGTTTTAATATGTACTTTGCTGATACCAAATCTAGAATCCTGCACAACTAACCCGGCTGTCTTCATCTGGCACCACAGAAGAAGAGCATCTTTGGCTGAGCGCGTTTCCCTGTTGTCCTCAGTCTCTATCTTGATTACCTGAATCTACGGAGGTGACACAGAAAACATAGCATCAAAAACGGTGGTCTTCTAAGAGCTTGTGTAAATCTTGAAGTTAATTTATACTATTTATAGATAAATTACACAAAGATACACAAAGGAACATACACAATTTGTTGTACTCTCGGCTGAATTTTTTAATGCTACCTAGCTTCATTTTTTTCCAAACAACAAGTAAGTAATTGTACAACTTCACGGTCACCTGGAAACGCAGAATGATGGTCCATATTAAGCCCAGTGTGAGTCGGTGGTTGCCATCGACGATGTCATGAGAACCCACATTCTCCAAATGAACCCTCTGCTCCTTGAGAAACTGCAGGGCCTTATCCACGTTCTCAAGGCAGTGGATTCGCATGCGGCCTCTTGTAGGCCTGGGCTGAGGGACACAAACGGTAAAGAGGGGAGTCAGCTGACAGCTACTCACTGCTAGCCAGAGAAATACCTGCGCAAGTGAAAAGAGAAGTAAAAATAAGCTATCCATCCATTCATCCATCCATCATAACTGCTTGTCCTATTCAGGGTCACAGGGGGTTCTGGAGTTCATCCCAGAGGCTGCGGGCGCAAGGCAGAGAACAATCCAGGGCACACTCACCATTCACAACTGTAGCAGTTTGGTTACTCCAGTTAACCTCAGCATGTTTTTAGACTGTGGGGGGGAAACCAGAATAGCTGGAGAAAACTCCGTGATGACACGAGGAGAGCATGCAATCTCCATGGGGGAGACTCAAACCCTGGTCCCAGAGTTGTGAGGCAACAGTGTTAACCACGGTTAATAAACCTATAGAAATGTTTTCAATTCTAACAGTTTGAGGATTTTGAGAGAGCTTAACATTTAAAAGTATTGATAAATTTATGGTGAGTAAGACTACTTGTTTCAATAGATGTATATTTATTTATAGTAGTAAAAAGAGCAAAATGGAAAGTAGGTAACCCTCAGTCAGGAAAATACAGTAGATATATGCTAAAATAGATATATGCGAATTCTGTCAGGAATATATTGTGATATATTATTTTCATATATCATTTTTATTGGTTTTAGCAAAAATATCATGTCACACAATGATAAGAATGTGTTACAGATAAGTAACGAGGCATACATGCTCTCTTTCTTATATTATTTTAGGTCTGAAAAGCACATGCTACAATAATATAATAATTGTTATAATCTGTCACATTGAAGGTTTACTAGGCATTCATTTTCATGGACAAATGCAAGTTTAATATTCCTATAGCAACATCCAAAATGCACAATGATGAATGCAAACGTATTCTTTTATAAATTGGCCGTTACTTATGAGATCAGCAAAAAAAGTCAAAGGCTACACCTGGACACACATGATGTGTATCCATGTGTTGTTTTAACTGACCAGCAGCTCCCCAGATAGGACCTCCAGCAGCCTGGTCAGCATGTAACCGTCTCGCAAGTCGTTGTACAGATCCGCTATCCTGCAGGACACTTGTGCCAGGTGAGAGTTTACCCATTTTGTGAAGGTCTTTTTCTGCACGGCATCTCTCTCATCTGTAAATAAAAGTCATTGTTTCAGAGAAAACAATGTTAACAAACAAAAACATACACTCAAAGTGTTGTCACATGTGCAAAGGCACAGAGCGGGAAAGAGGAACAGGAGTTGAGGAAATGAGAGATTTATTTAGGAAGAACACAAGCAGGATCATGGAGCAACACACAGGACTGACGTCAATGACCAGACTCTGACGCAGACTTAAATACACAGAACTAATGAAACACAACGAGAAACAGCTGATGACACAGGGATTCCACATGAGGTAGCGAAGGGGGCGTGGCACACAAGAGGATCAGCACGAGCAGGACATGACAGGTGTTGTGTGCTTTGTAGTGGCATAGGTGGATTATTTTTGAAAAACATTTAAACTTAACTTTACAAGCAATACAAATATTGATCTGTATACTGATTTTGAAATCTCAACAGTTTATTATTCATTATTATGGGAACAATTATGGGAACATTCGTTCTAATGTTTGTAGGGTCAGGTGGTAAATGGATTCATTCTGTGTCTGGATTCTCACATGGACTGACCACATATTGTCATGTATTTGGGGTGTGGCAGAACATATTCTTCCCAATCCCTGGGAAGTTTTTATTAAATTTTTGATTCCTGCCCACCCATATAAATATTGAAATGGCCCTGTTTACATCCTGATTTACATTATTTTGGCACAAGTAATCAATGCAGACAAAGTGTAAATATTGGTAATGTCACTTTCATCAGGAAAATAAGGTTCTGTCCATCAAACCATTTCTTCCTTTAATGGAGTCTTGAGTGGTTTTATATTCAATGAATACAGCTGCGAAAATGCAGTTTAAAGGGTTAAAGGAATTAATTTGGTTCACTTAATGAAACCCGAACCTACATTGAATCTATTCATATCCTGAAACACATAGTCTCACTTTCCGTCTCTGCATCCATCAATATCAGGAGGCCTATAATGTGTTGCTAGTGAAGATGGTACATTATATCAAATAATCTTCTGGTATTGTTAAGTGAATTCCATTACCGAATAAACACTGTTTGGTCACGATAAACGATACCGGAAACTTTCCTCTCAGAATGGATTGCCAGTTAAGTAGAAATTGTCTACATATAATGAATTGATGGGCTTGTGTGACTTACAGATCTCATTTTTGTGAATAGGTGAGGATTCTTCAGATTTCGTATTTATTCCTTCATAACTTTGAAATATTCTGAAGGAAAGCAGTCTGGCCAAGTTACTTTTCATCAGTAGTGATGTTTTGATTTCCTTTCGTTTTCTGGTGGTATAGCTGTTTTAGCAATACCAATGGCGTCTAGGAGGAAACCTTAATCTATCCAGTTCTGTTCTATAAAGCCGGTACTGCGGGGGTGTGGAAATTGTCCCGTGACATGCCGGTGTGGGTGCGGGGATTTGAACTGGCGACCATCCAGCCACAGGTTCAGCGTCCTAATCCACAGTCACACACTGCTTGCATTTCTTGAATTTATACCTTTTGAGTGCTTACGCAATTCTACCGATATGTGTGATTCTTTCTGTTCTAGTATTCCAATGTTCTATCACTATATTTAAAACAAAGTGAGAGTATATACTTGCCTATACCAGTTGTACTTAGCCAACTACTTCACTCTAAAGTATGTTACGTAGCAAATTCACTCGTTAACCTTCCGTTGGTCATCTCAAAAGAGACAAATCTGCCTTACATTTTCCAAGACAAGCTCTAAAGAAGTGCGCCACCGATGGAACAAATGCCTGATGAACTGGATGGCTAGTGTATGCATGCGTGTACGTGTTTCTGCATGTCAGTCTTTGAGTAAAGAAAAACCGGGGAAAAGCTCCATGCGTTATACCTGCAAGCGCTTTGATGCGGGAGCATTCAAACAGCTTAGCGCTAGTGCTCTCTGAGTCCCAGGTATGGCCTCTACTGCTGGCTGGACGATTGTTGTTGAGTTGACCTTGGGTCTCTGCATTGTCCAGGTCCATGGAGGCGTTGGCCATGGCAGAGGTATGCAGCACCCTGTGGAACATATGATGGGCCACAATAAATGTTTAAGTCACAATTAACACAGGATACATTTTATTTAACACGGGATACATTTTATTTACATAGTTAACCATCTATCCTACATGCACATTTTTATGGATACACACAAAGGTAGATCCCTCCACCAATCAAGTAGGTCACAGGAACAAAGATGAATGTATCACCTTATATCCCAATTCCTGCAACATTAATAACATAATGGTAAAGCAGAATTTTGTTGGTTATATACACATTCAAATGTTGTGCAAGAGAAGAATGCTGACATCGTCTTTTTCCAAGTCTATTAAGCTAATTACTACGACATCATCATTTTAGCCATGGCAAATACAATAAATTTATTAATTTTCTTTTTCTTTTTTCTATTGAACGTGTAAGTTTATTACCACAGCTAAAACTCTAATATTTGGTATATACAATAATAAACAATTATATTAACCAACTGGAAAACCAAAACATTTGAATGGATCCAAATGTACCAATTATAGGCAGCTATTTTGTGGAAGTCTACTGGAAGTCTTCATGTTGTATAGCTTATTCTTCAAAATAAACTACACATACTGTATCATAGTGCAGACTTTCTCCGACAACATTTCTGCCACATTTTGTGGTTTCTTTCACCATAGCACCATTCAAATACAAAAGGGGTCTTTCATTGTATTCGCCAGTAATAAAGAGACCCCTTATTTGCACAAGTACACTGAAACATTTCTCTGTGCATATCCCACCTTGCTCTCCTTTTCAGGAGATGCACACACAACTGAGTCAAGCTTGGGCTCTGAGCACAGGGTCAGACTGGCGCACTGTGGGGACCTAAGGGCCGTGCTCAAGGGCCCAATGGCCTTCTACCATGGCTCGAACCGGTGACCTTCCAGTCCCAGGGACAGAGGCTTAGCCTACTCAGCTACACACCAAATGCTACAAACATTTGCCGGCCAACCTAAACTTCAACAGGCTATATTTTTATTTGATTCTGCATGCTCTCTGGCAGCCCATTTAAAAGGCAAGTAACTATCACAGAATATATGAATCCACAGATATAAGTTCAACATTCTGAGCTCCCTTCCCTTTATTGTGTATGAATACCTTCATCGACGGGAACAAAAATAAAACAAGTAAATATAAAATAATTAGCCAGAATTCTAAGTTTCATTACGTATGATTTCAGATGATCACAGAGCAGATCATTTATTAGGAGATTCTATTTTAGGTGTGGGAGTGGGACACTGGACACAGGATGAAAATAAATCCGCCTAATAAACAAATGTAAAATTTCCATTACAGTCGGGACAAAAAAAGAAATCACTGTAAGCAGTGTGCATTATGAGCATGTGCTTTGGAGTTAATCCGGAAACAAAAACACAGCGCACTATTATATGCTGCAAACCAGAGTGTATTTTAAAGACATTTCTACATGGCATTCTCCTTTATGATTTCCATTATAACTTTAATGTAAAGTATAAATGTTTAAACAATGTATCTGTTATTTAGATACTCTCCAATGATTGGCTGTAATCTGGAAGAAATTGGACTGGAGATAATTAGGTAAAAAAAAAAAAATAGGTAGAAAGGTGAGTTACTTACTACTCAGTACTACTCAGTACTACTCAGTAGCCTTATTACTGTTACATTGCAAACACTGATTAGCACCTGCTTATTATTTTGCCAGTTGTATTAATTATTTAGCTTAAAAAAAAACATCTCGCAAGACACAAACGTTCTTTAGATATTAGCCGCTTGCATATCAGTACGTTAAAGCACCGGAAGCCTCAGTCGACATATGGAGTTTTGCCGAATTCGAACATTCATGGGTAACTTGGTGGGAACAGCACCGCTGCAGACCTACAAGGCTGGAGGTCTGTTAGTCCAGTCACTGATCTCTGTATGGTGTTTGCATGTTCTTCCTGTATTACATGGTTTTTCTCCAGGTACTCTGGTCTCCTGCTGTAATCCAAAGACATGTAGTCAGGCAAACTGGCGTCCCTAAATTGTGCATAGCTTACAATCGTGTTTTAAAATTGTCTGCCATCTTGCCCAGTGTATTGTCTCATGACCTGTACCGATCACCTAAGTAGTCAACAAGTTTCTTATAACTGCATGTCTGAGTAGGTTGCACATCAAAAAAAGTCCAAGGTTGTGTGTGTGTGTGGGGGGGGGGGTTGCCTAGAGACTATCCCAGGCAGCACAGGGCACAAAGCTGGGTGACACCCTAGACTGCAGTTAATTTGAAATCGAAAATTATGTGATTACTGTTCTCCCCCAAACTCATGTCACTGCAAATACGTTATTGAACTCCTGCTCACTAAATTATCAACTATATGCTCTCACAAGCTATGAGGACAGAGACAGATGCAGTGGCGGCCCGCAAAGCATGGTTATTTCAGGTTACGCTACACTGGCAATCTTTAAAAGTAAAACATTTCTATAGTTAGTTACAAAAAAGATTTTTTTTAAAAAAAGGAGGGTTCGTTTTTAAGATTTTTTAAAAACTAAAACAAGAGACAGTATTTATATAATGCTTCAAAATAAATTATTAAGTGACCAAACAAAATACAAGAGTTTTAGCATTTTTAGTTTTTTCATTGCAGTCACAGATTTTTATAAAATAGAATTTTCCCATATGGGGACCATGATGAGTATTCATCACGTTGTGGGGGCATTTGGTCCCCACAAGGTAAGGTTTACCTGGACCACACACACACACACACACACACACACACACACACACATACATATACTATTTCGGAATTCCAGTTACTCTAACAGCATATTTTGGGACCACGGCAGGAAACCACAAAACCCGGAAGAAACCAGAACAACACAGTAAGATATGGAAACTCAACAAATGGAGCAGAGGCAGGATTCAAATGTCCAGCCCTGGAGGTGTGAGGCCTGTCTGCCTCCCAGGAGTGAATCAATTACGTTACCTTCCCTCAAACACTGGGCCTATAATTGAGAAACTTACTATATTTATTAAATGGAGTGTTATTTCAAATTCATTAAAGAACTGTCAACATCAATAGTATTACTGCTCTGAGAAATTGCAGGAACATCAGCACATACTGCTTTTTATAAGAAAATTAGTACATACAGTATAGTAGTACAGTACAGAGCTCACAGAAAGTCTTCAGAAGCTTATTTAATTCAGTAAAAATATTGCATATTTATTGGTTTCATGATAAAAAAACAATATTTTATTAATTTGTTTTTCAGTAATAAAACTGAAATATTTACAAACATTTTGTTTTGTGTATTTTTGGCTGGCTATTTGGGAAAGATGGTTTTGAAATCAACAAATCAACAAAACCCCAACCATGTGGCAAAAGGCTCTAAAAACAGAAGCCTAGCAACCACCGAATGTGCACCCTATAATATGAAAGACCTTACGATTTCAAAGTATAAGCCTTCAATAAGATAAAAATAAATATTGCCTATATGATATTTTTATCCGACGTATGTCTCCTATAATTTTTTTAAACGACGTAAACCAGGTAACCCTAGCTTCCCAGAGAGACCATCGCAGAGAGACCATCGCTGGCCATCTTGATTTTAGCTCTGAATTCTTGGATTCTGTGTGGCGTCACAACCTATGGGTCCACAGTCTCTATTAAAATCATTTGTGCAGAAAACAAAATTATAAAGGAAATTTACAAATAGTAAATATTTGTAAAAATTATAAACCTTTTTGTTTTGGGGTGAGCGGTAACTATACACAGTTTTTATCCATTTTCACACAAATCAGAATTATGATTATAAACTAAAAGGCTTTTTGTCCTTTTCTGAAACTTATAAAATGGTCAGTAATATACAGAGCCCTTAAATAATTGGATGTATTTTGAGCAAATACTTATATAAATATTTAGACCCATTAAGCTAATTTGGCATTTATCAGTTTCGTAGAATCTCTCTCTGGCAATTAACCAGGGGTTATTCAAATATATTTTGACGCAGAACGACTAATTAACATAAACCCTCTATTTGGAAAAAAAAAGTTTGGTAAATCTTCAGGATTTAAACTGCAAACAAATAATGTCAGTGATGCACTTGAGGTATTTTCTATGGTATACATTTCGCATTGCTGTTCCCAAAAAAATGTCCATGCAAGAGCATAATTTTAAGGCGTGAGCCGGCAGGTGTCAGGATGAGACCACAGCAGCCACAGCAACCTAATAAATCTCCATGGTTTAAATGAGCAAGGCACGATATACCGGCTATCAAATCAGTATCGGCTGATACGTGTTAAAAACCAAGATATTGGAGTCTTGGCCGAAATTGCCAGCCAATATTAGAACTTTAACAACATTCAAAGTTGGCCTAAACTATTAAAATAATGCAGATTATTATATTCTGCAGTGGAGGACGAGGGATTTTGTCACCCCATTCACCACTTAGAACAAGTCTCAAAGCACATGGCCCACGGCGTTTTTTTAGTCATTATTAGATCTGTCCTGCAGATCGATCTTCCGTTTTCCACAGAATAAAAAAAAGATGCAATGTCATTCAACTAATCTGCACCGGCAAGCTCAGCAAGTTTCACCACTGGTAAATCCCCCCCCTCCCCCCCGCATGTAGCAGAGAGGTTAGCCAGGTCATTGATATCAGACATATTAGACATAAATGTATCAGTTATCAAAAACAGACAAGTTTTCCACACCAGTGCGCAACTACCTTAAATGTACTTTTATGCTCACCAATCAAACTTATTTTTAATGTACAGATCAAGTAAAAATAATACAATACTACCTTAACATATAGGAAAAACTAATACAGCTTTAGCTAATAAAACGAGGTTAAAACCTTAACCTTAAAAATAAGGTTAGCTAGCAAAATGTCACCTTCATCATTTTATGTATTCAGGGGCCCCTGTAAAGTGCTGGGGCCCCCGGAATCTGTCAGGGTATCCGGGCCCCTGCACTCCGGAGCTCAGACAAAGTCCTGAGGTTAGAGCAGAATTTTAGCCAGTGAGCAGCACCCACAGAGCAGATGGGGTTAAGGGCCCAAGGTCCAACCACAGGATTCAAACCTACAACCTTCAAGTAGCAGGACTAATACGTAACAAGCTGAGCGACGCACCACGACTGAAGGTACAATGTGACATTACTAGATTTATTTGAAGTGATACGAGTCAGCAATTGATTGTAGTTAAAAAACAGCATTAATATGTACTGTGTTCACATACAGTATAAGAAGGGTCTGCCTTCTAAAGTCCAGTTGCTGTAACAAATAAAATTATGATTTTAAAAAGAATTGTTCTTGACCCCATCCATGCATCCATTCATTCATTTTGAGAAACCGCTTATCCTATTCAGGGTCATGGGGGGTCCAGAGCATAGAGGGGTAAAGGCAGGGAACAACCCAGGATGGGGCACCAACCCACCACAAGACACACTCACACACCAGTCACTCACACACCAGTCACTCACACACCTTTCACTCACACACCATTGACTCACACACCTTTCACTCACACACCATTGACTCACACACCAGTCACTCACACACCTTTCACTCACACACCATTCACTCACACACCAGTCACTCACACACCTTTCACTCACACACCATTCACTCACACCTCATTCACTCACACACCTTTTACTCACACACCATTCACTCACACCTCATTCACTCACACACCATTCACTCACACACCATTCACTCACACATGCACACCACACAGGCAATTTGGCAACTCCAATCAGCTTCGGCATGTTGTTGGACTGTGGGGGGAAGCTGGAGAACCAGGAGGAAACCCCACGACGACACGGGGAGAACATGCAGACTCCGCACACATGCAACCCTGGCAGAGACTTGATGTTCTTGAACCATTACTGCCATGTTTCTTTTTTTAACTCCGGTAAAACTGCCAGTATACTACAAACTTAAAATGAAACCAGTCTTAATGTGTTCTGAATAAGACCGGAATAAGTTGATAGATGTGACGAGCAAGTTCTCTGTAGTGTAATATTGATACCTCAGAATTCTGACTTTTAAATCATATCACAGCGACAGCTATATCTATACCAAAGGACAGTTCTTCATGTAAACAGTTGGATCTTTGTACAATGTGTTTAGGTGTCTGAATCTCTCTGCTGAGACTGTATGCAAAACATTTCCCATTAAACTCAGCTAATGGTGGGTCATTAACGCGTTTCCTTACTATATAATATATTACCATTAGCTGTCTATATAAAAACAACATTGTTGTTTCAAATAAATAGGGACTTGCAATATGGCTTTATTACTCATGCTATACTAGACTAGTAGAATTATCTGGGGTTTTTGAACCAAATCCTCCAGTCCAAATCTTCTACCTAAACATACTGACAAATCTGCAAAAGAACTTCAATTATATTTGAACAAATTTATACTACAAATATTCTATTAACAAATTAACTGAATTTTAAATTGATGCTTCAAGATTTCAACTCGGTTAAGTCAAAGCATATAATAAGTGCTATTTAAACCTGTGAAATGTCAAGCCAGAAGTTATTAGATATTTTATTTTCATACAATTGTAAAGATGGTGATTTTATAGGGAAAGCAGACATAGCATGTTTTTGTTATTTAAGTTAAAAAATGACACGGCTTCCATAATTTCTCACAAGTTCTTTCCAGACACTTGACATCTAATTAAAGGTGAACACTCCTCCCAGGTCATTGATGAGAACTCTGTTTATTTATTTATTTTTTGTCCACCACTTCTTGATTCATTGACTTTATCTGCTTATCCAGTATGGGGTAAGACACCATCACAAAGACAGCCGTCCATCAGAAGACACAGACTCACAGGGACGAGCACGAAACTCCACCAAGCGCTTCACACTCACATGCCTTTTCCAAGCACAAGAAAATGTATCTTTACCCTGACTTGCTATGCTTATTGCTATTATCTGAATATATTTGCTTAACAGATGCACACACAAAACTGTATAAACACTAAAATCCCACAACTTAGTTATATGTGTTTTGTTGCGTATAAAGGAAAATTATTCCTGCTTAATTCATTTTTATACCATGCCTTTCATACCATCCTTCTATAGCATTATGTATATTTGCATAGGTATGGAATATGACCGGGTGCCCCAAACAGAGAATTTATTTAAACAGAGAAGTTATTAAACAGAGGAGATATATTGATATAGTGAACTTGTATGCAGTGCAAATATAAGACAAAAAGATGACTTCATGGACCTATGCATAAAAAGTAACAAAATAAAAAAAGAAAGTAAACGGTACTGATCTGCAACTTCAATGAAGTGTTCATTCTCCGAAAAGGTATGGGCATCATAGTAGATGCCAATATCAAAATTGCTGTAAACCAAGATGCTAAACACACACACATCCAGCTCAGGGGAAGCCTGGAAAACTACATGAATATATGCGTGTATTCATATATAAATATGAAATTTGTTAGAGCCAAAGCTTATAGTGGCCAATGGTGGCTTAATGGTTAGGGATGTGCACATGTAGTTGAAAGATTGCAGGTTTAAATCCCCAACCAGCAAGGCACCACTGACGTGCCCTGGGCAAGGTACCACCCCCAGGCGCTGAATTAGCTTATTATTATGAATAATAATAATAATAGCTGTGACAATGTGACTATTACATAGGCAAAACTAAAACATTCAAGATAAAGACTTAGCGGTTTTCGAACCTGGGGTCCCGTCATTACCTGCATTTACGGTAACGCGTTTTTGCGTGGGGAAAAAAAAAACAATTCTTCAACTGCATGATTATTCTTGTTTTTAATGTGTATAGTACACACGCACGTCCCGTACACAGCTTACTACACTACATGCTTTTTACCGTTAAACTGCACATGTGACCGCCAAGGCAAGTTATTACCATGTCCTCCATTATACGGCAAACTGCCTCCGTTTAAAGAGATAAGACTGTGATGCTACGATCCAACTAAATTAAAAAATCCATTGATTTTTTGCGTTTCACTGTGAGAAATGCCTCCAGGTTAACCCTTTATAATCGATACCGTCTACTTTACAGTAATATGTTAAACCGTGCTACCGCATTACCTTCTGTAATGAAAAAGACAATGTAGGTTTCCCTTCACACGGTACATCCTAAACGTATGCAATAATAATAATTCCTATTATTATTTGTATTTCAATATAAAACATTACTTGAAAGCAAACGATTTTCAAATAAATTTCACTGATATTTGTGGACCGAATTTATAATTTACACTATATGTTCAAGGGGCATTCAACAGCATTAAATGGTTATTTATATAGTAATATCGTTCCATACATTATAATAGGCCTATTCGAACCTCTGATTAGTTTCAGTCTTAACTTATTAATCGGACACCTGACAAATATATTATTCAAAACAACATGAACACAGATTATTAAATTACAAGACTATTATATAGCAAATAGAAACCACGTAATGCTTTAAAGTACAGAAATTACTGCAGCAATGCCATGCAGGCCGGCCGCTGCATCTCCTACGTGAACAGATACCGTGGATATACCTATGGTAGGCATAACCGGGTGGTATAAGGCTGAATTAAACGTGGAAACCAGCTTGAGGCGATCTTACCTTTACCCCCAAATTGAAGATTATTTTCTGCGGCAAGATCCAAATAAAATATCCCCTTAATTTGATCCAATGTTGAACGCTGGTTTACTGATTGAGATTCACCTCGTATTATTTCCTCGCCGGCATCCCAGGCTCCTCTGTAAAATAATTCTTTCAGATGTGTAGGTCTGTCGTAGAAGTCAGCTGAATTCTGTTGTATTTTTGTTTGATTATAATGTAGTACATGCAAAAAAGGTCCTTATAAGCCGAACCTGTTTCTTTAGTAATCAGGTGACTAGCCGGTTAATTCAGATGGCCTGTCTACAGTACACGCGCTCTTTCCCCCTTCCTTTCCCCCCGCGCCCCTCTCTCTTCTCCGTTAGGAACGCTATAATAAACGCGGCATCAGTGTAGCGCATCCAACCTCCGTTTGGAAGAAGGGTGAGGAAGACGTTGCACTGCGACTTTAGGTAACTGAAAGCGACACCCTACGGTTACATTTTACAAAAGGTGCATCTCGACTGCTTTGCTTGGGGTAACGGTTTGTGGCATATGAATATATTCTTTTATGTAAGAAACTGCAACGTGTAGCTGCAGTTATAATTGAGAATTATTAATGGTACAATAAAGAACTATGTATAAAGTGTAGGTTACATATAACGGGCTAACAACGGCATTCCATTGCATGAAACCAGTAAGCTAGATGCAAGCGAATTTTACCTTTTCACTTACCAATTCACAAATTTCTTAAATAAAATGACACGGTGGTATAGTTAGGCTGTACCAGTAGTAGCGATTATTGAAAATCATAAGGATAATGAGAAGTATTCATGCATGTTTTCAGAAATCTTTTTAACAATACAGTACGCCGGTACACTACTGCTGTTGGACAGCCATGTTGGCACATTCTATTGATACATTCAATTAAATGACAGTGGATAAAATGCATTTTAACCAGTGATTGTGAAGTCCTATAGATAAGCAGTTCATATCATTTATAAACAAGCAGTAGCAGCTCAGTATAATGATAAATAATTGATTATTTGGCATTTGTTATTTATACAAGTGCATTGAAGCACTTATGGTATTAATATCAAGAATCCCACACAACGCAGTTTTTTCATCAGTTATTCTTTTCTAAATATTGATGACAGCTCATGCCGTCAGATACATAAACTATTCTTATACAATTTGCCTTGCAAGGCATATACAAACATTATGGCTACCCTATTCACATTTTAATCGTATCATACACCGCATCAGTGAAGAGCTAAAGACAGATGTAAGCCATGTTTTACTTATTAGAATAAGCTATAGATGTTAAAGGTATCTTTAGTTTAAATAGCTTCTATCCATTACTTGAAATACATTTTTGAGACACACGTCTCTTAAATAATACTGATTATTCTCACATTGTATTGTCCAAAGTCTAACATGTGACCCGTACTAACGTCTTGTGGATCTGTGTCTAATAAACTAAAGCAGTAGGTCAGTGTTTAATGGAAAATAGGTACGCCAGAAGATGACGTCACTGTAGTGCGCCGGTTGCCGGCCGTGGAGCAAGACGTTTAGTCAAATGTTACTATCAGATTACTTATATTTAAAGTAACGTTTGCCGATGAGAACTTATAATGGAACAGACCTAGGTTCAGTCACTTTCGACATTAATGATAGTGATATGTAAACTTTTTTAAAAGGACATGAAATCTGGCTGAAGTCTTTGCAGATGTATTTTTTAATGCAACCACGAGAGGACACAATCGACCAGCTGTGAAGCAGAAAGCATTACAGCAAAATCATTACAGTCTTCGGACATTAGCTGCATGCAGTACAGTCTCGTATGTTTAATAGAGGATAAACTAAAACACATAGAAAAAAAACTTAGCACACTGGACATTCTTGACACCCATTTAACCAAATGTGGTTACTAGGGTGACCAGGTAATCCATGTCAGGGAGGACAGTCTGAGCTAGGACAGGATTTGTAAATTACCATTTTAATTAAA
>JAABNX020000042.1:7010508-7023280 GCA_015163995.2 Mormyrus lacerda | reverse complement strand
CATTTCATTACAAACGATGGTCAATATTATTCAGCGACAAAAACATGCATTAAGTTAAAAATGTAATAGTTGCAGTTTTATGCTGAGTAAGGAAAGAGGTCATTGCGACGAGAGAGATAATGCTATGCTCATTTATCGCCTTAATCCAGGATGGGTGGTCCGCGTGTCTCCGGGCTTCTCCCCGTAACGTATTTCCCCATTTTGAAATCAATATGAATCTAGAATTTTTTCATTTAGGTTTCTAGGCACATTTTTTTTGGATAATTTTAACATGAAATTGATAGAATTATTTAATTTGGCAGGCTCAGATATCAGTTTATTAGGTAACCTTGCTTGGAAACGCAAATATTCTGCACTCCAAATAGCGAATGATGTGGCTGTTACTGAATACACACAGCACACAGAGTAGAAAGGTTCACGTATTGTGTGACCAAGCATTAGAACATATAAGATACCTAAACAGTTTCAAATGTGGTGTGACCTCTTAATTGAAGTGTATCATTGAATATAGTTCAAACCCTTTCTCAGGTTATAATGTGACAGTGCTGGTAAGGGATCCTTCTAAGTTGCCCCCAGACCACAGAGCGTCCAGGGTGGTGGTGGGTGACGTCCTGAACAAGAAGGATGTAGAGAAAACCTTGGAGGGCCAAGATGCTGCCATTATTATACTGGGAACCAGGAATGATCTCAGTAAGTTTGGTATAAAACAATTATTGTATAAGCTGGGTATTTTAGGTAGCAGGATTTTTAGAAATTTCTAGATTTCTGAAAAACATTTCTCACTTTTTTGAGTTACTTTATGTACAACAGGTTTACATGAATCATCTAGAAAAGTCAAATCAGCTTCAAATGTTCAAACTGCTTCTGAATATTAAATATCAAAAAGGATTATAACACATATATTTCAAGATACTTATACAAACATAAATATATCTTTGAATTATACCCTCGGCCTGTGTCTGTATGTAGAAACTGTTATTTGTCTCTCAATGAAGCATTGATGAAATGCAAGTTCTATGACTTTCTAACTTTAGCATGTATTTGTACATAAAAAGCTAAACAATATAAAGCGACATTGTTAAACATTGCATTATTTAACTACAGGCCCCACGACTGTGATGTCTGAGGGAACAAGAAACGTCCTTGAAGTAATGAAAGCTCGTGGGATTCGCAAAGTTGTCGCATGCATGTCCTGTAAGTAAAATACAAAGCTATTGAAAAGAGCTCCCTGCTAATATGCAGTGCTGTCATACGCTGCGGAGCACGGACCGGGGAAACAGGCAAAGGAGATAAGAACTGCGATAAAATGAAGGGATTTAATGGGAAACCGAAGGGGTATAAGGAATAGACAGTATAACGATGCACAACACTACAATGACAGAACTAAGGAAACAAACTCTGACGTGGACTTTAATATACCAAACTAATAAGGACAACTGGAAACAGCTGGTAAACACTGGGAATCCACATGAGGTTAATGAGGGGGGCGTGGTACAGGAGGATCAGCTCGATTGGGGTGTGGCAGTGTTACATTTAAATTACAACCTTTCACATTTTATTTTCTTACTGAATTATAGGGTTTAATAATACATTTTTCCTAAATGCTTTTTCTTAATATTAAAGTTACTCAGGTATCAAATAAATAGTTGTTTAGTGGTTTATTTTGATATTTTTTGTGTGTGTAATTTAGTGAATTTCAAATTTGTGCCTGCGTTTGGAACATCAGTACTGGAACATCAGAGTAACAGTGTCATTTTGGAATCTTGAGCGTAATGATGTCACTTGTGGGCCCCTGAGCAGGGTCCTTAACCTAAGTGCTCCAGTACTGAGGGGTGGAGTCTAACCCTTCTACCTAAGGCCTGGCTTTCAATTGGCACAAAAGCATCTGCTAAATAAATAAATGGATACAGCAATATATTAAGTTAGGGGCATACATGCTTTTTAGAATTTTTGGTTTTATTTTAATGTATCAGTTGAATTACACTTTGAATGTAATCTACAATCCCAATTCACACACTGTAAATTGTAAATAAAAACAGAATGAATTGATTTGCAAATCATGGAAATCATCTGATTGAAAATAGTATAAAGACAACATAACAAATGTTATGTTGATTATTTTTTGTTCTTTGAAAAGTATATGTTCATTTTACAAATCACTGCGTGCTGTTTTATTTATATTTTACACAATATCCCAACTTTTTTGGAAACAGGGTTGTATGGCTGTAGTTTTGAGTATTGACAAGGAAAACTAACTGAAGATGGAGAAATGTCGATACTTTTCATGAAGAGGGTAGATGTTCACAAGCCTTGATATTTAGCCTGGCATTGGTTTGAGCTGTTTAATGTAATTTCAGTAAGGTAAAATGTGTCGTCCATTCATGCACCCACACATTTCTGCTTGCCAGCCTTCCTTCTGTGGGACCGTGCCAAAGTGCCCCCCCGCCTCGTGCCTGTCACCGAAGACCACGACAGGATGTACAGACTGTTAAAGGAGTCAGACCTAGACTATGTGGCTGTGATGCCCCCTCACATTGCGGGTAAGCTATACCCAGCCATTGCTATACACACATTCATGTGTACAACAGAAAATAATTGACATTAATTTTAGCAAAGTTTAATTACGTAATTTATGATAAATATTACTGACTTGATTCAGATTAAAAATGAAAGAGCTTTTCAAGTGATCAGTGTTTCTTCAGAGAAAATGTTTGTTTCAACCCTTGCATTGGGTTTTCCTCATGCAGAGAACTTATTATGTTAATACTTATTGTTATGTCATTAACCTGCAGGTGACAAGCCCTTGACTGAGAAGTATACTGCAACTGAGAATGCAGTGAAGAGTCGTGTCATTTCCAAACATGACCTAGGCCACTTTTTTGTGAAATGCCTCTCCACCTCTGACTGGAATATGAAGACAGTGGGAGTGTCTGGAGAGTACAGTTAAACCCAATAATCTGCCCCAGCTCCAGTGAGATGTAGAGAATACATCATGCCTTAAGAGAGTTTGACGCAAATATTTTGGCCTAAGGATTTCGAGAAGAGTAATGTTAAAGTATGTTGCGCTTGGCATCACCTTTGGTGTGTATACCAAGTCACAATAAAGTAGTTTTGCCTACAAAGTGTGTAATGTATATCTATACCTGTAATGTAAATATGTATACTGATATAGAGCAGAAAATACAGCTTTTTCATCACTGATTCTATGTTGGAATTCAGCTATTTTTAGCTGTACAGGACTACTAAATATCAAACATATACTGTAAATAACATTACACAGTTTAAATGCTTGTGAAAAGGATACTATATATTCAACAAATACAGAAAACATAGCAATTAGTTCATAACCAGTGTTTAAAAGGTTTCAGTGTTTTAAACCACTGTCCTTAACTGTCTGTTAATACTGGGAACTGGAGATTTTAGTGTTGGTGCTCCCGGGGAAGGCAAACAGGATGAGGATTCCTAAGGGCTATGGGTTGGCATTGAGAAGGACAACGTTAAACACCGCCTTTTTCAGAGGGACCCTATCCCTTCATAAAGTGTTAGAAATATCAGCATCGATTAACAGCAAACTATGTTTAAGAGAAAGAGTAAGCCAAAACAGCTTTGATCACATGGTCAGAAAAAAGTCCAAGATCTTGTGATTGAAACCCTCGCAAAACATTGTTTTTTACAGTTACCATTTTAAGGAAGTGTTTGAATGGTCCTTGGTAATCAAACAAGGGCTTCCTTGTTCTTGCGTCATAAGAGAAGCTGTATTGATGTGTCCCTGACTGGCACACATACGTTGTTCTGTCATGTGATGGGGAAGAACATAGGCTGATAAATAGGTTGAAAACTTAGTAGAAGGTTGCTCAACAATGCAGATTTCTGCTTTAGGCCTGTTTTTAATGTGTGTTTTAGTTGATGGGCGGATGAATGTGTTTGGGGGCTGATAACCTGGTGCTGGCAGTATAACTATTAACTGTAATGGTTAACTTACCTTTACAAGTGACAGTCACACAGAACGATGTCGTTGTTCCCCACGAGGAGGGTGACATCCACGTTAGTGTGACGACTTATCCAGGCTTTGCCCAGACAGTGCAGTTTTCCAGGCCTGTGTCCAGACTGCTGTTGGCTTTCCTCCTTTTCACTCCCTCTTCCCACCTCTCTAACACCCCTAGTCACACAAAGATGTGAAACACTCACACAAATATGCTACGGAAGCCGAGACGTTTAAAGTTCTCTCGAGATAAGGAGATAAATATCTCAGCAGATATACCCTTCTCAGCTCCTGCAGTATGTGTATGATGTCACCGTACCTCTTCTTTTTGAACCCTAGTCCACATTTTTGGACACAGGTGTCACAGTTGTCATGCTGGTGTTCACCCTAATCCACGTGCATCCCATCGAAACGGAGCCCTGGCAGGTAGAGGAGCCATCTGGGGCGTAGGCAGGAAGATGGACAGGTGAGCCGGCATGGACAGCCTGCACACAGGCAGGCAGAAACACGGATATGCCGGTGGCCAGGCGGGGAGATCCCTCGAATAAATACCTGTGAGCGACTCTTCGCAGAAACAGGGAGGGGATGAGGAAATGCAACACGGCAGGGCGGCTACCACAAAGAAACTCCGATAGGCGTGACTGGAAGGGAGGGGCAGTCAGGAATCCCTGAACGCCAGCATTCCGGCACTACATGGCCATATGCAAAGCAAGCACCGATAGCACAGTTCATCCAGTGCTGGTGATACTGATCACAACAAATACCCGGATCTGCACTACAGTCTATAACACTAGGGGAGCGAGACTAAAGAAGTAGTGGAGCGGTGGGACAGGGGCTAAGAAAATAAGACGAAAGCTACTGAAGTAAACGAGTGCAAAACAAAGAGTATGTACAATATACAAGCGATTTACGGGAAAAAGATCTTTGGGCATTGCTGTAGCAAGAGTGAACTCTTAAAGAAGACCTTAACAAATGATCAGGCCTTAGAAAAAAAATAATAATAACCGCCAGTCCTGAAGTTATTGTGTGGTATAAGAGTGACGTATTGAGCCGGCAAAACTGAAAATGAAGATGATTTTAGATAACATATTTTGCTCTTAATTTTTTAACTAGCAGGGTAACTTTTACAAATCTTATTTGCTGACACCTGTTTTTGAAAAAATCTTTTAAAGTGAATGAAATGAGCTTGATCATCCCATTCCCAACCAACATAATTTCATTCACGTACAATTAGTTCAAAATAAAAGTCGAAGCTTTATTAAGGAAGGTGCATTTCAGTTGCTCCAAACTCTCCATCAGGACCAGAAATGAGTGCCCGTTCCCTGACTTTATCCAGCCAGAGTCTAGTGGACAACTAACGGCACATTGCCAGCCATCCCTAACCCACCTGGGCCTCAACCATACAGATTTAGGAAACATTTTGCAATCTACCATTAAGCCCAATGCTGTTCACACAGCCAATTCCATACTTTAAAATAGGGTCAGCGTGAACGTAGGTTTCTGGATTCTTCATCGAATCAGTCCACTAATTAGTAATCTAATGAGGGAGTTGCAGGAAAAACCTGCACACACAGCAGCCCTTTCTGGATAAGATTGGTCACCCCTCTCATCACAAATACACTTCATCCACTATCCACCCTACTGTAGGTCAGATAACCCCTTCAGATTCTGTCAGTCACAGGGAGAGATGTTGCAACCAATCCAAAGCAAAAAAAAATAAAAACATGTGACACCCCCCCCCCTCCACTTTTTATCTATACAGCATTATATCAATAGAGTGAAACCTACACAACACAGAAAGACCTTACAAGACTGTTAGACATATTGTCGTGTGGTTGCCACAGTTATTTATTTCCTTCATATTTTATTTTCACGATTTTAAAAATATATCTTGGCACTGTATTTTTTTTAACATAAACTACATTGTTGAGTAATGACTACCGCGTCTACACAGTTTCGCGTTTTTGAAAAAGTAACTTTTACTTTATTTCCTGTTTGTTTTTAGCGGGGCTGGGTGCTGGAAGGCGGGGGTGGCAAAGCAGGACGTACATAGCGATAGTCTTCGTTAAAAAGAAGGAAAGAATCAGTGTGCGAATAAGAATGCCTTCCTCTTCCAAATCTTATGCCGTGCTTGTAGGATTCGTATTGCTTTATATCCTGTACCTTGTGTTTGGAGCCCTTGTCTTTTCCATTATAGAGAGACCTCAGGAGCAAAGACTGAAAATTGAGCTGAAGGCACTCAAAGAGCAGTTTGTTAACCAGAGCTGTGTGAATCTAACGTCTCTAGAAAACTTTTTAGTCCGAGTTCTGACGGCGAATAAGTATGGGGTATCAATGCTTCGAAATGCTTCGTCAGCTTCAAACTGGGATTTCGTCTCCTCTTTATTTTTCGCCAGCACTTTGGTTACTACCGTAGGTAAGTATACAACTTATTTTGGCCATTAGGCGTCTTCCGCTCTGAAAAGTTCACAACAAATTCTGCTTTGATCGAGGTGCGATATTAATCTTTACGTTAAAGATTAACTGTTTCTTTTGAATGTTGGTGTTAAAAGGTATGTAAATCCATACATTGCTCTTGATTATACAGATTTTTCATGCTAACGAGCCCAAAGCTTACAGTGCTGTTGATAGTTAGAGATGAAACTGAAGTTTCCATTATATTCTTCCGTCCATATAATTGTAATCATATTATAACAGATGTTACAAAACAGGCTTCTATACATGATATTCCCACAACACAGATTACCCCCGCAGGCGTGTTTTTAATACAATAAAATCTGATTTGGTCACGTTCTTCAATAGATTAGTAATTCAGTAATACATTTTCATGGACGATACTTACTATATTAATCTGCCTCTTGTAAGTCTTCCTTGTTAAATGTAGCACATCATGCATGTAAACAAATGACATTTGTATATTTGTAAATTTACAATAAGACCGTATCCTATTTGCAAAGCTCAGGAGAACAGCAGTCGTCAAATGAAAACATGCTTATGTATCTTTTTCCACCAAGAATCATCAGAGTTCTCTCTGCAACAAGAACAATTTAATATAGTACATTTTTGTTCCATTTAGTGCTGCTATAGTACTGCTGATTCTATACACTTAGTAAGTTACTTGTGTGTCCTATTACTAAGGACCCATTTATATAGGTTAATTCTAGGATTGGGGCTGGGAAATCTGATCGTGGATCAGCATAGGAGCTTGCTGGTTTTAAAACGTTTACATTTCCAACTCTGCTTCGTGACCATTCCAATACTTGATGTGACCCAAATTGGGGTCGCGATCCATTTGTTGAAAACTGCTGCTCTATATGATGTTTGGGTAGCACCGCTGATTGCTAAGATGCTACAGTAACTACTCAGCAGATTATCTGATATATTAACGTACTAACAAAGATGCAAGAAGATCTCTGCATAAGGAAGCAGAGGCCCTATTTGATATTTGTTCCCTTTCAGTGTCTTTAGCAAGAAAGATGAACAATGAAGTAACAACTTCCACATATAACACTAAACCAAGTGTAAATATGCAGATAATAGAGGGTAAAGAGAGCGGTTCATAGAAACAACAACTGCCAGCCAAGCAATCAGATCCACACAACAGTAAGTTCTGTGTAAATATGGGAATGCAGAGCAAAAACAAAGAGTAACGCAGTCTGACATACTAGCCACGCTTCCTGTATCAGTTTCATTCTTCACAATGGCCAGATCCCAGAGAATTACTATAATCCGGTTTTGAGATGTTGAATCGATGAACCATGGTACCGGCATTCTTTTCTAGCTTGTTCTCCATATAAATGTTTGGTCATTTTAAAAGAGAGAGACAAATATTTTAACCAACTGCAAAGTGAAGTTTTATTTGTTTATTTATTTATTTATTTATTTTGCAGCACTTAATTTAGTCAATTTAAAGATAATCACTTTAAATATAGCTAAGTAACTTGCCTATTTCTAAGTGTTATATATGCTATATATACTTGGTATTTTAGCCAAAAATAATGATGTATTAATACGTGATATAGGCCGTGACCCTATTGATGTCTGCCAAACCATCATGCTGCCTCAAAGGGCAATGCAGTACTTCGCAAAAAACATTTCGAAATGAGAATCGTGGCTGTATTTCTGGGGCAGCAATGTGGCTAAAAGTATCCAGAGTCCGGTTTGTAGTTCTTGTGGAAAATGCATGAAATGGATTTATGCCTTATACCTTTTAAAAATGATCAAATCAGTATGATTAGATATGCATAACCATGTAGAATGTGCAGGTGCGTGTTAAATCATCTCATTGTCATGTTAGTTACTAATGACTAAAATGGAAACATTCAGGTAAGATTGCATGCGAGAGAGAGAGAAAATTTGTCTGATATAAATAAGGTGCAATATCATTTAAAAAAAAAAAAAAAAAAAATTTAGACTGACAGTCCATAACATCCAAATAGATTTGGGCAATGCAATATATCATGCGCATACCCAATAATCACATCGCATTTGCCAGCACCTGTGTCTGTTGACACAACTCAAGGCAACCACACCAACTTTTTTGACATGAACTTTTGGTGGAGTTAGAAGTTCTATTTGGGTACAGTTTATTTTGGGTAATTTTATCTCCTTTTTTGTTTTATAAGTATCATATTATGTTACTCGCGGACATTTCTCATCGCCATGTAATGTTACACAGCCCTAAAATAAATGTAACCGAAGGAAAGTCAAGGTTCAGCACTAGGGCACATTTTACTGTGAAGCAAATTCTATTTGCTTTACAGTCTACCTTGTAAAGGTTCATTTAACAGAACAAAGTCAAATTGTGTTTACTTGTAAACTGACTCTAGCACGCTGTTTGTTTCTGGTTATTTGTAGGCCTATTAGTTGTAAACTGGATTTGTAAATTAAGCAAGCATTGATTGTACATTCTGATAGGAAAACCATCTGTCTGACTTTTTTTTAAATGGGGTTGACCAAGAGCTGTCTGATGTTCTATAGCAGGGTGCACAATCGAGCACGGCGTCTTTCCAGATCGATCATGAAATGATTAATGGATAAATGGTCACTGATACCCCTGCCCCCTTTCCCCAGTGGCAAAATATACTGGTGGGGAGTCCTGGTCTGTGGCTTGGGCCCCAGGGAGGTGTCCGGTCCTCAGTTGCATTTCACTTTGGGCAACAGCTTTTGCTTAAAATATAAATGCAAGCTGTGCTGCTGGTCCGAGTGTCATTATTAAGATTAACATAAACTTTATTGATCCCAGGTGGAAATTCTTGTGCATATCTCAGCAGGTCGGCCTGCACAGACTGCAGGCAGACATACATGGAGGCAGTGCAAGGGTAGAACACATGGCCACCATTCAAATACGTGAAATCAAGGCAAATTAATTTACTGTACATTCACAGCTTTGAGATTTTCACTTAAGTCTTGGGAACAGAGTTCATCTTCAACTACCTTGAACATACAAGTTCATTCATTCACCTCCACTTCAGCAAAGTCTTGTCCAGTGTGTCGTCCAAAATGTAATTGCTTTACATTGCTGTAAATAGTGTACACCTACATAATGAATGAATGGAAGTATGTGTGTATGCCTGTGTGTGTGTGTGTATGTGTGTATGCCTCTGTGTGTGTTTAAATTTTCTATCTTAATCTTGCTTTATTCCTGTTTGACCCCATCGGAACTCTGTGTTACGTATTACATTGAATGCTAATGAATATGTATCTTAAATTACGCAAGCTCCCTTTTAAATGTTTAATATCTTTAAAACAGACACAATTATCAATGAATGGATTGATAAATGATGAAAATCGGTTACACATTAAATGTTTGTATCATGCTAAATGTTGTGTAACTTGAAACGTATAGCCTTTTGTTCTGTTAAATTAAATATTGATCTGAAAGTTTGCTTGAAGTATGTCTGAAAGTCAGTTTCTTCGAAAATAGTTACGTAGTTGCAAAACTGATGGAAGTTAAAACAATTGCATCAGTTAAATTGAAGGTTTATGCATTTTATGCTTTATTCTTTTTAAATATACCTACATTTTCTGCTTTCTGTAGGTTATGGTCACACCACACCACTGTCAGATGCGGGAAAAGCCTTTTGCATCATCTATGCCCTGCTGGGGGTTCCGTTTACAATGCTGGTGCTGGCTGTCAGTGTCCAGCGTCTGATGCATCTGCTGACCTATAAGCCGCTGGCGCTGTGCCAGCGCTGGGCTGCCTGCGATGACAAGAGAGCCAGCATCTGCCACTTTCTGCTCCTCCTCTTTTTGGTGGTGCTGTGCTTCTTTGTCATGCCATCTGTGATCTTCAACGCCATTGAAACCTCCTGGTCGTTCCTGGATGCCCTCTATTTCTGCTTCATCTCGCTCTGCACCATAGGGCTTGGAGATTATGTGCCAGGAGAGCAACCAAACCAGAAGCTCAGGTCCCTCTACAAGATATCTGTGATGGGTGAGTAGAAAGTATGACAGTACATGCAGTGGGGTGGGGGGGGGGGAAGTTGGTATTTCTCCAAAAGAATGTCAATATTTATGTTTTTGTATACTTGAAAAATATTTCTTTTGCCTGTACACATGAAATTTTATAATGTAAAGTACAGTTGCTGGTTTTCCAGTGCCTGCTGTAACTTCTCAGAAGGCGGTATACATAATTTTGTGGCTAGTTTTAGATGAATGTCTGCACTTTCCATTTGTTCCTTAACGTGGAGCTTTTTATAATGTACTTTGATCAGGATACTCCTGTTTCAGAAAAAGCTTTTACCTGTTTGTGCATATTGCACCCTGCCCTCTTTGTGGCCATTTTTTATATTCTACCCTTAAGTTTTTGTTTTTTTTTTTTGTTAAAAAAACAAAAATCACTGCTGAAAGAGTCCAAACAGTATTATTGCACCTGACATTTCTATAATAGCCTGTGTAAACATGGCAACCTGCTGTCTACCACAAACAGACGGATGGATAAACAAGGAGTTTATAGCAAGTAGAACTATAAAAGTTGGGTGTCAGAAAATGAGGCCTATATAAGTATTTGGTGAAAATATCACAATATTATAGACTTTTTTCCCGCACTGATATATCTTATTGGTTATCACATATTTCTCAGAAACTGAAAGAAATGTATGAAAATATATTATGATGAGCAACACTGGCAGTTTTTTAGTTTGTGTTTTATGGTAGCAGTTTGTACTTTGGCTGCGGCTCTTGTTCTATATACTCGATGCACTGCAGTTTTATTTAATGCCTCCAGGTGTCGCTAGAAGACCATTAGTAAGCTAATTTTCTCGAATATCCAGAATAGGAATCAACAAGTTTATTTTTGAAAAGTAAAACTTGGAGAATAACTACATTTGCAAGTCAATATTTTGTGAAATGCATGCAGCTTCAAAATTTTCTTGTTTTTATTAAATGTATTTATTTTAAGCGGCAATTTGTATTGTGTAATTTCCATTGTATTCATTAAACAGTGGATTATTCAAATAAGAATTAAAAAAAAAAAAAAACTATACCAAGTCACAAGTCATAGTACACGCTACAAAATGTAGACTGTGTGCATCACAAAGTGTATATTACTGTGTTTTCCTGAATTGGTAAAACACAAATATGATGAGGGAGAGAGAAATGAAATAAACTCATATTAAGGATATTTCAGTGAGTCTGGACTAGAAGCTGAGCTGTATTCTGACTCACAGAGCCTGCTCTTCCTGCTCTTATACTGAGTGAATCTGCAAGGCCGACAGCAGAGGATAGCTGGTCACCTGCCTTTACTAGTGATGGCCAAAGGAAGTTTCATAAACCATTTACTGTACTTTCGATGGCGCTTGAATGGTACGGCTGGCAGGGAAGACGTGGACAGTCTTAGAGGTTCAGCTGAAGGAGAAAGACTCTGTATCCAGGCAGCCATATTGACAAAGCATGTGCAGATCTGAGCAGACCGTACCGCTCTCTGGAAGCTAGCTGAGGTATACCTGGATGTCACCAGCATAGTAGTGGCAGGAGAAGCTATGTGTCTGAAGGACATATACTTTGTGTTTGTCTGTTAGTTTTTTAATCCACTGTTAATGCTAAAGTTTTATTTCTGATACTTCATGGTACCATGGTTCAACTTTAATAAATGTAAATAAATGTAATAGTTATACATATAATATTGTATGAAGGTGATTCCTTCCATATTAAACAAGATATCACGAAAAGTTGAATTGAAAATATAATTTGGATGCTAATGTGTGTGGGAAAAGTTCCGAAATGCAAATCTGCACATTACTGTTTATCCTAGAGACATAAGCTATGTTTAATCATAACTGATCCGTCCTGTTTTTTTCCCTTTCTGCTATATTTGTGTGATTTCCTGCAGTCTACCTGTTGGTGGGATTGACGATAATGTTCCTGCTACTTCGCACGTTTCACAAGCTGGCTGACTTGCATGGCCTGACATCATTATTGCACTTGCCTCACTGTGAGGAGGAGGAAGACGACAAAGAGCCCATTGTAGCTGATCAAAGTGCTAATAATGAGCAGGCAAATGTGGACAGGAACACCGGTCAGCCCTTGGACCCGAGTTCCCAGGTCTCCTACAGCTCCATCAACAGATAAGCCAACGCTGTCCAGAAGTTCAGTTGAACTACTTCACCATGGTTACTAATTCCCGTCATGTCCGTGATGGGATAATAAGCTTATGGTCTTTATGAAAGTGAAATGATACTTTCCTTTGTAATGAAACATGTAATCAGAATTTTTGCTCAGAAGGTTTATGTGGAAGTATTTGTCTCATGTTTTTAAGAGGGATTTCAAGAAATAAGATTTATAAGGTGC
>JAABNX020000042.1:6994966-7007692 GCA_015163995.2 Mormyrus lacerda | reverse complement strand
TAGTAGTAGTAGTAGTAGTATTAGTAGTAGTATATAAGCAAAAGTTTAAAAAATTGTCCGTAATATTTATTTTTAAAAGTTTGAAAATAATATAATGCTCCCTATTTATGTAGCACAGGGGATTCATCAGTAAAACAATACAATTGTTTTGGACACTACATTCTACTGCCTGCTGTTTGTAGAGCAGTGTTTCTTAAAGCAATCTTTGGGGACCCCAGTTGGGAGTGAGTGAAAATGTGGCCCATTTGAGAGTCTCTGAGGACTGGTTTGAGAAGCGCTGCTGTAGACCATAATTTGCAATGCATTGTGGGTATTTTAATGTGTGCTATATACTGAATCAGATTGGCTGTCGAGAATTCAAATAGCAATACAAAATGGCAGATGTTATATAATACTATGTTTCGACAATAGAGAGCCATTCTGAAAACAGCTTGTGATTCATAGAGTGAAGAAGGTGGATAGATCATAATAGACTATTACTTATATAAGATTTTTAAGATAACCATGGACTTTACTTGTCCCAATTTTATTTAGCATTGTTTGAATGATTTAATCCCAATTATTTATCCTTCCTTGAACGTACTGGGGTCTTTTGGAGTTGTATGGCTGGAGAATCCTACGCTGGGCATTTGCATTTTGTGGCTGCTCTGGGGTTCATCATTTTTGGGACACTGGAGAGAGTCCCTACTGCTCCGTGGCGAACTCTCTGGTGTCATACGCATGATACTCGACATATTTAGTTTGAATTCTGAGACCTTAAACAGAGATGACTTTCCCTTGCCGATTTCCTGCTTGGTGGCCTCACCACTCTGCCCCTCCCTTTTAGACACAGTGGTATATTCCGCCTCCCCCGTGGCCCTCCCAGAGAAAAAGCCAAGCGATAATTTTGGTATAGGCGATTCTGAGCTCTGCTGTTCTGTCTCTGTTCTTGACTTTACAGGTTTAATGATCTCTTCTTTACCCTCTCCAACTTTTTCTGTGACTCCGCGGGAAGTGATATTTGATCTGATCCCTGCTTTTTCTCTGCCAGCCCCAAAGACTCTGTCCTTTTTCACCCGCGTAATACTTTCTTTGTCTTCCTTCCACTTCGTCTCACTCTTCGGTGCTCTTGCTTTGGCAGCAGCTGGCTCTGCACTCGTCACTTCATCAGAGAGGCTAGGAAACGACTGAGACATCTCAGCTTTAGGATTCAGTAAGACAAACACTGCTTTCTTCACTTTAGGCATTTTGGGTCCTTCATATCCCACCATACGCTCTAAAGACACGGAAGGAGATTCAGACGCTCTCATTTTGCCGGCATGTTCTATAGACCCACTGCTTTCAGCTTTTGTTCCTTTGGAGCCTGATATCTCCAAGTCAGGAATTTTAAATTTTGATGACTTATTACTTATTTCTGGGTTTTGCAGCTTAGCAACACAATTGTCATTTCCTTCTTTGGTTTTGGAAAAATCGATACCAGGAAGGGTAATTTTTGGCATTTGTAACTTTCCCTGCACTTTTTCTTTATTGTCTACAGGCATCTCAGCTGTGCCTTTGCCAGATTTTTTCATTTTAAATTGACCCTGTTGCTCCCCATCCTTGGTCTTCCCGTGTTTTTCCGGTTCTGTACCTTTTCCCATCTTTAACTTCGGCGAGCCAGTTGAGGGATTTTTTCCCTTTGGACCTTCACCTTTTGATAAACCTATGTCCAGTTTCATGTTGCCTTTTGGGACCAATATGTCTATCGCTGGCATTTTCATCTTCACTGGTTCCGCCGGAGCATATGTGCAAACTCCTTCATCTGTATTTCCTAATATATTCACTTTTGGAATTTTGATTCTGGGTTTAAATTTCCTGTCAGCTTTGACATCAAGAGCATTTTCTCCCATTTTGCGCTGTGGGATGGATATGTCAACATCTGGCATTTTGGCCTTTGGTTTAGAGAATCTATAGTCTGCATGAGTATCATTGTCCTTTGATCCCATTGCAGTGTCACATTCAATATTTTCTTCTTTTGAGCTAGAAACATTAAATGGAGGTAAGGTCACTTTTGGAATCCTAAGCTTAAAGTCCTTTCCTTCAAAACCTTGATCACCTTCTTTACATGCGTTTGAACCAAATGGCCCCTTTTGTTTGTCTTTTGCAATACTCACACCAAGATCAATCTTAGGTGCGGATATATTAACCGTAGGCATTTTGGGCATTTTAAACTTTCCTTCATGCTCCTTGGTGTCAGCTTTTGGAGATAACAGTCCTCCTTCTGACGCCCTTCCTGCTGGCAGGGAAAGTTCAATAGACGGCATTTTAGCTTTGGACTCTGGATCTGCTTTGGCCCCAACAGCATCGATACCAGCTTCTCTAGAACCTAATTTAGGCATCGATAACTTTGGCATTTTGAACTTGTACTTTACTTGATCATCATAGCTTTCCTTAGTGTTTTCTGGAATTGCAACTTTTCCTTTCTTTGCCTTTACCTCTGTTTCAGCTTCTTTTTCGGATATAAAAATTTTAGGAATTTTTATTTCCACTTCCGGCATGTCGCCCCGTTCGGGTCTGCGGTCCTCTCCAGTCAGCTTGATGGACGCTTCTTCCCTATCTTTTGTCCCCTTCACATTCAGGTCAATATCTGATAGCTTGGGGGTTACAATGTTCAGTTTGGGTATTTTTAATGTTGGGAGCTTCAGTTGTGAATCTTTTTCATGAGTATCAATTTCAGGGTCCTTATTGTCACGTTTGATATTTGGTGGTTTGATATCTTTACATCTGCTGACATCTGTCTTTCCTTTAGGAGTTGAAAGACTTATATCTGGTATGTTTCCTTTGCCAAATTTGATCCCATATGATAGTTTAGGAAATCCAGGTCCTTTATCTTTTACAGCAGATCCTTCTATTTTTCTATCTTTTTCTTTGCTTTTTTCTTTGAAATGCAAGTCAGCAGTGACATCATTCTTTCCTCCGGGTAGATTTAAATTAATATCAAACTTTGGTACCTTGATGTTAACAGCTGGTATCTTAACAGAGGTTGTCTGTGAGTTCATTTCATCCTTCTTACCTCTGGAAGCAAATATGTTTTCCTCAGGTAACTTCAAAGTTGGTAGTGATACGTCAAGAGTGGGCATGTTCACCTTAGCGCCTTTACTTACAGAGATATCAGTTTCCATACTGCTGTCTTTAGATTTAATTTTTGGAAGTGAAACATCTAATGTAGGCATATGAATACGGCCGTCTTTGGATTTTTGACTTTCCATGATTTTTTCCTCTGGTAGTTTCAGTTTTGGGAGTAAAACATCAACCTTAGGAATATAAAGTTTGCTGTCTTCATCTCTGTACTCAACTTCAGCAACTATTTCTTGTGATTTTTGTTGTGGAAGTGAAATATCCATTTTTGGCACGTATGATTTTACACCTTTGACCTCATGACTTTCATCAGCAGTTTTTGCTTCTTTAGACTTCATGGTTGGCAGTAAAATCTCAAATCTAGGCATTTTCAGTTTGCCACCTTCGTCGTGTTCTTCCACATGTGCCTCTGCTGCTGGTGACTTCAGTTTTGGCAGAGAAATGTCAATTTGGGGCATGTAACCTTTTTCATGTCTTATATCTGATACTTCTTTGTATGCTTTAAGTTTTGGAAGTGAGACGTCAAATGTTGGAATTTTAAACTTCCCAGATAAGCCTTTGTGTCCTTCAACATCACTTCCTGCATCTTTTGATATTTGTTTTGGAATCGTGATATCTATTTTTGGCAGTTTGACTCCTATCATTTCAGGACACTCGATGTCCACTTTTTTGTATGCTTTTATTTTGGATAATGTAGGCCAGTGGCCTTTACCACCTTCCCATACATTTTTATTTCCATTTTCGCTCTTTATTCCTGGAGCTGAGATATCAACTTGGGGTATGGATATTCCGCCACCTTTTGTAATCTCCAGCTTTGAGTCAGATTCAGATGTTTTCAGTTTTGGAAGTGAAATATCCACAACTGGAATATTTATCTTCCCACCTTTGTCACTAACATCTGACTCAGCACGTTTCATTTTTGGTAATGAAATTTCAAATGTTGGCAAAGAAATCTTTGAAGCTTTGGGTTCCTCAGGCTGATCAGGACTTTTAAAACTGGGCATGAATTTTGGCACTGAAATATCCAATTGAGGCATGCTAATCCTTGCATCTTTGACTTCTGTATCATTTTCTTTTGTTATAATATCTAGCAATGGGCATTTGGAATCAGCTTTGGGAGTAAAAGCGCTAATTCTACCCAGTTCTGGCTTTGGTAATGATATTACTGGCATTTTTAGCTCCAGTCCATCTATTCTGTCTTGGCTTCCTTTAATTAATCCCCCTTTTGCGTCAATATCAGCTGCACCCTTTGTTTTCGGCAGACGTAGATCAATGTCAGGATCCTGTACTGAAATGTCGATGACTGGCAGTTTTATTCCAGGTCTTTTAATTGTCTCAACAGATTCCTGAGGAACTGCTAGATTTGCCTCACATCTTGGTTTGGGCAAAGAGATTTCAATGGATGGGAGCCCATCCAGATCTTTGCCCTTTTCTTCCAGATCTGTTTTTGGAGTGATCAAGCCTAATTTTGGAAGAGATACCTCAACATCATCCTTTAAACTTCCAAACTTTGGCAAGAATTGTAAGGGTTCATGCGTCCCCTCTGCTTTGGGTGTTTTAACATGTGTTAGGGCCATATCTTTACCCACAAGCAAGTGGAAGTCAAACTTTGGTGCTGTAATATTGATGGATGGCATCTGCATTTTCCCCTCTGGAACTTCTTCTACTTTTTTCTTGTCTAAGGAATAACGAGGAAGTTCGACTTCTGGCAGTTGGAGCTTTGCTTTCTTCATCTTACCATCTTCACTGCCAAGTTCATCTTCTGCAGTGGGACTAGAACCAAAACCAATTTTGCCGATTTCAAATTTAATGCCCTCACCTATCGAGTGTCCTTTTTGTGACTTGATGTCTTCCTTACCTACTCTGGGACTCTTTTGACCCTTTTTAGGTAAGGTGTCTTCTGCTTTCACTGAGGGCAGTCCCATGGATAGTTCAACTTCAGGAGGTTTAAACTTTAATCCATCTTTTTCTTTTACATGAGTTTTTATTGCATCAGCATCACTTTGACTTGATATCACACTAAAATCAAATTCTACTGACGGTGGTCTGAATTTGATTTCAGGTGACTTCACTTCCATCTTTTCTTCAGAGGAGCCTGATCTTCTGTCCTTAGCTTTAGCGAACATCATCCCAAAGCCTGGGGCCTTCGGTTTAACTTTGACTTTTTCTTTAGTCATATCAGTGACCTTGATGCCTCCTTCTATGTTGGCTTCTTCGATATTAGCTTGCTTCACCGTCATTTTAGGAAACCTTATTTTCCTTTTCTTCTTCTCTGTTGTGAGTGTCCCACCCCGAGGGCCATATCCTGCGAATTTCATCTCTCCTTCCATTGGCTCCATCCCGATCTTTGGCAGCTTCTGTAACTTTGGGAAGACAAACTCTACATCCATGGGGCTGAACTCCAGCTTGGCTGGAGACGTTTCCTTTTCCATTTCTCTTCTAGCTTTCATTTGTTTGTTCTCTTTTAGTCTTTTTAAACCAAACCTCCCAGCTCTCAATTTTCTAGCTTTGAAAGTTTTTTTGCTTCTAAAACTCTGCAAAAAGAATTTGAAACATGATTTAATTTTTTTTACTGAATTGAAAAACACATCAATTGTATACAATTTTTTATGTACTGGTAAAACTAGAGCTATATTGCAATAATTGTATACTAGTATACATTTTGAAACAGTTACATCTAAGTAAATAGTATATAGTATATAAATAGCTATAAGATGTCTTATAGCTACAAACTTGTCACAGTCAGTTATATTTCTATAAATAACAACTATAAAAACAAAACACAATGAAAATAATACAATGAAAGGGAACTAGAATTTTTATTCTCACTAGTCATCAGTTATTTTTGATCTCACTATCCGCAAATTCATTGAGTCAATGATACAATTATTTGAGTCAATAATAATCCATGCAAGAAGGATTTTTTTTTTCGTTAGAGGAATGTATTAGATTAAATCAATAGCTATAGTACCAGACACTGACACACCATGTTGCATTTTTGCATTATATACTGCATGAGAGCAAGGGGCCTTGCAGGAAGGGAGATGATCTGGAATAATGTTTGTATTGGTTCAATTTGCTTGTTCCTCATTTAAAATGTTAATGATGTTAGATGTTAGATGTTAGATATTCTTTGTTATTTCCTGGCCCCTGGTACACCCTTGTCACCAAAGTTACTGGCAGCACTATACAGACTACATCTTCAAAATGCCTTCATAATGCATTTGCAGAATATCCTTTCCATCCTAATGTAAGTGGAGATAATTGTGTCATTCCTTGATTTACCATTTTAGGCATTTTGGCTTTTGGGCCTTTGAGCTCAAGGCTGGCAGCACGTGGGAACGTACTGACGTCGATGCCTGGTATTGTCCTCTTCAATAAGAAGGAGACCTTGTAGGGTTCAGCACATTGAAGAATCTTCAGGGCATCTTCATACTTCACATTATCAAAGTAAACTTTGGCACTAAGCAACTGATCTCCTATATTCAGATAAACAAGCAAAAGAAGTTGCAAACTTATTTGCAGTAAATTAAGCAATTATTTAAAAACACACACATGCATATTTCTGTTTTCTTTCATCCAATGATATGTTACACCAAAGAAAACATCTGAAGGACTGAATTCCACACAGACCACTTTTTAAAGCATCGGCTGTTGCTTCATGTGTGAGATATACCTTGGCATGACATGCCTATTTTATGGCAAAATTAATTTGCTTGCTTTATTTGACTCAACTTTCAGAATTTGGACTTAACACACACTTCAGTGATTTAAATTTCACTGGAAGTTGTCATACAGAGGTAGTTAGGAATATCCCTTTCCACAGTCAGAATTGTATACCTTTCTGAAGACTGTGGTGTTTTGCTGCTGGTGAGTCCTTTAATACGTCTTTGACAAAAATTCCTTTTTTTCCTCCACCTGTCACACTGTAGCCACTTGCCCCAGCTTCTGCCTCAGTCTCCACAACAACTTCCACCATTTCTGAGGCAGGAGCTTTTTCCTGACAAGGCAACGCAAAGCGAGCTTATTAGAATGATGACAGGCGATGTGTTTCTGTATTGAAATGTTTGTCATTAAGCCCATTCATTTTGCAGACTCCTTTGTTTAAAGTGAGGTACAAGTGAGGAAAGTCTGGGTTAATGGGTTAAGTGGGCACGGTCAGTCAGTGGTTTTGGAATAGCGCGAGTTAAAGGCGTTCAGAGGCCCAACCGTGAAATGATTATTCTCCCAGGTCACTTATATGACATATAATACGGCTGTGCTCCATGCCTACCTGGGCCTCACTGACTTGCCCTAAGGGATTCATGTCTCCTTGGAACGACTGCGTATCCCTCAAATGGCTTTGCTTGCGGCTCAGAACCTCCTTCAGCTCGTCATGCAGTTTTTTCTTCTGTATCTATCATATGAAAATGAGGTCAACAGACTTTCCAGTGTCTCCTTGATTTATACTCGATTACATCAAGCAAATCAAAATGTGTAACTATTCCTGTGCTCATGTTACATATAATTATTGTGAAATTCTTAGCTTACGTCCTGTGAGTGTGGATACCAGTTCTAACATCTGTTTTTACATGATTAAATGTAGCTTTATTTCAAGAACCAGAAGGTAGGGGAGACCCGCACTGTCACAGTTCACATACTTGCACACACACTCTCACACTGTGAGCAATTAAGAGACAATCCAGATGTGAGGTCACATAGCAACATATATAGATATATATATATCTATAACATATATAGATCTATATCCATTGTATTGTATGATAGATTTGAAATGTTTGTTCTTTTGGGGTTTTATATAGTTTGTTTGGAAGTACGTTGACCATTTTCTTAAATAACTTGTGCAGTGATTATTAATGGTGATGAACCCTGATCTCAACAAATCTCACCGCTCTTTCAGGACTTTCCTCTTCTAATGTGGCTTTGAGGTTAGGAGAATGGTGTTGGGTAGGTGAAGACCTACTGATGGGAGTAGTGCATGGTGTACCTGTCAAGAACACAACCCAAACATCCAGTATGAAATAAAAACAGACACAAAATAACAGAAGTTTGACAAAATAGCAGAATAACTAAATAATATATTCACAAGATGAGAACATCATGAGCTTTGAGAACATCTTGGTACACTATCATACACGTTCTGAACTGTGTGGCATCCCAGAAGAAATGTGGGAGGTGAAGGGGGTGGGAACCTGCTTTGTACATCCCATAATGATGAAATGACTTAAGTATGTCATCACGGAATATCAGGACACTATGAGGGTAAGTTCTCGAAATTTGGTCTCATATTTCTCGGCTGGTATATGACCGTGCAGCACAATCATCAGATATGACTTCCACAAGGTAGAAGGCCATAGCATGTTTAATAGTCAACAGGTATCCTTTACTCTTCAAACATAAACTCATCTGAATGTAGGAAAAAGGGGAAAAGGTGACTTATCAGGTTATATTCAAATTTCAACAGCCCGTGGGTTCAGACTTTGTGTTTTTCACACCCAGCTATGTCTTTTGTTGCATTTGTCCTGGATGAATGTACTGTTACAATGACAACCTTTACATCAATTGCAGCTTTGGGAAGGTCATGGAGTTCAGTTTGTCTTGAAAGTGGGCAGTAGAGGTACTGGTTCAGTATTACCTTTGTTATTTATTATCTTTCTATCCCTGTCGGTGAACTTCCCTCTTTGCAGTGTGCCCGTGTTGGACATAGGCTCTTGTGATATTGGAGACTATTCCTCTTGGGATGGTGGGGGAATACTCCTTTAACTGTCCCACTGAGATATTCAGAGATCATCTTGATATTCACCACAAGCTCGATCTATCATGCACGTAACAATTAGCCCTTGACCCAGAAAGCTGTTTAAATGCATATTATAGTTCAGATTCTTTGAGTTTCCCATTATTGAACTTATGAACACTCTAAACTAATAAATTTGTTTGAACAGGGCACAGGTTTTATTAAATGTTTACCAGTTACCGCATCAAAAAAACCTTTGCTACTCTAAATCTCCAAAACACATTAAACTTATTTTTTGTCTAAAACATTTAATAAGGTAATAAAGGTTTCAGGTGAACTGCATTTAAAGTTGGAATAATCTTTGTTCGTGAGATCGCCGCAGGAAGATAAATATCGTCAGAAATATGTGCTTTCCCACACTCTTGATTGGCAGATATAAAGTTTCAATCGGGCAGAGGGTAACCTTACAGTGCATATCTGCATTACTTTCCAAGTTAGTTAGACTATAATAAGATCACAAGCTTAAATAAATATACATTCCAGGGGTGCACTAATCATTCCGTATCACAGATGTGTAGATTTATTATTCTGCTATTAAAGTTTGAATGTTCATGGGAGCATTTAAAATCCATCCATAGCCTCTTGTCTAATGCAGGCCTGTGGGGTCTGGAGCCCGTCCCAGACACTTTGGGTGCAAAGCAATATTTAAAATACAAATTAAAATCAAGGTAAAAGCAGATAAAAGCAAATTTTACCCTTTCTAATATATATATTCATCATGGGTGAGAACATAAACTAGACTACCATTTTAAATATTTTCGAGATACATTTCCACATAAAGTTGTAGGGAAGCAGCTGAAAATTCATTATGAGAAAACAGAATTATGGTTAGTTTTGGAACTGTGATGCCAAGATGGTTAGTTACATTATTTCTTTCAAATATTAAAATTTTGAATTTGCTTGCACTTTTGTGCACTTTGCGCTAAAATGAAAGTTAAGCACCTATTTATGAAACAAAGAATCGGTCTACATTTTACACACAAATTCATAACTTGCTTTGTGTGCTGGTTTTTGTTCCCCCAGTGAAAGGAAAAAAGAATGGAAAATGCCTCCCTACGCATTTGTACATAATAAGTCCATGAGTCACACTATAAAGGTCAGCGCTGGATGTGTTCAATCCAGAGTCTGTCAAAACAATGAGTGGGAAACCTTTTCTTACATTGTTGACATTCCCAGTAAAGGTCTAGAATTTCGATGCATCGTGGGCTGGTCATTTTCCGTGCTACCCTCATGTTACTTCCGATGTTCTCAGCTGACACTCATACCACCTGCCGTCTCACATGCAATCAGTGGTTCTGGAATTAGTAAGGCTGTTTATACATGCATATAGCGCGCATGCTAAACGTTCATCATGCCTCGATGTTATTCACATTTATGATGCTTAGATTATTAATATGAAGATGAGCAGCAGAGGAAAAATATTTTTGGTTATTATATTTCTGTTGTTTCTTTTTTCTGGTCAAAATGTTGTAAAATAATTTGGAATCATTCATCCCCACAGTAAATGGACCTTAAATAAATAGACATAAATTATTAAGTTCCTATGCATTGAAAATATCTTTCGACCTTCTTCAAACATAAACCCATCCGGATATATATATATATATATATATATATCCGGATCTGGATCTGTGCCTAATATATATATATGGAATTACAGTTACAGTTACTTAATTTGACTTTATTGTCATATAATGAACAAATAAAAAAATACAACCCTGATGAATGAGTTAATACACGATTTACCCCTGAAAACTGAGAAAAGGGTTTTACAAAATCTTTTATACCTCCTGTTAATTTTTTTCTTTTCTTTTTGGGAGATAAATTACAAGAAGAAAGGACATAAATAATCTATACATTTTCAGTGTAATTAATTGATGAATTACTTCTGTCCGTCTATCTACCTTCAATATCCATTCATCGAGTACAAAGTTGCAAAATGGTCTGAAATGAAAGACAGCAAAATCAAAGAAAGGCAAGAGAACACCATATACAGGATGGTATTAGAGCAGGGTCCCCCAGTTCTGTTCCTGGACCAGTCTGCAACACAAGATGCTGAAGTCTCTGCTCAAACACACCTGCTAAACTTTGCACTTAGCCAGTGAGCTGAATAAGGTGTGTTTGAGTAGGGAAAGTTGCAGACATCGTTGCAGATTGTACCTCCAGGAACGGAATTTGGGAACCTTGTATTACAGCATCACAGGACATTACAGGGTATGCTGACACAATGGATGTTTTGATTATGGGACACACACAGAGAGAACATTCACATGGTGAGGATGGGATTGGAATCATCAACCAAGGCGTGAGGAACAAGTTCTAGTAAAAGAGACACCTAAAATTAAGTTAAGTAAAGCAAATATTGTTATACTGTGTATCACACAGTGAGCTTGCAAACACAAAAGTTAATTAAACTTCAATGAAGCTGCGTAGATCCGAGCAGTAAGGGTGTAATATAATATTTATTGTAATGCAAGTGTAAATAACCATATCAGATGTTTGTTATATGGATATTGTGATGTTAAATCTGTTATATATTTTGGTTATAAAAGAAGTCTTTTCTGCCGCTTGCATTGTTATAAATCCATCAATCCTCCAGTCACTTCTGCTGGAGTGAGTCATGCAGATCTAGGATCTGTCACAGGCAGCACTCAGGGCTCAAAGACACTTTGCTGCAGTTTGAAAGCAGGGAGAGGAATGTCATGAATCTATATTGCAAAAAAGAAAACCTGGCTAACTTTTTCACTTTCACTTTGTTCATGACCTTGTGCTGGATGAGCGGTTGGGAAACTGAGGGACAACAAATGAACCCGGGTATGTTGGAGGAGATGAAACCAACGCGAAGCCCAAAATAATCCCAGAATGATCATTTCAAATAAAACTGCAAATAAATGTCCAAATCGTGAACTCTATCTCTATCCCTAATGCATCGCAAACCAGGGCTCAACATCATGGTGAATTTTGATAGAAACTTTGATTTTTTGATTCGTACCATGAGAATGGTATTTAAGCACAGCCTACATAGGTTTCTTTTTTTCGATTAAACATTTTGCAACGGGCACATGCTTGTACAGTAACAGGTATAGAATCCCTGTTACACGCAACATGCACATGCATAGATACTTAATTACTGTTACAAGGCTTGTAATTAATCATAACTTTTTAGTAGTCTTCTAAATTCTCTTCTAAGTAATACCGTATATTGATTTTTAAAAATTCATTAACTGTAATTGCTGTAGCACTTCAAGCTTTCTATATTAAAGGCAAATAGTTAGTAATAATCTGTTTCCTTTAGACACTTTTTAAAGACTAAATATGGAGTTTTTTTATTATTCACCTATATAATTAGATATGATTAGATACATCTGTGTCTTATGTATTTACAGAATCATCAAAAAGCTAAATTATTTGCAGCAGTATGACAGTGATCTGTAAGGAGCCTCCGACTCAGTAAGGCCTCCTGTAACATAACGCATACAGAGTAGAGGCTCCCATTCGTAATTCAATTTAGGGAAATACAAAGTGATGATATGTAGCCTGTCATCGGCGTCAAACTGCACAACCCCCCCCCCCAATGCTCAACCCAAAAGTCACACATAGCATGTTGTGTGTGAGTGTGTGTGTGGATTAGGTTTATATTACATTGTGGGGAACAAAACTAAAAATGCCTAAAGTTTCGTATTTAGTTTGGCTACTTACAGTATCGTTAAGGTTAGGGCTGGGTAGGGGTTATGTTGGGATTAGTGTTTTCCCCATAGAAATGAATGGAGAGTCCCCACAAAGATATAATTACAGACCTGTCTATGTGTGTGTGTGTGTGTGTGTGTGTGTGTGTG
>JAABNX020000042.1:6895342-6916673 GCA_015163995.2 Mormyrus lacerda | reverse complement strand
TGGGGGGTTGGTGGGACGGTAATTGCAGGGACCTGGACAATAAATCCAGCATATAGCGTTCCCCTTTTCATGGGGGAAACTTCTAGGGATATATGAGAGAAAAACTAAGCATTTATAATATTATAGATTTGAATTAACATTCATACATTTCACTTTATTAATGTTTTAAAAATGTATTGATGGTATCTACATCAAATGAAAAACAACCTCTAAGTAATTCAGCCTCAGTATAACCCAGTTCTGCTTCCGTTCTTTTCTCCTTCCAGCTATACATATATATATATATATATTTTAAGGAACCTCAGCCATATAGCTGATATTTGCTAATTATGATAATTATGCCTAATTATGTGATACGCACATACGACTTAAGTTAAGCCTATAGTTAAATATATTCATGTTTTAATAAGTGTCTCAATTCCTTTTTGCTTTGCTTTTACAAAACATTCTAACTATCAAACATTGAACTTTGCTGTTAAATGCTGTTAAAGCTAGACAATAATGCTTAGTATGCAGAAAACATAGAAAAGATGACGCTATGCGTGATCCGATGGATAACAACAAAGAACTCAGAGTTGTGTGCCTAATTATTGTATATACTCCAATGAAATCGGTCAGTATCGTGTCCTGTTACATTTCATGACTTTTTATCGTCACAAACAAATTTGGCTCTTCCACTCATAGGTAACACTATACCTGAAATATTTTTATTAGAAAATGGATAATGATTTATGTAAATAAATTAATTAATAAATAAATAAATAAATATTGATTTTGTGTTTGGCATTTTAAATAGAGAAGATTTGGGAAGAAAAACTAAACGATTCCTGTATTTTACAGGGTATTAATTCTCAAGCAACTGGTGTGACAAGTTAATGCAGCTTAAAATGTTGCGTAGCATTCTGTTACAAATGTATCTCACACGGATTTGCATGGAAAAATTATATTCTTGATCTCCAGTTCCTTGTTGTATTCACTGGAAAGGAAGCTGTTCAACAGCGAGGAAATGGGCAAACTCATGTTTATTTCTGATTGCATTTGTCATGACATATACCAGGTAAATTTTATGATTTTTGTCTTAACCGTGGTCTTTAAGCCTTTTATGTTCATATTGTTTTGATTTAACTAACTGGCACTATAAGCCCAACTTCCACTTTTTGCAGTCATGCATAATAAATTAACATCAAATAACCAAAGTCATTAAAAAAGCCAATTCCACCACATTACTGATGCAGTTGCATTGCTGAAGCAGTCTGTCATCGGATGACAGAATATTATCTCGTAACAAATCAAAAAAGACAGTAGAATCCTACCCACCATGGGAAGGGCAGAGGATGCACTCACTGATCCCCCAAGCTATTCCTGTTCCTTCACAGCAAGTCTTTGGGGTCCGTAGTCCAGGCAGACGTGAGCTGCACTGTGAAGAGAGCACAGACCCCATGGTCAGATTGTTATTCTTCCTGATAATGTGAGGGACACTTTGTTACCATTTTATTGTTTTTGTTCTTAGTGCCTTTAATTTCACCTAAGATTTGCTCCTAGAAAATTATACAACAGATGCTGTCACACTGTAAGATTACAGGAGACGGAGTAGTAAGCCACACAGCATCACAGCGTATAGGTGTCGCAAGTGATCGCCAATGACAGCAGATAATCCAGTTTATGAAACCCAGATTGCCCTGTTTAGATGAAATATCTCAGTTGAGTGGGTCAAAAAAGTATGTTGGAGGGTCGGTGGAGGCGGTTGGTTCAGGCAGTTCCAAACAAACTCATTAGGAACCTTCCAATACTCCGACACTGGAGGCAGGAGCAGAGAACAGGATGGCGGCATCCCCAGCCACAACATACCAGGAAGCGTCCCAACTACACAACCGCAAAAGTCTGGTGTTATGTGTCTCATAACTGCATGTCTACCATCTGCTAAAATTATTATTATTTTATATGTTGCATTATTTATTTATTATTTTTAATACAAATAATTTTTGTGCACTGTGTACTACATTTACTTGTGTGTACTGCCCTGCTTTTCTTTTGCACTAAATAAACGTTTGTCTGTGTTCCATGTACCTCGCTGCCATATGCACGTTCATCGAATCTAATCTAGTATGGGCTTTGTTTAGCTTGTTTCATTGTATGCAAGAGATTTAAAGTAGTATATTTCCGTTTACTGTTCTGAGAGCTCTTAGACATGTATTTGTGTCATAACCAGGCATGAACATAAGGGGGGGTGTGTGTGTGGGTGCCTGAGCCTTTTCCTTTTGCCAAAACTATTTAAAGTGCCTCCAGGTATGGACTGCCCCCTTTTTTACCTTTGAACACCTGTCCTGGCCAAAACCTTTGTTTTTTTTAAGCACAATTGATACAGAGATTGCTTTAGAGTAAACATTTTTTGGCATTAAATCATAAATTCTCCATGAGCTTCACCTGTCACTTTTGTTTCATTTACAAGCTTCGTGAAGGACTTAGCAGCCGAATGGCGTAGCATAAATGACACAGTATTGCATACTTTTGTTTAGTTAAGTTTATCAACTTACCTTAAATGTTCCTTATTTAAATAGGCATTATGTTGGCTTGGATGCAAAACAAATGAAAAAAGCTTATTTTTTGTCCCAACTTGTAATAAAATTTACTATTTATGAAAAAATCTGAATAAAAATATTTTTAATACATGCAATTATTTTCTTGTGTATGTTGACACCATAAAGGTAAAAACATCCTTTGTGACACCCTTGCTAGGTACATAATTAATATTCCCAGTAAATAAAACCTTCCTGCATGAAAATACACATTTAGAGACACTGAAGATGCCAAAGGGAATCGATTCTAGAACATTAACGCAAAGTTGAAATAGAGATGGAAATGAAGCTCTCCCAGTTGCCTGAGGTGAGTAATTTAGACCAATGTTTCCCACCCTGGTCTTTGGGGACCCCCCCAGATAGTCCGTGCTTTTGTTTCCTCCCTGCTGGCGAGTAAAAACTGCATACTGGACCACTTTTCTCTCTTTTTTTACACTGAACTAACCCAATTGGCTAGTAGCAAAAATCACCCCCTCATTGATGGAGTTACAATAAAATATTTCAATATCATATTTTCCTAGCATCTAGGTGTAATGGTAACTCTTTACTCGAAGCTGTCGTCTACAATCCACCATAGGTACCTTCCTAATGCATTATAATGGTCAGCATAAGAAATAATAAAGCATTATAGTGCTGATGATAATATTTCATAAGTTGAAATGAAGCTCACATATGTAATGTATTATATAATGTATAGTGCATATAAGGCACTATATAATGTATTATAAATACAAGCTTCATAAAACATTCTTAATCCTTAATAAACATGACTCTTCCTGTATGCCTTTTTATAAATATTTATAGCTATGTCGTTTAATGCTTTGTACAGGGATTTTAATGTGTTATGAATGTGTTCATAGATTGTTATACACATGACATTCATAGAAAGTGTTACCAGTGCAATTTGTATCAATGGGAATAACAGCGACAAAGCAGCTGCTTGAGTTTACCTGCCCATTGCGAAACTCTCTAAAGCAATATTTGAACTCTGTGTCTGCGGAGTCTCCAAGAAATTCTTGGGCTTGTACTTGGGGCAGTAGAGCCTCAGTCTTCTCTCCTGGCAAACTGTTCCGTGCTTCCAGCACACGGGTTGTCCGTGTGAGGGTATCTTGTTGAGCCCTTCCTGTTTCCCCTGTTCCTACCTTCAGAACCTGGTGGATCTTTATACTAGCTTCAGGTGGGTGCTGGACGCGCACCTTTACCATTGAAGATTCAGCTGCCGAAAGACAATATAGAAAAATAAGATGATGCCCCATCCACTCACCCGAGTGTCTCTGCTGTCACATGTAAAGATACTATTTATATATCCCATAACACTTCTTGTGGGGGCACAAATAATGCAGTACTACACAGTTACTTAATACATTATATAACCAGTAACTAAGTCATAGTTACCTACTGATCCAATGTTTGTTCATTAGTAATCAATCACAGTGTAGGATCTATACTAGTTCATGATTTGTTCTTCATTAGCAGCAGAGTAAGTTACGTTACCCCTCAATTAAAATGTTACCATATATCCATTAATTAATGCTGGAATCATTAATTAATTCTCGGAATCATCAGAATTGCTGATGCATACCTAGAAGTGACCTATTGCACTTACAACAATATTTTCACTAATAAACAACTGCTAATATATGCACGAGCATGTCTGATCTATCACATCTACAAATACTTGTTAGCTACAGTCCAAGGAGACTTTCCATTTCCATTTTTTGTCATGCACCATAAACTATCTTGTTTACAATGATTCTGAATGTCACCAGTTGTCACTCTGCTACCAGTTCACCAATAAAACAATCAACGCAAATTTATGAAGGATTTTCATAGAAAACACACTGTCTGCTCTTCACTCAACTTCAGTAGTTTATCTTTTACAGAAAATCAGCAAAGATAAACATTGTCTGAAAGACAAATAATGAAACTTGCAAGTATATGGATTTGCCTAACCTTACTAAATAAATTCCATTATATTATTGGTATCACTTACCATTTGTCTGGTGATGCTCTTCACTCTGTAGTGGGAGAAGGTACTCTGACTGCGACATGAGCTGCTGGTCACCCAGCACAGAGGGATTTAATTGTGACTTTTCAATGTCATTGGTAGAGGATGCGACTGGAATGTGGCAGAACTTGCCCGTGAAGTTTTGAGGACACTGGCAACGGTCTTTCTGAATGCACACGCCACCATTTTGGCACAACATTGGGCACAAGACTTAGAGAGACCCAGGAAAAGAGGAAAACAGACATTGAAACTCATTAAAACAACATTAAATAGCTTGTTTGTTTATTGTTCCCTTCCATAAACAGTCAATCTACTTAAGGTTATATAAGCCTGTTTGGGTAGATTGTCTCACATCCAAGCATTAGACAAGTTTTCAATATCAGATGAAACAGAATATATTCAGTTTTGCTTATGGCTATGCAGACATTAACAACTCCTTCAATTGCCCACAGAACACTGATGTTTAATTAGCTGCACATTTTCATAAATATGCTAACGGTGAAGTGATATGTTGAAAAACAACTTGGATTTTATGACATGTATTCACAAATACTTCTAGCAATTATTTTTAATTTAAACATTGAGAAACATGCTGCTTACCCATTACTGAGACTCTAAGAACTAATTCCAGGAAACACACACACAAGTGGAACACAATAAGGAAGATGCCAGCCCATCGCATTGCTCAGAAGAGTAACTGTCAGAAAATGTTGGACGGCATAGATCAAACTTGGACAGACTACACTGGCGAGAGCAATAGCATGCACAAGTTAAAGTTCACCAACAGTGATTAATGGACATTTAACAGGATAGTTGGTAAACACAGTAGAGACACTGCCTATAATATTGCCATGGAATATGTTAAGCTCCTCTCTGAGCCATCCTCAATAAAAAACCCGCATCATGAGCTTCACAAAACTGGAATTTTTATCAGGGCTGTCACAGGGACACTGCTTGTGTCCAAGGCCAATGCAGAATGATGCATAACCTAGTGTAAAGAAACTGAACAATGAGAAAATATAATATGGCCGGATGAGTTGTCTTTCACCTTTTTTCTACATCTGGATGGGCTTAAATTTAGAGAAAGTCAAAGGACGCTTTCAGCTCACAATGTCTGTTTCCAATTGTTAAACATGGTAAGCAATCCATCTCTTGGGAGTCATTAGGTCCAGTGATTGCTCTGCATGGTCAAACAATAGCCAAGGAATAGAAGGCCGTTTTCAGGGCCAGATGCACCCTATAGAGCAAACACTGTTCCCTCTTGATTTTCCTACATTCCAGGCTAATAATGCCCCCATACACACTGCTAAACAAATTTGAGTTTTTTAAGGCATAAAGTCATACATCTTCCATGGCCTTCCCAATCATCAAATCTAAACATCACTGAAGCATCACAAGAAATTCTCTATTGAGTACTGCAAAGTAAATTTCTTCCCTCAATGGATTTTCTTACAGAAACAAGCCTCCCACTATATGAAATCTATACGTTGTATGGTTGCACTGCAAGAACTGAAGTAGTTTTGAAGACAAAAACCATAATAGGTCCTGGATGTTAATATAATATTAGGTTTTGTGTTTTTTTGGGCTATGAATAAGGTTTCACTGGAGTTTTTCCACAGCGTTGTTTAGTGTTTAAAATGTTGAGAATAATTGAATTGTATAGTTACATCTAACAGGATATCGTGCATATGCTTAAAGGCTAATGGCAGCCACACTCAGTAAGAAGAACAAAAGTAAATGAAAGACATATGCTTGTAGATTTTTCTAAGCAGAATGTCCATGCTTAGTTAGCCAGGGTTTCCAGAAGTGGAAAGATTTGCTTAACCCTTTAACCTGTTATCCATATCCTGGCTGTTTTAATCATGTGCAATTCCTCTTACACTAAATTATAATATGAATTAACACACAAAATAGCTGTGCTGGAGGGTGAAATCCAAAAGGCTACATGAATTATGCAAAATATCTTAAAATATATTTCCATAATATTTATAGTAACATATATATTTTATGAATGCCATGTCTATAAGAATCTATGAACACATTCACTATAGATACCATCATATTGCATCATAATGGTCAGTATAAGAATTGAGGATGTGTTGTAATGCATTATGAAGGTATGTATAATGCATTATACATGACAGCTTCATAAATCATTCATAATACATAATAAACATGCATGCCTTTTAATAAATATTTATAGCCATGTTTATAATGCTTTATGAATGCATCAGGATGCGTTATATGCTAGGGTTGGTGCCTGTCCGGCTCTATCCCATGTGTCGTTTCCCCATTTGGCCAGGAGTTCCCACTGGCCATTCCGTTCGCCGTTCCCCTAGTGTGTCCCCACATAGCTCTCTGGGTTTGGCTCGGATGTTGACACCCCTCCCATCATGAGTTTGATGCTGGCCTGAGGCCTGCCTCACCTCTGTGTTACATTTTGGTTTTGTTTTAGCCCCCGGTGTCTGTATGGTTAATTTATGTCTTGTTTATGGTTACAATGCCCATGCCTTGTCTATGTTCCGTTTTACTTTTGTTCCTTGATATCTCCTAGTCTTGATAGCCATCAGTGTTTGATCCTGTTTCCTAGTCTCTAGTGTCTTTTAATTGTAATTTATTCTACCTCTTCCTTGTTGCCCCATGCCCTTAGTAATTGGTTGTTTTGGTTATGGTTCTCATCTGTCCAGCATTGTGTCCTGTTAGCAGTATATTTAAGTTTCTGTTCTTGTTCTGTTTCTATGAGTTACATCGTGGCAGTTTCCTGTGCTGATATGTGTTTCTTGTAATTCCCTGTGTTCCTTCCTACCCTCAGTATTGTGGTTCCTGGTGTTGCTCCCTGCCTTAATTTTGTTTTGACCCCTGATGGTCCCTTTGTTTTCTGTTTCTCCATTTATGTTCTGTTTTCATAACAAAACCCTGGTTTGTTGGAGCTGCTATGAGGATTGTCTTTTCCTCTGTCATGCCCCGCCATAACAGTTATGAAGGTGTTCATAAATACTGACAAGCGTGGTATTCATAGATAGTGTTACTGTATTTACATACTGTATATATGAGTAAATTGTGGGTCATAATGTTGGCTTAAATATCCCAGGTTATTAGTTTGAATTCCACCAACGCTTTGCTTGGGTAGTCTGCGGGTAGTCTGGTAGTATGTGTGTGCTACATACGATGGACTGGCATCCCGTCAAGGGTGTACCCTGTGCATCCCAGGATAAGCATTAGGATCTCCTGTGACCCTGTAACGGTTAAACACTTGGAAAACAGATGAATGATACCATTGTGGTAAAGGTCATAATTGAAATCATAATTTTCTGATCATTTCATCGCAATATTCAACTTTAAATCAGGGCGGTTTTTGAAATTTCTATAAGCCATTCTTACGACCTATAGGCAGGAAAGAAAAAACTATGCCTTGTAAAGCATCTCAGCGTGGAATGTAATTAAAGAAAAACTTAAAGATTTAATTAGATAATTTTAGGAGGAAAGATTGGGACAAAACAACAACAACAACAACAATAATAATAATAATAATAATAATAATAATAATAATAATAATAATAATGCATGAATTAAAAAGGAAAAAAAACAAACTGTATGAGACTAAATAGAACCAAAAATCACGTTGACAGACTTTTCCTGTAGCACAGGTAAATCTACAAGCTTAGGTCACATGAAAATTCCATTTACAAATATGCACTCAGGTTGTAAGTGACGGACAAAGTAGAAAAAGAACCTGAGCAATGTAATATTTTTGGATAGCCATTTCCACTGCCCATCTGGTATACATTACTGAACTGTACGCAACTACCCTTACCGAATTTATGTTTTCATGTTTAAGAACACACATTTAAAATAGGAGACATTCAACTTAAACCTGCCAGCTGCAAAAATACTCTACCAATACATTGTTACCAACAAAACAAGGATACACCTTTATTTAATTTCCTGAACTTGCACAAAAGATAGAAGGACAAAGTATTCTTTTGTTGTTGTTGATTACTTACAGATTCGGAAGCCTGTTTCCGAAGGTGGTTGACCAATGGGCTCATTACTATACAGAGTGGTGACATTTCCATGCTCGCAATAGTTGGTGCAGCGTCCTGCACTACAGCGGACCTTGCAGATTGTAGGAGTCAAAAACATCTTGATGCGTTCTCCTTCTTTGCTGACTGTCTGACTGCTGGCTGAGTGGGTCAACGACATGCAGCAGTGGAACCAGAACAGAAAGCTGAGCAGGGGCATGATGTTTCTGGCTCATTCCCCGAAGCAAAGAAGGTTGAGAAGTATACCTTTCAGGGGAGACGTAAGGGACAAAGCAGGGCCGACCATAAAAAACACAAACGACGAAAGACCTCAACCTTTTCCACCCTGCTCTATGCGTGAAACAGTTTGCAGTGAACAAATGAAAAAACATCCAATGTTTTTTCCCCAAAATGCAAGACAGAAACTATGTAAGGAGGGAGGTTTTTGGCATGCGTATGTGTGCAATAACAAAAAAAAAGCTTGCTTGAAACCAAATAGCTGTCCACTTAATTTGAAGCAGCATACTGAGCATGCTCTGGGCTCAACTCCAAACACAATGTTTATAAGGGATCCAATTCACATGCGGTTAACTCTTCACTGCAACCCTTCTCTGAAATACTGTGGGAGAAAATACCCCAGGAGGCCTAATAGGGCTTAGATTTCCGTCTTCTGTGGTGAAATAAAAATTATTTACGCTTATTTAATTCCACCTTCTGTATTTGTAAAGATTATCCTAGATAGTTTTTATTGTCCGCTGAAGAAAATGTTTCAGAACTGGCTTAAAATTCACTGTAATTTGCGTAGCCTTGGTATTGTCATTTAGAAGCTAATTTCTGAAGCTGTAGAAAGCTTGGTTTTACAGTAAATGTGTTGCATCCTGCCAGTCAAATATGCCTCACCCTCCTCCCTAACGTGGCCCTACTGAGCCACGCCAGCTGCTACTTACCCCTGATTAATCTCTGTATTTAAGTACCTGTTTGTTCATCAGCCTCAGTCCAGTCATGGATGTCGCTCCTCCTGTCCGCCTGTGTCCTTCCCCACGCTAGGCTTCTTTGTCTTCCTGCTCCTGTTCAGTTAATAAAACCCCTTTTTGCCTTAACCCCTGCCTTTGAGTCCTTCGTCCCTCATGCCATGACACCATGGAGTTTAAATGCAGTGCAATGCAGGGGAACACCCTGGAGAGGATAAACGTCCACACATTTCGCCACATTAACGCGATGTCGAATTTTAATGTTTTGCAGCTGTGGACATCTCAGGTTATTTGACCATACTTATCTTTCATGAACAAATCACAGTTTTAATCAACTCATTCCTGTACGAACAAATTATTTTCCTAAAAAACAGTGTTTCTCAAAGCGGCCCTCAGGGACCCCCCAGATGGTCCACGTCTTTGCTTCCTCCCAGCTCGACGGGAATTGGGACAGCGCAAAAACAAGGACTGTCTGGGGGTCCCCGAAGGCTGGTTTGAGAAACACTGCTATAAAATACATCAATTTATTGCAAGCAACCCAGAAGTCATTTAAAATGCTTTTTCTTCATGGCCACAGTGATGGTTATGCGATCTTCATGAAACACAAAATGTTACACATGCTGGGCATGTTACACGCTCCCTGACAGGTTCATGCAATCTGAGATGAATGTTGGGAAAACTTTGTGTGAGCTGAAAAATATGAGCTAAATTCAGCACCACCGAGCACTAAGGCATTGCCTCCTTTGAGTACAGCCTAATGAGGTCATTCAGGTATAAAGACAGGAACTGCCATTCATATTCTCTCCATGACTCTGTAACCCATCAATACAGTACTTCTCATTTTCTCAATTCAGAACATGCCAGTTCTTTGTTATTCCTCATTGTCAATGATGAGGAAACACCTTTCCCCGTCCCCCCCTCAACCGCCATCACCATATCTGTTTAAGGAATTCTCAAAACAGTTGTAACAACACTTCCTGAAAAAGCTCCTGAAGCGTACAAAACAAAATCTAAAACGATGACGAAACATACACTGTCATTCCACTGTACTGCAGTGAACACACTGTGGAGCTGCCTTTTGGCACTGCATTTTTTTAAAGCCTTGTGGACACATAAACATCTTTATTGGGAATAGGAAACAAGAACACATGTCAAAATGTCAAAAATTCAACCTTTAACGCCATTCTGAGTGCACACATTCAATACTTGTAAATGCAGCATGGGAAACAGTATCATTTCAAGAAAATGCTTACAGAGATGAAGAGTCACAGGGAAACGTCCCATATATGTCAGGACAAACATCTTCAAGTGCTTCAAAAAGTACATCCAAAGGCGTAAATTTGGTTTGAACATTGGTGGGGTCAAAGTTTCCAGCCCTTTAGGGGGAGACATGATTTTTGGGGGATTGTATTAGCCAGTTTTGATTACTAGGGGGGTTACAGCGTCCCCCCCTGTAATTTATGCCCATGGGTACATAAACAGTAAGATTGGCAGAATGCTCTGAATAATACAGATAATACTAATAGTGTACATGTTTAGTTAGGGCTACACTGTAAGAGCAAGAGAACCTGGCTTTATAATTTGATTAATTTCTTCTGTTAAGCTGTGAGAAAAGGCAATTTTCCAGGAAATGGTAATTCACATGGCCTGCAGTAAAAGGTAAAATACAAAATTGTCTCCCTTAAGTAGTACAATACAACCTAAATACAGCAAATTACAAAAATGAGTCTAATCACAGGCAGCACCATGGCTTGGGGGTACCACTGTCTCCTGTTACAAATCCTTACTCAGCTGTGTATATATGCGTTCTTTCCATTTCACTCACGTTTCCTGAAGGTATCCTATTTTCTTCTCACAATCCAAAGACATGCAGTTAAGCTAATTTGCCCATTCAAATGTAACATCTATGTTCTGGCATTCCGCTTGGGGTGTACCCTGCCTTGTGACATTTGCTGCCTCAGATCCCAGGCCTCATGTAACCCTAATCAGGATCCACATGGAGTAAAATCACATAATATATGAAAGTATGTGTTTCATTTAGTGCCACGTCATTACTTGTTTTAAGCAAACATTCTGATTTTAATGAAAAAGAAATGTGAAAAATAATATTCCACTTATAAACATTGTTCTTGGAAAGATAAATTGATGTTAGAGTTATTTAAAATTAAAATAACAATGCATGGCTTAATTGATGAGTTGTTTATCCTAAAAATGAGTGTCACCCAACGTTGTTCATAATCTTTTTCTCTGATTAAAGTACGGTCAAGCATCTCAATTGATGCAATGAATGAATAATGTGTACGGCTTACAGATAATGTGCAAAAGTAACATCTGCTTAATGGTGTAAATACTCTGGAGCAAATGGTTTGACATTTTCAGGTGCTGAATAAAAATTCTGTAAATCTTATTTCAAAACAACATCCATCATGCCTCGATCGTGAAACAGCACGCATCAAAATTCAATGAGTGGGCGAAACAAAACAATAACAGGATTTAATTACAATAGCGTATCTAAGTTTCTATCTGTGATAAGGGAAATTTTGCTACCAAGCCCTTATACCGGTAATGATCCCTATTGTGTGCTACAGGTTAAATACATAAAACAATATATCACTGGAATACTATGAGACTATATATTCTGTTATTTTTTTAATCAAGCCAACATAATTTGAGTGCAAAGTTTATAAATATTTACCCTATTGTGCCCTCACCTCCCACTGTTGGGCAACTGGATAACTTCCAGTGGCAGGTGTCGACCTGAAATTTGTGAGTCAGAGCAGCAGGAATTAAGCCAAGCTTGTGAACTGGTTCCAGATTTCTCTTAAGGTTCATTTGTAAATTTAAATTAGGCATTGGGCTGTGTATTTACACAGGTGATAGAACTGATATCACAGAGCTGTTTGAATTGGCACTGTGGCTGAATGTAGGGAATGTAGATGATGTCACAAGATGTGTAGCTTCTTATATCTTGTTCCCTTTTGTTTTACTGAAAGCAAACTGTAATATGTTTTCACACACTTGCATTATCTTTTCATTTTAAATATACTGACAAGAATACAGCTACTGATAAAACTTTATTTTTTCAGTCACCGACACATGTAACTGGTGATATAGACCATACCGCAGACATGAATGTTTTGACTTATAACTAACTTAGCTATAAACAAAATAAAGAATAGAGGACAACAACTGAATTATTTCAGTGCTGAGGGTGATGACTGGCTTGTCCCAGTCCTATTTTGTATCTTAAAACATTTCCTATATAAATTAATTTTACTTTATACATGAACGCAGCTAGAAAACAAGACATGTGGAAGGTACATGGTTGACAAGGGATGTTTGCTTTTTATGCAGGTTGTTGTGGGCAAGGAGGCAAGGCAGGGGTGCAGGCAAATAGCCCATGGGGGGCCAAGTTTGTTTAGGGAAAATGGGGAAAAAAAATATATAGACGGGTTAGTCTGGAGGCAGCAGTTAATTCGGGGCAGCCATCCTCCGATAATCTCAAGGGCAGAGACTGCATGCCCCACTGCCTCGCCCTTTCCTTCCCTCCGGAAGCACCCCCCGCTTGAGGCCATTACCGCCGTGTCCTGTTGCCCCTCGTTGTGATATACCGCTGTACAGTAGGCTCATGTGGTGCTGAGCGCCCCCTGCTGGTGCATGGCCAGTTCCCTGTGGACTGTTGTGTCGCAACACCAACTCATAAATGGGCATTATGGATATATTATGTATTCAGGTTGATAAAACACTTGCATACAATCCTCTGGACACTTTATTTTTAGTTGTCCCCCAGCTGTGGAAGTTAAAACGGGATTTATATTACGAAGCATGCAAAGGATTCCAAGCTCTTATGCTTGTTCTTGTGTTGTTTTAATCACAATTGGCAAACTAACATCTGGAACAGGAAATGTTGCCTGCTTGTATATTATCTTTTATGTTATACATATACTTTCTGAGGATCTGTCATGAGGATTTCAACACACCGAAGAGGGTTAAAGTCATATATTAAACAGTGCAAAATGGAGCTGGTCAGTTTAATTAGCTATTGGCAGCACTCCTTGCACCCTCAGCAAAAGCCCCTACCTCTCATATTGTCCTTCAACTCACATAACCATTAAAATGCAACTAACGACTGAAAAATTGCACAAGCATCATTAATACTTCAATTTCGAAATTTAAGAATTAACCATTTGTCACCAAAAACTGGAGGCAACAAATGCATAATAAAATAAGTATGTAAAGCAACCTTATAGAGATGACTGCTGTAGAGTCAAAATTCCTTCAAGCTGAAGGAACTCAGATCCACTAATCTGGATAGGGTGTAACGGCAGTAGGGATTTGGGAGTAAAAGGGGGATATGACCAATCAGAAAGCCTGATCCATGCTCCTTTTTGGAGTGGTATGAGGTATAGGCCAGTTATATGAGATGTGAACAAATAAAGGTGTATTAGCATTAGCATTTTTCCCAGAGAAATGAATGAGCGGTCCCATAAGGATATGCAACCCAACCCAACATGTGCGTGTCTGTACGTTTGTGTGTGTGTGTGTGTGTGTGTGTGTGTGTGCGTGGAAGCAGGTATACCTTATCTTATAGGGACCCAATGTCACCACAACGTGCTGAATGCCTGTTTTTGACTCAATTTAATATAAATCTGTGACTGCAATGAAAAAACTAAACATGCAAAAACTCTTGTATGGTTATGGTTAGGGCTGGGTAGGAGTTAAGGTTGTCATAGTTAGCGTTAGCATTTTTCCCATAGAAATGAATGAGCAGTCCTCATAAAGATATGTTTACCCAACGTGTGCGTGTCTGTGCGTGCGTGTGTGTGTGTGTGTGTGTGTGTGGGGTGGGGGGTGCTACTTTTTAGCTCGTCCTCCAGCTTTAGTTCCCTATGGTTATGGTTAAGGCTGGGTAGGTCTAGGGCATTGTTGGGATTAAGTTTATGTCTGTTGAAATGATGAGTCCCCACAAAGATACAAATACACAAATACACATGTTTGTGCGTATGTGTGAGCGAATAGGCTGCCAAATTAAATTGTTGATTTAGCAAGTAGCAATGTGTTATTGCTCATTTACATACATACTGTGCTTAAATTGTATTTTTACACGTGCTACCCAGATAAACAGCTTTAATATATGCAGGTTCGGCCTTGAGGCGACGGCATGTGAGCTTGAAGTAATACAAAAGTAGCCGGTGCAGTGGATTGAGCCACAGAAAGGGCAGGAATTTACTGTCACCTTGAATGCTGTAGGAGCATGTAGATGCATCCATTTATCCATCCATCTTACATTTTTTTATTCTGCTCAGGGTCTTTGGGTAGCCGGGCAGTATGGTGGCAGTATGGTACACCATGCTGTGGTACACCGGTCTATCGTAGGACATGTATGGCTAGTTTAGAGAGACCAATTAGCAAGCTACTTACCTGTAGGGTCATGGACAACAAAGCACACCCGCTGCATAACTGCTTGACGAAACAAAAGACCATATTCAGTAATAAGCACATACAACTGTATTCTTCCCAGGTCCACTTCCTGACGTCTTTCCTGCCAGCTGTGACCAGATTCTACAATCAATCTTTCTGCTGACCTCATTTTCCACACCACAAAACTGTTCACACTGTGCATTTTTGCACACGGTTTTTGCGCACTGCACTTTTTAGGTAGGTGTTTTTCTTTTCATTTGCATCTATTTATATTATGCTTATTAAAACAAGGTACTTTTTTCTGCTACAGTATAACACCTACAATGCAAGATCAATACATTTTTTTCCTCTGCATTCTTTACTCCATTTCTCATTTAGATCAATAAAATCTACCCAGTGCTACCAGTGCAGTACAAATGTGTTTCAGAACTGGCATTTCATGAGTCTCTACTGTAAGCTAAAGTTGATATGTCATTGTTTGCTATATAATGCGAGTAAATTAAATTTAATTTAATTATATTAAATGAAAAATTGCAACAATACCAGATAACTGTTATTTATGTAATACATAGAAACTTACAAGACAATTTATGACTGTTGACTGGATCAATTTAAATGTTAAGATTCACTCAATGAGCATATTTACATACTGTACACATTTAACATCAAAGAAATATGATTGGTTTTGATGACCAGGGTTTATCCAATGTACTATTAGGCCAATTGGAGAAAATTGTGGTCATAGAATAAACAGAATTCAATATTTTAATTTTGTATGAAAGCAATGGCAATGTGTATAAATACAGTGTTTGTCTGGAGAGTTACACATAGTGTTCAAAGAACAAAAACTGTCATTCAAGGATTTTGTCCTTTGTGCTTAAGTAATTGAGGAAAACTGTGACAATGCTGAAGTGATGTACACAGGGAATAATAATCAGTAGTATTCTCCTACTGGTTTTTTCTCTAGGCTGCAGTGTTGTTGGTAATGTTTGTATTTGTTTTTTGTCTGGAGATGCTTTGTGTAACTTGTGACCTTCATGTCTAGATGACTAGGGGGTTAATGCCAGGAGGGCGACACTAGATTGATAAGGAGCAGAAGTGGAAAGTTCAGCTCCAGAAAGTACAAATCCAGACCAAGATTTTGTTTCATCCAACCAATTGAATATAAAGAATGAGTCGCAGAGTAGTCAAACAGGTTGATTGAAACAAAATCTTGGTATTGATTTGTACTTTCTGGACATGAACTTTCCACCTCTGATCAGGATATTTACGTACAAGGTGTCAGGCAGCAGTTTTGCGTAATTGCATAAACACTAAAACTGAAACAATTGGTAATAGAGCATATCCTTAAGCTTTCAATTCAGTTTCTCAAAATAAAATTGTATTTCCAACAACCTTATTCATTTCAAATGCATTTACTCTCATGTGGCAGATCGGTTTCACCATTTCCCCAGAACACAGACATTACCTAAATCACAGATTGAGTCTTATTCTCAATCAGAAAGCACTTCAGCTCAGTATAATTAACGTCAGTCATCGCAACCTGATCTCAGTTCCCTCGATTACAAATCCAGGCCTTGTCTTCAGTTCTCCCAGACAGTTAGGTTAATAATTACTGATTCTGGCTTCACACCCGGCTCACAGGTAAAGGAAAGCTGGAAAATCAGCAGGACTCAGCCCCTTTGGGCCGTGAGTTGAATAGCCCTGGTCTAAACAGTAAGTAGCAAAGTAGTTCACAAACCATTACGATGGACCTACGTGTGTTTGCTGTGGTTTATAGAAAAACTTTAACGTGAAAAGACAGTGAGTGTGGCAAGGGAGAGGCCAAAGAGCAACATTACCGAACAAAATCCATGCCATAGTGCTTGATCATGTGCTTGGAATAACCAGTGTCAGGAGAAGCTACCCAATGAGTACAACTGAACACAAGCTGATTTGTGGTCACCTGTATTAGCCACACTGTCAGACAGGGAAAGGGGGAATTTATAGAAGTATCTTCTGTACAAAAAGAAGAATACAGTATTCACATTTATAATATACAGAATTCACATTTATAATATACAGCATTCACATTTATAATATACAGAATTCACATTTATAATATACAGAATTCACATTTGTAATATACAGAATTCACATTTCTAGTATTGGATAGCTTACAGTACCTGTGGCATAGCAGTGCTATAGGTTACTTTATATTTACATTCTTGCATCTGTGGATATTTATACTCTATGTAACAATGTAGTACTGTATAACTTTCATTCATTCATTCTTTCATTCATTTATTCATTTTCCAACCCGCTTTATCCTATAGGGTCGCGGGGGGTCCGGAGCCTATCCAACTTATATATGGGAATATATGTAAAAAATTAGGATTTTAGCCTTTGATACTCATCATTCTATAATGCCTTGTTACAGAGCTGGGTGGTGATCTTAAGAAGACACACAAATGCTGTTTACAGAGTAACAAGAAAGTGATTGCAGAAGAAGGAACTTTATGCAGGTGATGAGGAATCCTGTGGGAACTGTGCCCTGGAGTCCATCCAAAGATGTTTAAGGTGCAGCAGAGCTATCTTCCCCTGCTGCGGAGAGGAAAACATCATTTGTGATGTGGCTGCATCCAGACCAGAGTTATAATTCTGAAAATGAGGATGCAGTGACTGACGATTGGTGTGACTGGATGTCAGCTTTTGGCACTGCAATTTTTTGGCACTGCAATTTTTGAAAATGTAAAATGCACAATTTACTGTCCATTCTGAATACCGAAAATCATTTTGTATGTTTCTAACCTTGCATATTGTATTGTGAAGGATATTGCCTAAACTTGAGTATGACAACATCTTTCTTTCCATGACACACGGGCACATATGTAGGTGAAATCAAACCTGGCAGCGAGGGGCAGCCACATGTAGCAGCGCCCGTGGAGCTGGGGGTTCAGGGCCTTGGACAAGGGCCCACAGATGTGATTATTCTGCCAAGGCTTTAGGGGCTTAACTCCTAAGTATGAGTTGTCTGTAATTTGGACATTCGTATCCCAGGGACTGCCTGTATTTATGATGTTGTTGGACATATGAGTATCTTCAGTTTTTTTAAGGCTAATTTAGTAGCATAGATTTCAAGGGTATGAATGCAGTGTGTCATCAAAAGTGCAGCTTTGTCTGTTTGATAGCCCACAGTCTGGTGTTGCTGTAATATACTGCAGTTTATCGTTCTTTCATTGTTTAAGTTTTGTTCCTCAACAGTTTCATTAATTTTCCTTGTGTGTTTTGTTGACATATTTTGCTCGTGCTTCTGAATTTAATTCATCATATTTCAGGTGTTGAGAAACTAATAGAAAGAAGAAAAAAAACTAAAACAAAGAAAGGAGAAAGGTGTCTTTCATGAAAGAATACATTCATGGAACAAATGATATCTTAAATGATATCTCAGAGGGCAGCATGTGGCTCAGTGGGCTAAGCCTGTGTGTCTGTAAGCAGAAGGTCACCTGTTCAAACCCCGTTTCAGCTCATCTGCAGATCCTTGAGCAAGGCCCTTAACCGCCAGCTCCCTGGGCGCCTCTACAGGTGGCTGCCCTTCACAGACAGCTTACTCTACAAAGAGCAAGTTGAGGGAGGCATAAAGACAATTTCCTCACAGGAATTAATAAAGTATCAATTATTATTATTAATAAAAGTAGAGGTGAGTGTCAATTGTCAGTGTTTTGAGAACTATGTGAATTAGGAATGTGACACAAAAAAGATTTACTGGAGGTGACGTTTCCTTTGTCAGAGATATGTTACACACAAGGGGACAACCTAAAAACAAAAGCTTTTTTGACAAAACAATGGTAATATCCAATTCTTATAGAGTGTGCATCAGCAAACTAAATAAACTTAACGTGAGTCAGGATAAAGACGATGAAACACACAGACGATCCTGTTCATTTGCCTACTACTGAGCCACTAAAATGGTCAGAATAACTATTTTTATAGCCATTTTTTTACATTAATTCAAACAATTTAATACTTAGTAGTCATTAGCATGGTGGTACAGTGGCTAGCATCGTCGCCTCACAACTCGAGGTTTGAATCCCAATGAGTTTATGTGGAGTTGAATGTTGCCCCCGTGTGTCTAAACCCTCTTCTGGGTGCCCGAAGACGTGGCATCTCTCCTGGGTGTGGGGTGTGGCTCAGAGGGTTGTATGATGCTGTGCCTGTGATGTCATAATTAAGGTCCCTTGGTCGGTAGAATGATTTCAGCGCTGGGTCCTTGATCCAGGCCCTTACCCCCCAATCGTTCCAGGGACTGTCTGACCCGGCCTTCTCAGAAAAGGCATATGGCTTTAGATAAAAGTGTCTGTGGAATAAAAAGTACATTTTCTATATTATGTCTGTGTGCCTTGTGATGGTCTGGCATCCTATCTAGTGGGTGCTCTGGCCTTATGCTGCCTGGAATTGGTTTGCAACCCTTTATTGGATATGTGGTTTGACAACAGATGATAGATGGATAAATGATTTTTCTAAAATAAACTTCTAAACCTATAAACACTCAGGAGAGAAAACAAAATAAACTGAAAGTGACAAAATCTATAACTTACAAAAATGTAATTTTAGTTTTTTTTTTTATGTAGCCACATTTTTTTATTTAATAGATTCTGAAACATTATACTTAAACTTTAATGAAATATCTCCTGCTTAAATGATGTCATGAATTAAATGTTACATAAATGAATTGCTGAAAATGGACTTCCACGTATGTGACCAGCATCCTTGTAGGCTTACTTAATAGTTGTGACCTGTAACTGTGACATTTGCTTCTAAAACTGGGTTGTTTCACAGCTTGATTCAAGACAGCTAGCTATGGAGAGTGCAGCCGACTTCTCATTGCTGAAACGTAAGGAGTTGTCTAGGCAACCAGCATACATGTCTTTAAAAAAAAAAAATAAAGTAAAAAAAAATCAGGCTTCTTAAATATACAGCAACACAAAGGTATTTTGTAGGCTAACCTCGTAGGTCGTCTCTGTCACAATTTTTTTTTAACCAAATGATTATTTAGACTTGTGTGTCATTTTGTCTTTAATTTTCTGCATGCACTGAAAATTGTTTCACAGTATTTTATGATATAGGACCCCAAGGCAGCTGGATGAATCACCAGGCACTTTAGAGCTCAATATTTATTTACAGATTTACATACACAATTTTGGTCTCTACTCTTTAATTACAAGAAACAAACTAATGCCTTCAGGAAGTACAGTATATAGCCCATTTTACATTACTGCTATAGTGATTTGTTTATTGGCCTTTGCTAAGCTGTAGGATGGTGACCATTATCTTTTTTCATGGGAAAAGTATACAGAATTCTTGAGTTGTGATTTCTTTTGTGTAATCCTATGTCCTTTCATTTTGACTAAAGCATATACTGAAGCTCCAGTAATAATGATCTAGAAGTCTTTAGAGATGCCTGAGTATTTATGTCAAAGTATTGAGTCAGAAATGCTTCGAGCTTTATCAGAAATAGACATCACCACGTATCATCCAGGTTGGGTTTCCTGTACTCTCAAAATTTAATAATAGAGAAAAACAACTCATAATGTACTGATTTACTTTTATGTAAGTGTTTGCTTGACAAATCATCTTCAATCATTAATGGTGAACACTTTATTACTGCAATACTGAGTGAATATCTCCGTGGTATACCATTTCATTAAAAAAGGAAAACATCTCTGGTGTTGTATCTGTGAAAGGGTAACCATGGCAAAGATTTATTAGGTCCTGAATTTGTGTCCTCATCTGGGAATTTTGAATTTAAGCTTTTTATATATCATATAATATAGAACCACCCCACATGAAACAAATAATGTTGACTATCTTGTATAAACGGCACAGGTCTGGGATATGTTAGATGGTAAGCTAACATAGCAAGCTACTCGTGGTCAATGTGTAAGACATGTATGACTCTAGTACTGTAAGAGCCAAAACGTTATAGCCAGATGACTTCATCAGAGCATGTCCGAGACGTCAGGGCTTGTGTGGGTGCTCATGGTCAGCGGTGGTGAGTCCTTACTGACAGTCATACGATGAGGAAAAAAAAAACACGAACTGCCGACTGGGTACGCGGTGGCCAAGACTTATCACTGCAAGATGTGAACAAAGGGTATTCCGTCTGTTACTAACCAACAGAAGGGCTATTAGGGCATAAATCACAGATCATTTTAATTACAGTAATGAAGTGATGTATCACAAGAGCCAGTGCATCAAGCCCTGTTGTGTAAGGGCTGTGTAGCTGCAGATTAGACCTGTTGTGTAAGGGCTGTGTAGCTGCAGATTAGACCTGTTGTGTAAGGGCTGTGTAGC